>OZ038480.1:79569970-79579970 GCA_964036315.1 Acanthosepion esculentum
TGGAATACCAGACCCATATAGATGTAGCCTCTGCCTGAGTTGGGTGTCTTTCAATATATCTTCTCTTTTTATGTTAGTGACCATCTGAATTTAGTGAAGTATGCCAAGTTTGCAATAAAGCTGATAGGAAATCAATTGGTCATTCAATCATTTCTTAAATATTGATCTTGCAAATTGTCATACTTTTCCAGTTTATGTCGATGTGACCAGCTTATATTTCTCTCAGAAAGACTCATTAATGTAAGCATGTAAGCTTTTTTATTTTTCTGACAAATCACACATCACAAGATGAGGATACTGGGTGGTTAATGGGATCTTAGTTAGAAAGGTAAGATGCAGTTTCATTTATATATATATATATATAAATATTGTTAATAATTAAAATAATTCACTTATTTTAATCTGTACTTCAATCTGTATTGAATATTTTGTCTTCTAGATTTACACTGGTTGACTGTATTTTTGACAAACTAAAGTCTTTATAATTGTTGATATATATATATATATATATATATATATATATATATATATATATAGATAGATAGATAGATAGATAGATAGATAGATAGATAGATATAATCTACTGCCT
The DNA here is from genome assembly GCA_964036315.1 of Acanthosepion esculentum. Taxonomy (NCBI): domain Eukaryota; kingdom Metazoa; phylum Mollusca; class Cephalopoda; order Sepiida; family Sepiidae; genus Acanthosepion; species Acanthosepion esculentum. The sequence continues at coordinate 79,570,560 of OZ038480.1, forward strand.
GCACACTAGAGAAAATCTAATACAGAAAATGTGCCATCCAACAGGTTTCAACATTGTTTAATAAACAAAAGGGAGTATTTACTCAAATAAAAAAATATCCACTAAAAATAACCTTTAAAGTAATAAAAATATGTTGGATTAAAAAATCAAATCCATTAATTCTTTAGAAATTACTTTGTTTACGTTTTGTATATGAAACTGAACAGATATGGATTTCCAGAAAATCTGAACAAGTGAATGTTCTTTAAGGCCCTTACTTGCTTGTGAAGCTCTCTGTAGTCAAGAAGTCAAGGCACACTAGATCAGACAGTGATTTCTCTTGCAAAAGGGAATACAGAGGACACATTTCTTAATTAAGTTTTCTCAAGTTCACAGGCCAATAAACAAAATAAACACGGTTTAAAACATTGACTGCCTACTCAACACTAAAAATAACATTTGAAGTAATAATATATATATATATATATATACCATGTCAAATTTCATTATGCAAGTCAATGTTTTTTTCACTAGAACTAAAATTAATCAACTGTTGTTTGTAAAATTTTTAGGACGCATTTACATAATAAACATACTATATGAATTTCAGCTTATAATATCTCTTTTTGTTAGAAATGTTTACAATATCTTATTTGGTGGTGTAAAATTTTATTAGGCTATTTGAAGGTTGTTCATTATGTTGTAAAATATATATATATATATATATAACAGTATAATTATTGAAATTTATTTTTTTAATTTTATATATAAAGATTGTCATGGACCATATGAAAGATATAACTGCAAAAGAGAACCAAAATATTGTAAATTTATTGAGTGATAGAATTATAATATTGAAAATTATAAAAATATATTGTGTTTTTGTAGGACGTATAATAGTATCTGAAACAAAAGTAGAGACAATGAGACAAATTGGAAAAGCTATAAACAGCATGTTTCAGCAAACGTCTGTCAATTTAGGCTTCTTCAGGTCAGAATGGAAGACAAAACTAGGGGTAAGGTAAATGTGTTGGGATCTCTGAGGATAGGAGAGGCCATAAATTAAATTACATATCAGATCCAATGATCAGAGACCAGATAGTGTTTGCTTCTTTGTTTGTCATCAAAAAAGAAAGTTAAGAACAAGAAAAAAAAAAACTTTAAAAAAGAATATTGACTAACAAGAAAATATTCGATGAAGCTGATATTGCAAAAGTAATCAGAAAGAAAAGATGCAGAATATTAAGAACATTGGCTTAATACAATGTAAACAACCAAACTACCACTTTTAGGGAAATGTCACTAATATAAGTTGGGTAAAGAGGTACATGAAAACTTATTTTTCAACAGTAATTTTTATTGATGAATATAGAGCTACATTGGATGGACCTGATGACAGGGCTAAGAGATATTTTTATTTATTTTATTTTATTTTATTTTTTTTATTAAAGTTCACCTAATACAAGTTTTGAAGCCACTCAATTTAGAGGGTTACTGAATAAGGTATGTGTGATACGAATGTAAGAGGAGGTAGTAGGAAGTGAAGATTATGAGGAATAGGAAAGATAATAACTGACATTTAACTTGAAGAGATTAAGATAGTATTAAACCAGTAGAAAACTTGTTTTGAAAATTCAATATGAGCTTCAGACCAGAGTAGACTTGCTCTGAAGATCTCACTGTCATCATGTGCACACTGACTATTCCTCATATATATATATATATATATATATATATATATATATATATATATATATTTCTAAAGAATTAATGGATTTTTTCATTTCAAATATGATTATCCACTATAATAACATAAAGTAATAAAATTATTGAATTAAAAAAAATTGATTCTTTAGCAGATATGAGCTTTTTGAGAAAAATATCTGAATGAGGGAGTGTGCTTTCCTTAAAAAGGGAAAACAGAGTCATGCTGTGACACTTCTGTAGCCAAGCTTTACACCACATTGGATCAAATGGTGGTTTCTCCTACAGAGGGAGACACAGGTTCAATCACTCCAGAGAGTATATTTTCATTATTAAGATTTATCGAATGTGAAGGCCAAGTGATGTTTAAAATAAAAATGCGGCATCTATTTCAAATATGGGTTTCCATTATATTAACATTTGAAATACTAAAAGTATATATATATATATATACATATATATATATATATATATATTTATATATATATATATATATATATATATATATAAAACAAGGTTATCTTCTCAAGACCTTTATACAAAGCTGTTCGTCAGATGCGATTTAAGATCAAAATATTGCAGATGTAAAATTTTATCAACTCATCCATAACTAAAACTAGAATTTTATCAATTGAACCATTGTTAGTTATTAGGTTAGGGGTTGCTGTTTGAAGTTGAGAAATTGTCCTGTGTCAAGGAAAACAAAAAACAAAAGTGTTGAATTAATTGAGAAAATAAACAAACAAAAGAGTGAAACAAAATAAGATAGAAATTTTTATTCTATTAGGAATATTTTTGTTTCGAGGAAATTTCAAGGATAATTCCTGAAAGAAAGTGGAAATTCAAGAAATGTTCTTAAGAGTCTCTGTAAAGAATGAAGGAAAAGTTGAACTTACTTTGTTGGTGAATTAAAGAGTGAATGATGTTTATTGTTTATATCATGTGCATCTATTGCACTAATTTTAGTATTCACTCCTGATTTTGGTCTAAAGTGAAAGAGATTTAGCCTCCCTTGTTTTTTTTTCTTTTTGCATATGCCCAAAAGCTGAAAAGGGGTTGCTGCTGTTGATAGGGATATCAAGCATGTGTATTTAGTGAAAAGGTTTAGTGTCTGCTACACTATGACTAAAACTAGAATTTTATCAACTGAACCATGACTAAAATATGAATTATTTAGATTATCTGATTTATAATCAGATTTGTTTTAGAATTTTAAATAATGCATTTATTGATACGAGATAATACAATAGATAATAATAATAATGGTTACTGTTCATACCTATTAGGATTGCAGATTTTAACTGTACACAAATGTACTGACTGCAGTTAGTATGAAAGACTTGCTCAAAGCTTTAATGTAGTGACTTTAATACAGCTAATACATCATATTAAATACAGCTATGAGTATATAGAAAACGAATTTGGTCACAAGAAATATGACAAAAGCAACACCAGGTGGGTGGCAGTGAAAATACTAATATACATTGTATAAAAAGGTATAACAAAATACAATATCTACTATCAATAATATTTTTGAATTGATGTGTGAATATATTCACAAGGCATGTACACCTTTAAGTTGATAAATCTATGATTTAAGACTTTTTCTTGACATTACTTAAAAAGAGATAAAGTGAATACATTTTTCATGAGTTATTGTGGGTAAAAAAAGGCATTTTTATCAGGAACTTTTTTAGCATTTTATAAGTAAATGGTTTTACATTATTTACAAGAAAGTTGAGAGTAACTAAGACATTAAGAAAGACATGGGAAGCATAAATTTCAGCACAGCATTTGAAAGCCAAATGGATAAAAAAAAAAGGAAGAACTAAGAAAATGAAGAAACAAGGAGGTAAATTTCCAAAGAAAAACATATGCATATTCTTCAAAAAAAAAAAAAAAAAAAAAAAAAAAAAAAAAAAAATGAAAGCAGACAATATTACCTACATATTTCAGGGTTTTATATATGTATTTTGCCTGAGTAACTTCATTTACTTGAGCAAGAATATCTTAAAAACATCTTAATCAAATCATTTGGAAGGGACTTAATGAAGACAGGAACTGATTTCAATGCATTGCTGTATTCTTACAATATGGAATGTTTCTTATTTAAGAATATCATCATTACAGTTCCTCTCAATGAATTGTTTTAAATGAGTGTCTTTCTTTCTTCAGGCATTTTTAATGTCTTAGATGAAAAATGCCTGAAGAAACAGAAAAGTGAAATATTTTTTGGAGAAATTTGGAAAATTATTTGATTCTAATCATCATGGTAAAACATTACAATTGATATGGAGTTAATACTGATTACAGCTTAACTACTAATTATCATATTAATGTTAACAATAGCAAATTGTTAAATTTTGATTGTACTCTGATTTTTTGTCAGAATTTCCCACTTCAAGAAAAACTGGGAAAATTTTTGTGGTCACAAGAAACAATGTGACAAAAAATAACCTAGCTATCATAAAATTTAAAATGTGATACTTTTAAGTAAATTTATCCACACACTTTTTGGGGTTTTGATTATTTCCAGCTATATTTTCTGTCTGAATTTCTGGGATGAGGAGTTATTATTATTTACATGCAGTCTATTAGCCTCATCTTTGCTGTTGTTATAATGTTTCAGCCGTTGTGCCCTCCAGCTCTCACTCCACTGCCTATGTCTAGGGATATCTTATCTAGTTCTTATTTTTAGTACTGCTCAGTTAGGGCTTGCCCTGTTTCCACTAAGTCCAAGTACACACAGCCCAGTACAGGTATTGAACTCACAATTACTGTGTAACCAAATTCATGAACCAGTGTTTTAATCCATTAGGCTATTGTGCCAAGGGACAATTCTCTGTGGAATATGGAGCCTTAAACCTGCTGATGCTTGCCATGTTTGACTGCACTCATTGAAATTTTTCTCTTCTATTACAGCTGCTGTTGTCTTTTGTCAGTTTCTATATCATATTTATTTCTATGGTCGGTCTACTGAGGTGGTTACCTGGATCAGCATACACCTGATGGCACATGGCATAATGGCTGAAACTTTGTGATAACAACAAGAAGGTGAGGACAATAGTCCACATGCAAATAATGTAGATTATTTTATTTGATAGTGAAAACAAAAAAAAATCCAATACAATGGAAAAAACATTGACTGAAGACATGAAAACAACCAAACTATCACCATTAAGTAAACATCAGAGAGCAAAACATGTAAGCTGTGCAAAGAAGTACATGAAATTTGTATTCCGAACAGTAACTTTTAGTGATGAATATATAACTACATTGGATAAATGTGATGGTGAAGCTATTTTTTGGTGAATATTTTCAGCTTTTTTGTTATGTGAATTATTTGATAGCGAAAAGAAAAAATCTCAAACAACAGAAAAGCTGTACAAATATTAAAATAGGTAAAATATATAAATAATTTCCAAGTAATTAATTAATAGAAAAAACTTGATTTTTTAGCAAGTAACTTGTATTCAAAGTCATGTGATGATGCTATGAGATCAGAAATGAATTGTTCAGATATATCGGTCTGGTTATACATACAAACTTGCTGTAATGATATTTAATTAAAATATATATAAAAAAGTAGTTTTACAGTAAGAAAACAACTGGGCCATCTGTAAATACAACAAAAAACCTAAGATATTTATTCATACTAAATGCAGATACCTATTTTTTGTGCTTACTTAATAGAATATAAACACTTTAGAGAACGTAAAACAAAACATTTTATTGAAGAGCAAGAAGGTAAGATGTGTTGGAAGTCATTTAGGTTCTCAATGAAGATATGTAACAACACACATGTGGAAGCTAATTTTATGCTTTCAGTGAAGTTCTTGCCTTGCAGAGGGTTTCAAATGCTGGTCACTTTCTGTTGATATGTATCAGAGTAGATTTAGAATAATCTAGCCCTGTGAATTGAATAAAGGGTTCAGTTCAAAATTCTGAGAAGGTTACTATGTGCAAATTGACACTTGAAGTTGGCAGAATAGAGGGCAGTAACAAAAATGTTGCAAGTATAACAACCAAGGTGAGTGAACTAGGTAGGAATGGTAAGTCATATAATAATGATAATTCCTGGATATTAATACGTAATACTCTTGTTGTTGTCAATGAGAGTTTGGGAACAAATGAATTTCCAAGAACATTTGTCCAAATTCAAATGACAGATCAAAAATTAAAATCCCTAATCAGAACCACAAAACTATTCATATACTCAAAATGTTAAAATACCAATAATAATGATAATTAGCTAGAAAAATAGAAATTCTATTATTCATTATCTCAAGCCCCTGCTCTTCTCTAACACTTTGCCTGTATCTTCTCATTCTCTCCCTTATACTTTTCAATGCAACAAAAATTATCCATTATCTCATACTTCTGGTCTTCTCTCACTCTTTTCCTGTATCTTCTCATATTTTCAATTGCATCTTCTCTCTTAATTTTCTTTTGATCTGTCTCTCAGCAAAGAATTTTCATGTACCATAGGTTTCATGCCTTTCATCTCTACCTGCCTTTTAATTTTCGCTCATCATCTCTTGGTGTCAAGCAAACAAACCTATCTCCTTATGTCTTTCTTTTGTTTCCATCCCCTCCTCACCTCTCTCTCTCGAATATATATATATATATATATATATATATATATATATATATGTTGTTGAACTTGTTGCCACAATGTTTTGGCCTATCATTTCTTTAGCCATCACCTTAAAGAGTTTAATTATTCAAACACAATTTGGAAAGTCTGATCTATTTGTTTCAATTTAAATCAATTTCTTGTCATGGGAAAGAATTTCCAAAATTTTTAATTTCACACTATTCAAAATCAGACTTAAAGTGGGTTAAAAAAGATCATAACTCTCCACATCTTCCTATCTTTTGTTGTCCTAAGTAATTTTTTACCCTTTACCATCCATTCTGTCAGCCATTTGCATAAACTTGGTTACTCATTACTTCCTCCTGCTTCTCTTGCCTGTGTGTGTTAGATTCTCCAGGCCTTCTTTCCTTATGATGCATCCCAGAAATTTGAATAACAGATTGACTGGTTTTCCTCAAATATGTTTTTTCAGCAAATATATAATTTGTCCTGTATATTCTTTATCCTTGGTCATTTAATCAAAGGTCATAGTCTTTGATCCTATATTTCTTCTTTGGGAAACTAGTCTCTGTGAGAATGTTATGTAGTGTTTTGATATGAAAAGCAAAGCTTATATTATATTGCTAGCTGATCTTTTCAGCAACTTTTTCTTTTATATAAAATAGGGACTCTGATAAATTTAATCTCTGAGAAGAATCATTAACATTCCAAATTTTGCTTGGATGATTGAACACCTTTGCATTCTTAATGTTACTACTACAAAATGTCAACCTATCCGGTTTTCAGCCTTTGTCAGGTATAATCTGAAAAAAAAGAAGAAAATCCTATTTTTACAGAAAATGACCATAGCCAAATGGTTACTAACACATCAACTACATCATTTCATATTGACTATAACTTTTAGAACATTCATTAAAATATCCGACATTGTTCAGACACTCATATCACTTGTTGATTTGAGAAGCTAAATAATGCTGTATATGGATCTCTTCATTTCAGAAATGCTAGACGCACAGTGATGCTGAGAATACCATGGACAAAGCATGTGAACAATGAGGTTGTTTTAAGCAAAGTGGAAAGAAAAAGAACACTTAAAATCAGAAAAAGACAATTGAAATTTCTGGGATACATAGTGAGGAAATAGGGCTTGGACAATTTGACACTCACAGGGCATATTGAAAGCAAAAGGAGCAAAGGGAAACAATGAGTAACCTACTTTATGTAAATAGATGGCAGAACAGGCAGTGTAAAAAAAACAAACATTCCTAAGAGCTACAAAGGATAGGAAGGGAGAGTCATCACCCACATCCTGAAAACACATGGCACATAAAAGAAGATACACAGCCAAAATCATTACTGCCACACATGCAATTTCATTCTATACATGGAAATTCAACACTACTACTGGAGAGTAAAGAAATTGTAAGATATAGCAGATATTGTCTTGTCAACTAGGTGCTTAAGTCTAGATAATATAGATTTCAGCATGATGTGATCTTCTTTACATTAAATATTGTGGCATGAATATCAAGAACTCAAAGAAGTTCAATACTCTATCAAATTTGGAAGATTATATAGCCACAGTGCTGCTTTATATAAAGACTTTACTGAAAAAAACAAAAAACAAACTTGGAGCCTCAAAGTGGATATATGACCAAGTGATTTCCAATAATACTTGCTACTTGCCAACAAGATTGAAATATTAATAATGAGATATAATATTATATATAATGCTATAATTATATATATATATATTCTACTATTCATCCATGCATTGAATATTACTTCCACATTTGGTCTGGTGCTTCTACTATCTAATTAGAGATTCTTGATAAAATACAAAGAAGAATCTGCAATGTTATTGGTCCTGACTTGGTATCTCAGCTTCAATCACTTTCCCAATGATGTAATGTAGCTTCCTTGTCACTTTTCTATAAATACTTTCATGGTAATTGTTCTAATGAACTTTTCTCTATGGTATCTAGACTTAATGAATTTAAGTGTAGTACTAGATTGGTGGCAAGATCTCATAATTTTACAGTTGAAATGGCTAGATGTAACCTTAAATTTAATGTTAACAGTTTCTTGTATATATAATTCTTGCTTGTGGAACTCCCTTCTGGCTTCTTGCTTTCCAGTCAACTTTGATCTTGAAAAATTTAAATGCAGTGTTAATCATTATCTTCTGTCTCCTTAATTCTTGTTCTTTTATTGTTCCTGCTTCTTAATAATACTTTCTTTTTTCTTATATTTTTTTTCACTCAGTATCCTAAATGAAGTCCTAAAGGACAAAATGCGTCACACAAAACTGTTTCCACTTTGTTACAGTTTTCCCTAAAAATACCAGTATACCCAATAGAACTTTATGAGTTCTCAAATAATTTTAATATGGGAATAATACTATTAATGAGCATCAAAATAATTGTTTTAACCTGAATATACTGAGTATTATCAATAGAACAATTTTTTAATATGGAAATCCTGAGTATCATTCATAGAATACTTTTAACATGAAAATATGGTGTATTATTTATAGACTATTTTCTACATACATTGATATAGAAAAAAAACTGGAATTGTAAAATGAGAATTATCCTCACAATGATAATAGTGACAATGAATATAAAAAAAAGTGAAATTGTTTATGTAGTTATTTTTCATTGTCTTAAATTATTTCTAGCTGTGTATAGAACTTTGAGAGCAATCAGTTTTAAAATGATTATTTTTGCCAATGACAAATGCTTCTATTCCGATCACTGCATGAAAGTGAATGGGTGTATTGAGAAAGGTGTACCGGTGCACAAAGCACAGATATTAAAGAAACAAGAACTCAACAATCAAGAAAGATTTTGCTTGCACAGATGCGTGCTTTGCACTGTTTCTTTTCAGTATCATCTTTACAGAGTTGGTCCTTAGACACACGTCTGTCAAATGTCATCAGTTTTTGCCTGCTTGCCCATAAGGGATTAGGGAGATTTTTCAATGCATGAGCCTGTCCCTAAAAACTCTTACACACTATCCCCAGCCCTGGATGCATTCACAGGGAGCACTTGCCATTTGAGACAAGGACATGAACAGTAGAAGCAAGAAAAATCACATTATAACTGGATAGCCTATATTTATGCAAATCT
>OZ038480.1:79584970-79604970 GCA_964036315.1 Acanthosepion esculentum
TTTTTGAAACAAGCATTTTACTCTTTAAAATTAGTATATTTCTATCATATATACATTTTGTGTTGTCTTAATTTTACTGGCAAGATTTTGTAATACAACATTTGTCCCATAAAAGTTGTTATATTTGCATATATATTCCATATACTAACTGTAACAAGTATTATGGGACATAAGTAGTATTTTATATTTTGTTTTTAAATGATAATATTTTAATAAACATATATTAAAATTTTATTTAATAGATTTTATACTGAATTTAATAGCAACAGGATTTGTTTTAGTCAGGTAAGAAAATCAGTCAAGTTTTTTATGTTTCTTCTTGGAGAAGAAAAACATTGTCCATTTTTTTCCATCACAAAATGGGTTTACTATGAGTCTTGATATATGAACTCTAAAAAAATATTTTTAAAAGTCTAGTCATAAAACTGGGATAGTGTTAAAGTACAAAATCATTACGGTAATTTTTATTGTAGTGAAAATTGATTCCCAACAATAATATATCTGCTTGGGATTTCACATGAAACCTATTTTTAAAGAATACATTTATTACCAGGCTTAACCCTAACTGAATGAATTATTTCTGCAAGGTCTTAAGAAAGGTTAAAATTCTGAGAAAATAGAAAATCAAAAAGCATATATTTCTTGGATTTCAACAGAGGAATACTTTCATAAAGAAAAGATTTGTTCCTTTCTCTTTTTAACTGCATTATTTACATTTTCATTTTTGTTGTGTTATCATTTTTTTTGGCTGTTGTGTACCTTCTTCAAATGTCTGTTGATCTGGATAACCTTTAATGATTTGGAAATTGAACCCTTTATTTAACCTATGGGAATAGATTGTTCTCATTCTGCTGTCCATGTCTAGGGATGTTTCATTTTGTTCTTAATACTTTCTTATTTGACATTGTTACTAGGTCATTTATATTCCAAATCCTACTTAAGATTATAATTTCTAACTTGTTTTTTGTATCTTGTATGAAGCAGTCTCTTCCTTCCTGTTATTCATCACGGTTATAGATGTATCTCTGTGAAAGTATTAAAAAGTTTTATGCCTCTATCAGAAGTATGGGTGTCTGGCAGTAAAGTAAAAAAACAAACAAGAAGCTTTCCCCTGGCTTTCATCTCTGACCCTGTTATGTAGTGAAAAATGCTTAAAATTTACTTTCATTTATGTGAAACCCTCAAATTAGTTTCAAAATTCACACGAAATTAATTATCATTGTACAGGGTGGTGCGAAAGTCTTGTCACTCATATAATTTTCCATTTCAGTTCTCTGTGGGGTATTACCAAGGTGAGAGTTTCACATGAACGATACCAGAAAATACCCATCAGTTGACGGACGCCGTTCGGAGAGGCTTTGCAACAATCAACAAAGTTACAAAGTACAGCTTAAATATCACACAGGACATGGCACCGCATCATTTTGTACCACGAAAAGGATGGTGTTACTGTTCATACACAGACCTTCTCGATATGTGACAGCGTCAATGAAAGTGAATAAAAAACTGAATCCAGTACAAGTGCTTTACTTGTTCTTCTAGTATTGTCCTCATTACTTTTTTTGGTAGGGGTTGACAAGACTTTCGAACCACCCTGTACATAGAAAATAGAAGGCAAAAATCTGACCATTATCGAAATAAGGCTACGAAAGTACTGAGTACCTCCAACGAAAAAAAGTATTGCTACACAATCTGAAGGTAAACTCTTAAAATAAAAAAGGAACTGGAAGTACTTTAAGTCAAGTGTCATATGAACACCCACTAATGTAAAGTTTTGATCACTTTTAAAACTAAAAGACAGTAACAAACATTTTTCAAATTATTAGTCAACTCAAATAGATCTGAAACATTTTGTTTACTGTTTTTTTTTTACATTGTCATGACGAATTGTTTACTTAGCTAAAAAAAAAACTTATAAACGAATTAAACAATTTCCAATTCATTTTTAAATTTCAATCAGAAATTTTAATCATTTCATTCATAGAATGATTAGTTGTTTTAATGTTTGTAAGTGAAATTTCGTGAAAATCGACAAATTTTATTTTGACATTTTGTTGTATGAACAATTTCTGGAACAAACCATGTTGAATTACAATGAATGAACAAATAAAAATGGAGAACTAAAAACATATGGCCTGCTTTCACTCCCATTCTTTAACTGCATCTCAGGCTAGGAATGAGGTGCTGAAGTGATTTGGAGAGATCAATACTTCGAACAGTGATTTACTGATAGAATCAGAGAGACAAGGCGAAATAAACACAAGTGCAAAAAATAAAGTCGACGGTAAAGCCTGGAAAAATAAGCAGCAGCAGTCAGAGGAGGAAAGGGAAGAGGAGACAACAGTGACGGCATGTCTGCATGTATGAATGGATATGCAAGTGTACGTGTGTGTGCGTGCCCGCGTGTAGTTTCGAACAAGTGCGGGAATGTGTGAGCAAGTGTGACTCCGTATGTACGTGTGTGTGTACACAGGCAAATGTCATACCGCCGTCAGCTGTAGACTCGTCGCGACACACAGCAGCGGGCGTCATAACACATACCAGCAAGTACGACAAGAAAAAGTGAGAGAAAGAACATTAAGGAAGAAGAAAAAAAAGTCTATTTTTAAAGTCTGGTTCAAGAAAAAAAAAATGAACTGATAAAATTCAAATTTAAATAATAAAAAATGCAGACAATAAATATGAAAAAAAATTACGGCAAATAAAACTCAGAATGTATTGGGGTGGGATAAATGAAGTTAATTAAAAAAGATTTTTTTTCACATTTTTATTTTTTATTTAGACAAAAAAAAAAAAAAAAAGAGAGAGAAAAGAAAATGTAGAATTTAAAGGAATTTTAAAAGTTGTCTAAAAAGTTGTTTTAAATGAGGCCCCAAAGTGAAATTTAAGCATAACATGCAAAGAAAATTAATGCTTAAACGTCCTATTTTCATTTCTTTTTTTAAAGTCACGCACTACCCACAACAATTTTCTAATATTGAAGAACTTATGTGCAAAAAGAAAGTCTCGTATTTCAAACACTTTGTTAAAAAAAAAAACAATTGATAGTTTTTTTTAAACATTTCTGTCTGAATTTCTAGGATAAGTTATCATTGACACTATTGTTTTTTTAACATCATACAAATCTGCCTTCTTGACTATGAAAATCAAATTACACAATCAGTGTTTGAAATCTGTGATGTTTATACGGTTTTGTAATACACAACTTACACTCATGAATAAGAGATGAATAAGATTTTGAAAAAAACTTTTGCAAAAATATTTGAAACTGATTTAATGTATTTTATGACTTGTAAAATTTATTATAAAATTTATCTTTCTTTTTAAATTATTTTTCTTGGTCTTAATTTAAAAAAAAATTGAAATCACCCCAAGCAAGGCAGAAATGCCACTAAAACACAAGGGGTTACAGGGTGTGGAAGAATTAGTTTCATTACATTTAAAAATAAATTATTTTTAAAGATACAAATATTTAAAATGATAATCAAATATTAAACTGACTGTATTGAGTGAATTATATGGGATTTAAATTAAATCAATTTGAAAATCAATACCATACAGCATTAAGACTTAAATATTTCTGATTGCCTAGAAGAATTCTAATTTTTTGTTCCTCTAAAAATGAAGAGCATTTTTAACAATGCAAAGAACTTATCTAACTTAGACATGTACTGACATATTTCTATGATCATATATCTAGCTATTACATATAAGTAACAAGATTTTTAAAAAGTACAAAAAGAACAACTGACCTAAGAGACTATGCAGTTTGAAAGATTATGTTTCAAAACATTGAGTGGATTTTCATTCTACTTTAAGTAAAATCAAACATACCATATTAAAAATTAATGAGATAATACTGAGCAAAAGAATTTGATTTAAAATATTTAAAAACATGTCAAATAATTGCATTTTTCATATACATCTTTAATCAGTTTTGTCAGATTTTTTAATCAGCAAAAAAAAAGTAAAGTGTAATTATTTTCATTCTTAAATGTTCAAAGAAAAAGATGAATTTAAAAAATTGTTTCCACTAATAAGCCCTAATGTTATAGTTGATAAGAACATATACTATGTACGTATTTAATGCTAAATTAAAAGTGAAAATGCTGGCAATGTGTATGTCTCATTCAAGTTACTATAGTTTCAAAAGAAAGCTTTTGAAAATGTTAAGACAAAGCAGAAGTGATTCAGAAATGAGATCAATAAGAACATTGACATACACAATAAAAATTATGCCAATGCTGACTTACATATATGCACACAGATATATACACACACATCTACATGCAGACACACACACATACAAACACACACACACACACAAAGCAAATATATACACAATCCTGTGTATGCAGACATGTACATAAGACATATTTAAGCTTGTGTTAAAAAGTACATAAAAAGCATCTGATTAAAATCTGAAAAAAAGAAAGAATTGCTTTGATAAAGGGTTACGGCCATATCACTTTGAAACACCAGTTCTTGTATGATTATTGGAGTTAAGCGATGTTGAGCCTGGTCAGTACCTAGATGGGTGACCGCTTGTGAATACCAGGTGCTGTAAGTTTGGATGTGTGGGTGGTGTAATGAGTAATGGCTTGGAATTGGAAAACAGAGAGCCAAGTTCCAATTCCAGTCGGGTTGGTTATATTAATTTACATGCAAATACCCTTAGGAAAGGTATGCATTAACCTCTTCTTCCCCCAGCTATGGGTTAATTAGTAGGACTTGTATTAGTAAATCATTATTTCCCAAAAATTCTTGCAATCCAAAAATATTTTCTGGTTTTAAATAAGATGGAAAAGGTTGATAAGCCATAGAAAGCAAATCAATCTACTCTGATAAAACAAAACATTTGATTGTTGTAATTTAGCATGTGTGTGTGCATGTATATACTTCTCTTTCTCTCTCTCTCTCTCTCTATATATATATATATGTGTGTGTGTGTGTGTGTGTGTGTGTGTGTAAATCTGTCAACTAAATAATTAGATATGTATATACAAATAATAGCATTTAAGAAAAGAAAAAAAAATTCAACCTAACACCAATAAAAAGTGCATAAATTATTTTTTTAACTTAATATAAAAACAACAAAAATAAGAAAATTAGTTGGCAATTGCTGATACCTCCTGATGAGTGGATCCAATGATTACAGGAAGGTTCATCTATAAAACTCTGGAGCTGGGGTGTTGAATATAACATCAATTGGCTAAGTGAGAAATTATTATTATATATATAAATCGTATGAATTCATTTTTATAAAGATTTAGTCTTCTCAGGAAAACCCAAAAAGCAGGTATTGTTCAGAAAATAGTTCAGATAAACTTCAGCAGTGGAATATTGAAAGAAAAACGAAGAGAAGATGAAGTAGAGTAATGCATATGTTTATTAAAACAATGCATAATTTTGTTCTTCACTTTAGTAAAATTGAATTGAATCCCAAGCTATTTATTCCCATTATGTGTTTGTGTAGAAATGTAAAATAATATATAACATCAAGGGAAATACTGTATGCGAAGACATAAAAAGAAAACACTGATTTTTTTTCTTGTTCCACCAAGAAGTAAGTACTTTCATGTCTGTATATGTGTTAGTACATATATATATATATATATATATATATATATATCTGGGGAAAATAGAGACTGTTCAATTTGTTGTAGCAGTCACCAGAGGCAGTAGATACAGGAATATGTCCAGTATAGTCAGGCATAAAAATCTTTTAAAAAGAAACAGTGTGGGATACATAAAATCAAAAATGCTAGTTGTAGCAGAGTCTGGAAAGCGACAAAGCTATGGTGATGTAACTGACTTGCAGCACAAAACAACTTAATGCCTACCTACCTACAAATAATGTTCCCCCAAATGAAATTTATCATTGTTATATGATAACTTTCTGTCAAAAAGAAAATGCTTGTATATTTACTGATGTATTGATTACAAATTTTATTCAATGAGATACCACACCAATAACTGCAAATAAGCCTTTAAAAAAGGAAGGAAAAGAAATGGAAATTTATAAATAATACCAAAAAGGTGGAATAATTTCTCTAAGGTGAGCAATTTATTTTATTTCTTTAGCATTTTAAAATATTTTTATACATTTCAGAATATTCAACAATAGAACATTTTTTGGCAAAGTCCTGTAAAATAAGTACATTTTATGCGCAGTTACTCATTTATATATCTACTTTAACAAGTTAAGAATTTGTGCTAATGAGAGGTTTGATTTTAAACAAATTATAAGTTAATTTTAGAAATCAGTGAAAACCAGTTAGGACAGGCTTTTTTGTAATAACAGTCCTTTCTATCTTCAAACAGATCTATAAAATATTAAAAACTATTAAATTAAAAAGAACAATTTGCTGTATTATCAACATCACAACAAACTGTCATTAGTCATCACCAAAAATTGGAACATACATGTTCATCCGGACTGTTGAAGTTTAAGGATAGTTAAAGCAATTTTTGGGGGAAAGCTGGGATTTTCATGCATCCAATTTGACTTAAGGCTTTTTAACATGAAGATGAAAAAAACTAGTGAAAAATGTGCTTTAAATAAAACTAACGCAAAAAGTACTTAAAAAAATTAACTACTGTAATTAATATTTTTCTCCAACTCTTTCAATGCAAACGCAAATTATTAATAAAAACAGACTCATTTAAATGTTGTTTGTAAATTGCTAGGAAATATATTTTGAAGAATTAAAAAAAAATGCAAAAAACATGATACTTTTAACAAATGAGTATAATTTTATGCAAATGTTTTATCTTAAGTTTTTCACAAATTTAAAAAAAAAATGTTGAGTGTGTTTTTCAGTAATTTTGCACTGAACATTTTTCTTCCTCTGTTGTCATTTGTCTTTTCTTTTTATTCTAACTTCTAAAAGTAAAGTGAATTCAGTCCCCACCGTACCCTACACTTGTAGATTTGTGCCAGAATTGGAAGAGATAATGAAAAATAAACTTTTGAAGTTAATTATACGAATATAAATAAAAAATACATTCTTTATGAAACGATATTATAGATAGAACTACCTTAAACAAATGTTTTAGCACTTCCCAACATCATAGAATTAAGAACAGTTTTAAACACATTTAGGCATATCTGAAGTTAAAGTGGTATGAAATTTTTCTATATGGTGTTTATACGTCTGATTTCTGTGGCTAAATGGTTGCGTGTTTCTATTGTGATATTCCGGATTATAAATGTATTTGTGGAGCTGGGTAGGGTTGTTAT
Organism: Acanthosepion esculentum; assembly: GCA_964036315.1. Classification (NCBI taxonomy): domain Eukaryota; kingdom Metazoa; phylum Mollusca; class Cephalopoda; order Sepiida; family Sepiidae; genus Acanthosepion; species Acanthosepion esculentum. The sequence goes on from OZ038480.1 coordinate 79,592,214, forward strand.
CAGTCAGATTGTAAGCAGATAGCAGTAGGTGTTGGTGGTGATGAGGTTGGAATCAGTTATGGGTGAGCAGATACCTACTTCGGATGGCTGCGTTTAGGTTGGTTGTGTAGGCTTTGGTGAAAGAGAGTTGCTCAACTCAACTTTAGGACTCGTTAACCTACACAGAGTTCTTTAAGATAGATAAATAGATTAAAATAACAACACAAAAAATGCCAGAGAGAACAAATTCAGGTTGGAGGAAGCGGCTTAGTTGTTATAATTAAGGGTTGAAGAGGTTTTTCAGTTTTAAAAACAAAAAGTTGAAAATAGTCAGAAAACTCATCTCTGGGAGTTATTCTTGTCTGCAATAATCAGAATGAAATTATCTTCAGGATATAATTGTAGGTAATTAATATTTTATCAATAAAATAGGTAAAAAAATGAATTATCAGAAGCGATTTTTATTTTTATGCATTTTTTCAAGAGTTAATCATACAGTACACTGTGTACTTTACTGAGTACACTAAAATCCACACTATTGACTCTTTTTACAAGAATAGGGTTTACTTTATTTGCATAAACAACGTGTTAAATATATAATTTGGATTAAAATTAAAAAGGATAAAATGTCAAATACTAAGTAGTTCATATTTAAAATCAGATATTTTAAAAAATGGAAACGTGTTTCTTAAAGAAAGTAAGGATGATTGAAATGCATATTTCATAAATTGCTGAGAGTCTGAATATACAAAAATTAATATCATACAAAATATCTTGTTATTACTTACAATATTTGCATAAGCTGTACAAATATTGGAAATGTGTGTGATCTGAGGAAAAAAAACACTCACAAACTGTTTCCTAAAAGAGAGAGGGGAGAGAGAGAAAGAGAGAAAAAATGCATCCGATCTTTAAGGAATGTAATGACAAGAAATATATTTTCTTTATTCACATATCATTTCTTTAAGGATTAACTACTTTTTGTAAAAAAGCTCCAAGTTCATTATCAGTCACTTAACCAGAATTTACGGCAACTTTCAATAGATTAATTTGGGTATATTTCCTACGCTTTAAATCCGTAAAAACGCTATCTATACGCACGAATAAAACTGAGAGAAATAACTATAAAAAAAAGTTGAAGGAAAAATATATCGTTCAGTAAAAAAAAAAAAAAATTCCTTCATACATTCTTTTTAATTTTAAACAATATTTTCTTCCATTGCTTAATAAAAGATAAAAAATATCAGTTTTGGTCAAATATTTGAGATTTTTAAACCGATTGAGAATTTGTGAATCATTAAGTAATTAATAATAATCGTATTTTCCCAAATATTTAGAGTTCGTAAAAAATACTGAATTCTCTTCTTTTTTTTTTTGCAACATACTGTTTTCCGCACAGACAAAAAAAAGGACATAAAGAGACGGAGTTTTTACGAAACCCTGAATGAGAACCGTCTTTGTTAATTCTTGTCCAAAATCTTTATAAAGTTGGATCGTACAAAAAAACACCTCAAATCATACTTGTGCCAAACAGGGCTCTTCGGTGTTGGACCTAGTCACATTAACAATCCTTCCTTACACGATCCACAACAGCCTGCTACCCCGTTTGTTTTTGAAGGGGGCGGAGATATTTATGACCTACGTGTGTGTGTGTGTGTCCTGGGCTTTCGACTGTACTGGTACATTAGAATTGGGTATCGACAGAGATGGTTGGAAGGCGGGACCACCCGGCTTAAAGCTACCACAACACTTGCTCACATTACCACGTATTATACACGGATTTGGCTCAGTGATAAGGCTAGCAAACCTGTGACTGAGAGAAGTCTGAGGTTTTAACCGTCAGTGTCAGGTTTGACATGAAATGAAAATTGATTTCAAACCAGGAATTCTTTTTCGTAGTGAACAGTCTGTCATAAAGCCTTGCAGTAAACATTTAGAACTTTGTGTTCTTCACAACTTTGCTGAAATAGCTAAGTTCCAAGTGGCAGGACAAATTTTTATGCGTAAAAAAGTAAAACGGTAAAAAAGTGAGGGTCGAAAAGGGGCACCCCCCCAAAAAAAACCCTTAATTGTCAGTAAGATGATGAATAAATTGCAATCACTGTGTCGCAATATACATAAAATTTAAAAAAAAAATCAAATAAAAAAGAATGAACAAATTTAAAAATTATGTCTTGGCTTGTTTTTGTTTTTTTTTTACTTTTTTTTAAAATGATGAAGGAGACATTTTTTTATTTTTTAGCTTCCAACCCACTTTTCTAGAACTGTTATCTCACTTTTCAAAAACTGTTAGATTATCAATTTATGGGTAAAATTTGGACTGCAAATATTTCCGCTTTAACAAAATTATTTTGCTTGGCTAAGACAAGACGAATCTCTCTAGTCGTCATGAAATTGATAGTTGTAAACCACGTGACACTGACGTAAAGAAGGGTTGATAACTTAATGTACTTTCACTTTGTAAAAACTCCCAAGATACGAAATGATTTTCCAGCACGCTGTTAAGCGAAAAAGTCGTAAAATACTTCAACCCAGTTCATTTTTTCAACGTTAATAAGGAAACGTGTTCCTTGTAGTAAAAATTTAAATGTGTTGTTTTGTAACAAATAAAATTATAAAACAAAATTATTCGAAAATATTTTTTCAAATAAACGGTAAACGTTTGTTGATCCCTACAAAACAAGTTTACTACGAAGGGAATAGAGTCCTTTTTTTTTGTAAGATTCTTTTTTTTTGACACCAGATTTATAAACAGTAAAACTACGAAGTGGCGTGTGTTGATTAAATTCGAAATGAACGGGACATATTTTTTTTTAGTCCAATACTAGTCTATAAATGCCGAGATGAAACGTCTTCAGGTAAAGAAAGAGCAAGAAGAACTAACGAATTTAAATTGTACTAAGAACCATTAATCAACAATAACGATAAAAAAGAAAAAAAAAAGCAAGGGTGAAGAAGACTGGTATTGATTGAATGTTTTTGTTTTCTTAGTAAAAGACTTCAGTAGTTTTCTATCCACTTTCGGATTTTTTTCTTGAAGAGCTACAGCCCGATATTTTTCTTAATTCAAATTTGAGCTTTTTTAACTCTAGCTTTGCTTTGATGACCACACGAAGAGGTGAATAAGCAGCACCATTTGAAGTGGTGGTACTAACTGCAGTTTATTAGTTGGGGTTAAAAGTATTGGTTCATACTACTGTACTTGGTAGGTTGTGTTTTTACTACTAGCTATAAGCAGTGGTAACAACACTTTTACGCAACAAACAACATTCTAGCTAGATTCTATTTTAGTTTACTCAGTGTCTGCTATGCTAACCCACTTCCCTTGTACATCACAGTGCGGCTTGAGTGGCGATAATTTAAAAAGACGACCACTACCAGCCACCAAGTTTTTGACAACCCGCACAAAAAAATAATACATTTATATTGGTACGTCAACCACAATAGAACAAAGCTAAAATAACAAGGATGTTAACAAAGTAAAAATCCAATACTATTATTACAGTTCAATATCTGATATCCTCTTTGTACTTCAAATATTTTACATCCTTTACATGTTTGTTAAAGGAAATCTTTCCTAGGCCAAACATAGGTAAACGGAGAGTACTTTCTTCCCCGTCATTCATATAGCTGCTGCTGCTGTCGTCATCGTTGCTACCACCACTACTACTACTACTATTATTATTATTGTTGCTACTACTACTATTACTACTCTCGGCTTGTATGCGAACTGCTGATGCCGCGAAGGAAAAAGTCATTATTCAAACTAAACAAAAAAAGAAAGAAGAAACATAAGAAAATTCATAAAGAACGGATATTTTAATTTTGTTAAGTGTTAACTAATAATTCAAGAAGTTAATTGATACGCCGTGGTTCACTGGTTTCAATTGACGAAAAACGGCGGGTAAAAGGAATTCTGGGAAGGAAAGATTCGCGGAAAACAACAACTACAACAAAAAAAATGTAAACAACAACAATCTTAACAACTTATAATTTCTGTTACTGACAATTTCTTTTTTTTTCTCTTAAGTCAGCTCATCTGATTATTTGTTTATTATTTAGGTAAGAATTATGTAGATATAAATTTCTTCAGCAAACGGCTATTTACTCCTTTTTTTTTCGTTTTGTCGGAAGACATCATTCATTGTTTCATGTTTCCCTTTATTGTTTTACTCCATATATAAATTATTTTCTAAGTCGCCCTTTCCCCTTTCCGTCTTATTTAGCTTTTTGTGATTGTATTATTAAAAATGTTAATATACTTTTTTTAAATTCAACTTTATTTTTTTTGTTATGCCTTGTATTTCGAAATACGCTTCAGTTGAGTGTTTTTCGCTTGTAGAAAACTAAAATAAATAAATAAAAAAGCGTTAAGTCTTCCTTGTTAACATTTTTTTAAATCTGAGAAATCTTGAGAATGAAACCGTTTTACTTTTATTTGATATATTTTACGAAAATATGATCCAGGTTGTGGTTAAAAAAATGTTGGTTTAAAATGCCTTGACTGATGTTTTTTAATTAAAAACTTCATCAATGTTCTAAGTTTATGAAAATTTTCAAACATTACAATCACAGTGTCAAAAAGTGAAACGTTTTTTTTTCTTATTCATAAAAAAGGAAAAAAACAAAGAATCAAAACACCTTTTTGTTTCTTTAAGGAACTTTGATAAATTTTTTTTTTACTAATTAAAAAGTAAAAACAATTAAAAATGTTTTTTATTTAAGTTGTTTATTGTTCCATGTTGATTGAGTTATGTTTTTTAATCCAAAAATGTATTAATCATCATTAATCTGCTAGCAACCTGATTCTTGGGAAATGTTGAGATCCATATTTTGTTTTGTTCACGTCACCTAAAAAAAAGAAAAAAAAAAAAAAGCTAAAAATATTGTAAAATATTGAACTTGTAATGTAAATAAATTTCTTTATGTCCAACAGTTTCTTCGACAATATCTATCTTTCCCCAGTATAATTTTGTCAATGTTTTCTCCTGTTTGGCGATAATTACTTTTTAATTTTGGCTAATGATTTTTAAATTGATTCAGTCAGACAGGCTTGTCCCTGTTAACTGTCACGTTCCTTTTTTTTTTTTTATTACAGATTCTTTTTTTTACTTATAACAAATTTCTCATTTTACCTTACTTGTTTACAATACTATTTAAATTTAAAATAATATTTTAATTGAATAACTATTCCTTTATTGATTGCTCTCACTATTCAACTTTCTCTTGCACTTGTTGGGTTTTTAAAGTCTGAAAATTATTTTAAAATGTTCTTTTACTTTACTTTCCTTTATTATTGAGGGATCCCCCCCCCCACGCACGAAATTTTGCTTCAATTTTTTGCGGGGAGGGGGCTTCGCATTTTCTATCCGTTAACAACAGCATCGATATTTTACTGGAACTAGAAGTGACTTATTCATAGCTGAGAGGGTCAGTGACTGGTCAAACACACACACAGTTCGACGGTTGTGGCTACAAAAAGGACGACACTTACTGCAAGGAAGGATCTATTTAAAAACAATGTTATGTCACATCGACCCCAAGCGACTACAGTACTACAACAACAACAACAACATTGCGGTGCAAGTGCTTTTCTTTTTGTCTAACACTCACAGGAACACCTAATTCCGATTGTAAATAGACATTTTTAATTACATGGCAATATGATGTATTATTTTTGACGCTGTTACTAGTGAGCAAAATTTCTGTTGCCCGTTTTTAGTTGACAGCGCATTTAATAAGTTAGAGACTGGTCACGTGACTGAATGTGTGGTCCCTAATGTAGTTTTTTGTTCTCTGTAAAACGTTTTTCTGATGATGAAAAAAATAAGTTTATAAAGTGGCAAAAATTAAATGATGCAGTCAGAACTTTAAAAAAAAAATTTTCCAGGATAAAAAAAAATAAAGTAAACTCTTGCTTGTCCTTCGTGTCCCCAAATAACCAAAATAAAAAAAAATCTTATTTTGCTTACGTAGTCTGTCAACAAATCAAAATAAAACAACCAAATGGGTTGATTTCTCCCTTCAAATTTAGTGTTATTTTTCAAAAATTAAATTCTCAATACCTTTAATTATGTATAGTATATACTTTTTCCTTTCTTCTCTTTTTTTTAGCACTATGACGTAAAAAAAAAGGTTTCAATATCCCGTTCAGTCGTAGTTTGCAAGTTGTTATCTTTTGGAATATTTTTGTGTTCTGTAAAGTAAAATATAATCGTCATATTTGATATTTTTTTAAAGTAACAATTTTGTACTGTTTTTATTCATTACTGTTTAAATCACATAAACAGTAACACTCACAGTTTTTGCTTTCGTTACGGGAAAGAACGGAGTTTTAGGTTTTCAACTTGAGCGATACTTACAGTGCGCACACACATACACAGGAAAGTTAAGTGCAGGTGCCTCTGCAACAAACACTCAACAGTAAAACGAAGCCGGTTACAGAAAAATCTTGTTTTGTTATGGAACTACACTTTTTAATATACAAATTATCTATTGTTTGGCATCGGCATACGTAGTGCACACATCATATTTAACTGCGTCACACTGTTTTTATCACAATTGAAAAGAACAACTTTATATGAGTACATTTTCAAAGGCAAAGCAATGAAGTAATAAACAGTAAACTACCTCATTTGATTTTTTTTCCACCCAGAGATTAAAAAGTTTTTCCTTTCTTCGCATAAGCTTGCTGTTTGCTACTTTTGAGTAACTTCGTTAGTATTAAATTCGAAGAAAATTAAGAAAAAGGTGAATTGATTGCCCTCCCTCCAGCTTTTTAAAAAGTTTGCTTGTTTTGGTATTTAAATTGTTTTTTCTCTACTTTTCCCACTATTCAGTCTATACGCGGAAGGAATGTCTTTCAAACCTTTGAATCTCTTCTCTATCAGTAGAGCCGATAACTCAACAGTTTTTCTCCGATCACGTATGAAAAATGAAAAATTTTCAAAGAAAAGAAAAAGATGCATCGAAAAATCGAAATCAAAAAGTCTTCCCACGTGCTTGCTCTCTCCCGTGAAATTTCTTTATCTACCTAAGATAAGGGGGGGGGGGTTAGTTCAGAATAATAATCAAAAAGTCATAATTTAAATTAACACTGGGTAAAAATAATAAATAAAGTAAATCGCAGATATAAGTAAGTTGCTGTTTACTGGACACTAACTAGCCGCTGAATCAGCGATCGTGAATTTCTTTTTAGTCTAAAAAAATATGTTCATCTGCTATTTAGATTCAGAGAAACGGTAAATAAAATAACGCACATTTTTTAAAATGTAAAAAAGAATATCAAACGAAATAACAAATAAATAAGATTCTACCTACTGTCTTTTTTTAATTTTATTTTTTTAAATTCTTTCCGAAAATATTCAAATTTATGGAAATGGAATTTTGGAAGAGGACTTAATCATATTGCCTAATTTCCATTTGATTGAGCTGGTGTAGGAGGTCATTAACGAAGCACTTTGTAATTGAGAAGGGTGCAAGATAGGGTCCAAGTGAAGCTCAAATGTCCGACAAGTAGCAACTTTAGTTACGTCATGCATTTTTTGTGTATTGAAGTGTTTAAATTTCGCATTTATACGTGGTTGAGGTTATTGTATCTTTTATTTTGTGTATGTGTGTCATTCAATTCATTTAGGTTTCAAATCGATATTAAATCGACACACACATGCACAGCCCGTGCGATATACGATATTCTGTCACAATCTTAAAAATCGCATTCATTGTGTAAAGAAGAAAGGAAGAAGACTCAGGTTTGGCTGTGTTTTTCACTAATAATCCCCGTTTTAATAAAGTATTGATTGTCCTTAAATAACTTAGGTTCTGAAGTACAATTTCTCAGTTTCAGTGTAATATTGATAACAAAAAAAAAAAAAAAACGAAAACAAAAAGACACCTGTAAAACTGATAAGTTGATTTTTTTTAAATTTATACTTTAGTTTGTTTTTTCTGGATGGGTAACTGATGTCCAGAGGCGCTGTATAGGCACTGTTTTATTTTCATTTTCGTTATTTACTTTTTTTCTTTCAGCTTAAAAAAGGTCTCCTTGACAAAGGTGATAAGAAAAATGTACTCTTATGGTAGAAAGCGGATCTGACCCCCTACCCATTTGCCAACCAACTGCATTCATAACAGTCGTTTTTAATATTTACTTAAAACCCGGCTCACCAATAATTCTTTATTACCCGCGCTCTAGTGTCTCAAACAAAATGATTGTCTACCCACTCAGGTGTACGACGGGTTTGCACGCACGCACGCACGTACTTACACACAAGAAAAGTGACAAAACCTCTTTCAATACACTTTCTTCAAATGTTGCTTTCCTTTGGATTTCCGTATTTAAGTTTCGATTTGAAAATGGTTGTCAAGAAACAGTTCTCAAATTTTCAAAACGAAAAAATACGGAGTTATCATGTGAGGAGGCGGGGTGTAATTCGTCACGTGACCAGTTTATCGTAAAATGCGCTGAAGACAAGCAGATACTTGCCGTTTTTTTTTTGTTTTTTTTTTGTTGCTCTTATTTAATTTATTAATCGTTAGGTTTTTTCCTTTTATTTTTCTTACGGAAAAATATAATTTCATTTTTAAGGATTGGTTGTATAGGTAGAGAGAGCATATATATATTTCTTGTGTAGTACGCACAAATTACATTTTTACGACACCGCCTTCTGGATTGTGCGAAGTTAAAGATAATCATAAATTGTTACATTTTGTTAAGTCTATATTACTCACTATTGTTATTTATTATTAGAGACAAATCAAATTTATACTTTGTTCTTACTTAAACGTTTTATTAAACTTCCCTTCCGGGAGTGCAATTAAGATATTTTTCATTAACTTTTTAATTAAAATTAAATTTTTTTTCCTTTTCTTTCTTTCTTTCTTTCTTTTTATTGTTATTTCATACACGATGTTTTTTTTCTTGGGGGGAGAGGTACCCCCACGCACTTGGTATATGCATGTCTCTAAAAAGGTTGGCGGTCCAAATTTTTCAAAAGAATTTGACTTTAAGAAAGAGGGAGTTAAGAAGAACCATTGCTACAATCGGGTTATTCATAACATCCCGGTGGGTATCCTATCACCACTCACCTGCATGTTCGACTCTTGTAAGGGATCAGATACGTTGACCTTTAACATTAGCTTCTCACATTGGATTTGTTTGAAACATTTGACGCTATAGGTTTCTTTCTTTGCGCTCCCCCCCTCTCTCTTAAAAGATAAAAGAAATTGCACAATATTATGTACTGTTTTGACTTTTGACGGACTTAAAAAGAAAAGTAATTAAAACTTGATTTCTGGCCAAACAATCTTTTATTTACAGATTAAAAAATATAGTCATTGAGTTTCAGATTGAACTTACGCCAATAACTATAGTTCACTTTTTCTTTCTTTTTATCTCCTTTCTTGTCATTAAGCTAGTCATCTAATGGGTGCTACTGTCAATCAATAATGAGTCAATAACATTTGACCAGATTTCTGTTTTAAAGAATTTTTTTTATTATTATTCTGATATTATTTGATGTTTCTTTACCGATATTTATCTTTTTGATCATTTTAAATGATGATGATATTTCATGATAGCTTTTTTAATTCCTTTTCTCTACTCATGCTCGAAATTTCATTTTTTTTTTACATACCTGAATTTTATCAACACTTCATATCTGAAACTTTAGTCATTAATTAATTAATACTTAATAATCTTTGTGACTTTGTTGTGTTTTATTACTATAATTATCAATTTATATGTATGCCTTTTTTCTTTTATTTCTTTTTAAGGTTTCTGGCTATCTTTGTGAAGTGTTTCTTGAGAGTATCAGTAATTCAAATGAACTTTGTGAAAACTGATTTAAAATGGGAAGGCTTGATTTTAAGATTTTTTTAATGCGTGAAAAAGATTAGTAAGTTAATAGTAAATAATATAGTAAATAAACATTAGTAAATATAGCTTAAAGTGATATTCTTTGTAGTTTTATTTTTTCCTGATGTTAACAAAAATATTTTACTCTCGGTTTATTTTGTAGAAAATATTTAACATTTTGGTGAAGTTATTTTTCCCCCTATAAGTTTTAAGTGTTTAACAAAAGTTTTTTTAAAAAACAAATTAGCTTTTGTCAGTTTAATTATATTTATCTGAAATCATAAAAAATGCAAAAAAAAAAAAAAGCAAAAAAATCTCCCCACAAAACAAAAAAACAAAACTAACTGAATTAATTTTCCAACACTAAATTGTATTGACATGAGTAACTGAAATTGCCGGAAGTCACTATTGACAAATTATTTTGAGAGGAAAAAAAAATTAGAATTAAATAGGTAGGTCTATGGTAAAATGTCTTTTAATATTAACTACAAGTAATTACATTCATTTTTATAAAAGTAAAAATTACTATGATGGAGCGTAAATCACAACAGATATTAAATGAATGTATTTGTGTATTTTTATATAAAAAAAAGACCATTTCAATAGTTATGGACTAATTGAAGTGAGAGTGACCAACATGTAAAAATGCATTCAAAAGTGAATGCATTGTAAATAGATTATGAGGAGAGGAACCCTATTTTTTTTTTGTTCAGTGAGTTATCTTAAAGAAAATAAGATTGACTTTTCATTAAATGTTTCAGAATAAGTTTTAATAACATTTTTCATTTGAATGATAAATTTTGTTATTAAAAACTATATAGATTGTATTGTTTTTGTGAACATACTGAAAGCTTATAGAAACCCAATGTCCATCATTGAAAAAAGTGAGATAAATTTTTGATATGTCAGACAATATGGAAGGCATTGTTCAAATAAGCTTGAAGAGAAGATTAATGAGTTGCATCAAGATTAAAAATATTTAAATAAAAATAGAATAAAGTAATCATATTCAATTTATTAGTAAAATATGTATGTTTGAACAATTTCTTATGTCTAAATACAAGCAGTTACTGAAAAAGTACTTAGCATGATTCAATTCTCAAAAGACCAAACATCAATACTATTTTTTTAAATATTTTTTACTCCTTGGTCAGAACATATTAGCAACAACTATATCTATAAATATTAAATTTGGGACACTACAAATATGTAGTGTCCCAAATTTAAAAACTAGTTAAATGGAATTTCCAAAGAGCAAAAAATGAATGTTTAGTTTAATATAAACAAAATTGTCCTATTTGTAATATTGGTCTGTATTTGAAAATTCATAAGAAAATAATGTACCAAGTATGTTTAGTTAAGATTAAATTAAGTAAAATTCAGTTATCATATCTTCTTTTTGATGGAATACACTTTTTTAAAATTAAAATATAAACATTAGTATTGCCTAAGTTTGTCAATAGTACCATTTGATGAGATACAAACTTTAAAAGCTGAGATTTTATTTTCCCTTGGTAGTTATTTACTGTTCAACTTAAAATGAAGACATTATCATATATTAATAAACCTATGTGTTAATTTTCATGAATGGTTTTCTTTCTCTGATTTTTCTTTTTTTTTTTAAACCTCCTCTGTATATTACAAATATTAATTTACAAATTTTCAACTATTAAAATTTATGTAATTGATAAATTATTAGAGTATGAATCAGTGCTATTTCACAATATTAGCCTCATATTAATGAAAGATTTTGTTTGTATTGTTTAGGTAAATATGGTTAAACATGAGGGCATTGTATTATGTACAATAGATAAATGTTTCTGTTAAATTCAACTTTTCAGCATATTTTCTATTCTTAGACTTCATGAATTATAATTTTTTTTTGTTTTGTTTAATTTTGAAAAAATATGAGAAAAATGCCTTAAGGCATATATATATATATATATATATATATATATAGAGAGGAGAGAGAAACATAGTTTTTCAATTTTAATATAAAATCATCACTATTTTGTGCTTTTTCTGATTAACTTTTCTTTTTTCAGACCTTTTATTTATATGAGGAGTTGCTAATCCCAAAATCTGACCAAATTTTTTTTTTCTTGGTCAGGCTTAGAACTGTTAGCACACCCACATCAGTGTGTGTATGTGTGTGTACTGTTAGTTTCTTTTTTAATTATGCCTGTTCTCAAATTTTTTAAGTTTCAATTTCAAAACAAAAAAAATGTTTTTAGACATGGGTAATTTTCTGTTAACAGTTAATTGAAGGTGGTGCTAAAATGTTCTCAGCTTGACCCAATTCCAAAATCTGACCAGAGATTCTTGGTTGATCGAGCTCAGAATTTTTTTTATGTTCGCTTATTCTTGAGGATTGAACAGTGAACCTCATGGCATTTAAAGCATGATTATCTGATTTTTTTATGCCCTTATTCAGTAACCCACTACCTTAAGTGGCTCTTGGGCCTTGTACTGGATGAACAGTAGCATAGAAAGAAATTCTTTTAATTTTTTTAAACTCAAAATTAATTTACTTTCTATTTGTTAAAATTTTACATTTTTGAAATATAAGGAAATTAATTTATCTCAATTGATTACATATTTCTATCAATTTGTCTTAGTACATACTACTGAAAATACTTAGTAATTTAATTTTAAAAGAATACATTTATTTGTAAATTTTATAAGTTTATTACTATCTTCTACTATTCAATTGTGCTGTGGTGTGTATGTGTGTGTGCTTTGATTAACATATGCATATATTGCTAAAGCTGCCTATATTCTTTGTTAGGGTTTCACATGACTTCCAAATAATAAACTTGCAGATCATTAAGATTAAAATATAAACAAAATCTTCAGCTTTTAAAGTTTAACTTTATCACCTGCTCAAAATATTGGAAATAGACTTTTGTACCATGTTTATGA
>OZ038480.1:79618180-79933180 GCA_964036315.1 Acanthosepion esculentum
GTATAATTACTGTTCTTGGATATTTTGTAAACACCAAAAGAATTCCTTTAAATAATATATTTTTCTAAATTAAATTGTTTTTACATTTAATCTGTTTAAATTTATATAAAGTTTTTATCGATTAATAGTTGAGCCAAATATCTTATCTCTAAAGGAATATCAACCTAGAAAATGAAATTAGATAATAGGATTTTAAAAAAATATTTAAGTTTAGTTTGACTATATGTAATTTCATTTAAATGTCAATAATTTTGTTTGTTTAGATAAACTTTATTAATCATAAAATCTGTTAAGATTAATTTTCATTTAAAATACATTTATATTAGCCAGATTGTAAATGATGAAGCCTGATTATTTTTTAAAATTTTTTAAAGAAAAATATTTCAAATATGTTTCTTAAACTTACAGAGATATATCATTTTCTAAACATAAATGAATCTAACTTTTGTTCTATGTTATGATTCTGAAGGTTAATTTTCCATTTTGATAAATAAAGGTATCAACTTAATGATTTTCAGGTTTTTTCTTTAATTCATTAATTAATTTTTTTATCATGTAAAATGTATTTCTGTTAATCTTCTTGATCTGATATATTTTTTCTTTATTGACATATAGACTTTTTTGTAAATGACTATTTTTGTCTCTTCTAGTGTTCATCCCTTCATTTTCCTGATCATCATCCCATTCTATCTGAATTGAGTGACTGCTGCAGCTGTATGTTCAGCTATATTCTTTCTCTCTTCACCCCAATCTTTTTTTTTTTTATAGATAAGTGAAAGACTTTTCCTTCAATAAAGGAAAAGAAGGAATTTTCAACCAGGCCCATTGATGTGTTGATCTACATCAGATACAAGCAATTATTTAAGTCAATTTTTACTTGCTTCTATTTTAAGATTACTTCTCATTTGTTTATTACATCTTTTTTTTTTTTTATACAAATTCCAAATAATTGCAACATATATACTAAATATTTCTCATTTTTTTTCTTACCTCTGGTTACTTCAGTGTATTTTTGTTTCTTTTTTTTCTCATGATATAAAAATGAAAATAATTCAGCCTACCTAGAGTTGTAGATATAATGAACTTAGGCATAGCTGTTTTAGAAATATTTTTTCTATCTTTTTATTCCTCCCCGCCATCCTAATTAGCCACATGCTGTAGGTGTTTTCTCTCACAAACTCGCAAATGCTGAAAAGAAATTTACACATGAATCTATAGTTCACCATTGAAATATGTTCATCATTAATTACCTAGGAATACTTATCTATCCCCATATTCTTTTTTCTTTTAAACAAATAACTTGATTATATTTAGCAATCTGAATATAACTTTATAAATAATTACTGACAGTTTATCTAAATATTCTGAAAAATAATAGCCTAGTGGTTAGAATATTTGGTTGCATATTATAGGGTCCATGGTTCAACTTAAATGATATAGAGAAAATTTTCATGAAATTTATTTAGTGGTAATTCTATTTTTAAAACTTTGGAAAAATATTCCCTTAAATGTCTGGATATTAATGATGCTTGTATATTTTAATAAAAATAGTATTAGTTCAGCATATTTAGTGTCTATAACAGTAAGAAATATATATATATATATATATATATATATATATATATATATATGATAATGTGTGTGTGTGTGTGTAAGAAATTTGTAGAAAGTTTTTATCTAAATGGTTATAATTAGGTGATTATAGTTTTATAAACTATTCGATAAAGACTCAATTAGAATGTTTGTCCCAAAAGGTTTTTCTTTTCTTTCTTTCTTCAGAAATTTTTTAAGAAATTATTTTGGTAAGAATTTAAATATATTAAAGGCATATTTTTTTATATGAGTAAAATTCTAGTCAAAAGTTAATAATTTTAGTCTGAATACAATTTTTATGCTTTTGAATATTATACAAATATCCTAACAGTTTTTCTCACACTTCTCGCCTGTGGAACTCCTTTTCAGCTTCATGTTTTCCAGCCAACTTTAATCTGCAAAAGTTTAAATGCAATGTCAATCATTATCTACTGTCCTCCTGATTACTCTTTTCTTTTGCCACTCATTATTAATGTTCCTGTTCCTAATTCTTCCACACCCTGTAACCTCTTGTGTCTTAGTGGCTTTACTGCCTTGCATGGGGTGATACTGATTTAAAAATAATATATTTTGAATTTGCAACTGTTAATTTGTCTGACTCCAATATGCATATAAACTAAATTGATATTAGAAGTGATAGAAACTTGGTGAGCATGCATGGACACAAACAGTGTGTGCGTAGGTGTGAAATGCTGTTGAAGAGTTCTAGGTTTCAACCACTTCCTAGAGTGCGACTATAAATGAACATTTTTTAAGAATCCTGTCTTGGTTGAGCTGATAACCTGTCAGCACCATGTCATGCATACATAACTATCTGTATATGCATGTAATTAAGGAAAGATAGTTGTATTTTATTGATAATTCTTGCTTAGATTTTATATTTGAGGCTGAATAAGAGATGTTTTTTGTTCATGTTTTGTTTTTATTAAGTCCAGTCAAGATAATATACTGTTAGCTTCATTAAAAATGACAAAACTTATCCAACTGTGCATAACATTTTACTTATTAAAAATTACTGAAATTGTTAATGAACATTAAGAAGTATTTTATTGCCATATATATATAATTTAGGTTTACACATTATCATGCTTGTTGGAATGTATATTATTATTTCTTTAAAGTCTCATCCTATAAGAGTAAGTATCACATATATAAAAGATTGGTGCTTGCACCAATAGATAAAATCTGTTCATTTTCCTCAAGGAATGCAGTGTGAAGAACAGTTTATTTCTGTAAGATTCCATCTTGTACAAAATGTGTTAACTGATAGGTTCTCAGAAATTACAATGAAGCCTAAAGGAAATATATTAACCTAGAAACACACGCACATATATATATGTTTACATATATATATATATATATATATATATGAATGTCTGTCTGTGGCATAGGGAGTATTCTATAATTTCTATCTTGAAATAGTTATGGCTCATTTGGTAAAGATGTTACTAACCATTTTTGATATAAACATGTATTTTTTTGTTATCATATCTCTAATGTTTGTATTTATATAGACCAATATTTTTTCAGAACAGCTTGTGAAATATTTACTAGACATTTTGATAACCCAATGTCTATGCATTTGTGTTATTAGAAAAATGTGTACACAAATCTACTTTAGTAGATTGATAGATGTTGTGTATGCAAAGAAAACTAAATAGAAACAAGGCACAGGAATAAAACCTTTTCTAATCTATAAAAATCTACTGTTAACTTTTGAGCATTATGCAATTTCTGATATATGTGTGTGTGTTTGTCATTTTATGGTAACACCTACTGTTTCTTCTTATTAAAATAATAAAAAATAATTAACATGAAAAATTAAGCTGTTAAATCTTTTCTTACAACCACACCCCCAAAACAAACTACTGGCATATTTATGCAAATTTATTTAAGGAAATAATTCAAGCTTCATTGTTATATTATTTTTATTTTTTTTTTTAAGCCAAATTCCTGTATAATTTCAGAATCAAATTTTTGATCAGTAATCCTTTTTGCAAATTTGAAATGTTTTTCTAAATGAAGTAAAACTTATTTTTAATATTAAAAAGTACTAAATTAAAAAATACATTTAGAATATCACCTTATGGAGAAATTTTTTTTCTCAAACTAATTTTCAGAAAATGATCCTTTGTAGAAATGTGCACTTTCACAAAATATGTTCATTTTCATTACAATTAAATAATTGTGTGCAAATTGAAACTGAAATAAAAACCTTATATATTGTATGTAAAAAATCCGTTATATCAGACTTTTAATAGAAATGATTAAACTATTATTAAAAAATTTTCCCCACATATCTGCATAAACTGTGCCTATTACTCAATAACCCTCTACCTTGAGTGGCTACCAAGCCTTGTATAGGGTGATTCTCACTTTAAAAAAGAAAGAATGGAATCTTTTTAAAATTCTCTCTTCATATCCAAATTTCAGATAAATTTCAGAAGAAAACATTTACTCTTGAAAAAAATAAAAATATATAAAAGACAACTACATCTGAAATGAAGTCAAGAATATTCTTATCCAACTCTCAAAAAGCAGCTATGCTACATCATCTTAATTTTATTAAAATTAGAAAAAAGCCAAATTTGAAAGATTTTACTCCTTTGAAAATAAAAACATGGATTTAATTTTTAAAATATCATTATTTTATCCTATTTGAATAGAAACAAAATGTAAATATTCCTTACTACAGATACTTGCTTTATGTCATTTAAACTACATTATTTTTCTCCTAGTTTTAAAAAAAGGAACAAAAACCAACTCATCTTTACTGTCTTGTCAGCTACATCGCTTCAAAATCCAACCAATCTGTCTCAGTTTATAAATAGTATAAGTCTTTTGACAAAAATATCTTCTTTATATAAATTCAGTTAATTAACTTTTATGAAATAAATTGTTTTGGTCTTATGCTTATTTTGGGTTCATGAAATTTTAATTTTTCTTCTGACAAACGATTTTTTTTCAGATTGATCTTTGATATCATTAGCAGAATTTTTTGAAGATATCAAACAAGTTATATTTTTTGTTAGCACTGCAAAATTAAATGATAATTCCTGCAAACAAAAAGTAAGGATTGTATTTGGTCAAATTTTTAATGGATGGATTTGCTTTTAATGCATATATTTGTTTTTAATAAAAACTCATGTGCAAGTGTATGTAAGTATAAATAGTAGTAAATTTTAAAAATCTATTCCTTTTCATTTTAAGAGTATAATTTTTTATCTTCACTTAATTAAAAGCATCTTTTAAAAACTGATCTACAATTTTGATTTCTGTAGATACATTTTTGAAATAAGTTAATAACAAATGAGCCAACAAGTACTAGTACAAAACTATTTTAAATGAGAAGACTACTGCAAGAAGAATTCTCATGTTGACAGTAGACAGTTGTATACTAAGAGATTTACAATCACTTGTTTTCTGTTTGTACAGAGGTTAGCCATGTTATTCTTTTATTTAATACTTGATGTAGTTGCTTTGATATATTTTATGTTCACAAGTGGGTGTGTCTGTGAGTGAGAGAATGAATATCATTAGGAATATGTATATGGGCCAGTTTAAGAATTTTCCTCTATTCTGCTCCATCCCATTAAACAGACCTGCCAAAAAAATAAGGTGGAGCCTACCTATCTTTGAAAATTGTTGAATACTGAATGGATGATCATGGGCCAGGAGGAGATTGGTTGGTTGTGTGTGTGAGGGTATATATACATACACATATATATATATATATATATATATATATATATATATATATATATATATATATATATATGTATGTATGTATGTATGTGTGTGTGTGTGTGTGTGATGAAAATATTAATTTTTTTTTTTGCTTCTTTGTTACAATTAAATCTGTAATATTTATATTCTCTAATTTGTTTTGAGATTTTAATTTTCCTCCAAAGAAAATATTTTAAATATCATTATTGTTACTGTAATCAACTTTTCTTTTTCTTTTTAACTTTACACTGTTTTGATGTTTGTATAATTATAAACACCCTTGTTAAAGTATGTATACTTACTTACACACACATACACACACACACACACATACATATATATTGCATACACTTGTGCTATCATATATAGAAAATTTCTCTTGTTAATATGACTATATATCTGAAAAATGTGCCATTCTTTTATTAATAATTGCTAATGTCTTTGACCTTCGTTCTCATTTTTTTCTTTCAAATACTAATTGATTACAAGTTTCTGTTGCTCAAAAGAAAATTTAAGATGACTTTCTCCCAAGTTCTAAAATTATAGGCTGATAATCCCCGTATACATTTTTTAAAGGGACATCTTTTGTGTGTATGTGTGTACTATATAAAGATACTCATTCTTTGATGTATGTGTAGTTGGCTTTAATTTGATTAAAGGGTGTTGCCTAAAATATGACGCATGTCATTTTGGTTTCATGTAATCTTTTTTCTTTATTTACTGAAAAAAGAAGTTTTATTTATTTATGAATATCGTTATCAATTTTTTTAAATGTTTTTTTATTTTCTTTCTTTTTTTTTTTAAATTTAATGAACTTTTTTCTCCCCTCATGTTTTTTGGTACATTTTAGTTTTTTTGCTCTTATTTAGTCTTTTTCAGTGTGCAAATATTAAAAAAACTCTCACACCAGCCAATTTAAATATCAAGAATAATAAAGTAAATACAAAAATGATTTTGACTTGCTTGACATTTTTGGCTTGTACATCTTATGACAATGTGATCATACAGCCAAATACATTTTTCCCAGAGCAAAGGTTTATACTGTATACAATCATGTAAATGACTTCTGTGCTTACTATTTTTACTAAAATTTAGAGAAATTGTATACTGTTTTTTTTTCATAACCTCCCAAAAAGACTATAAAATTTCTTTTTATGATTCTCAGTACATTTATGTAGGCAAAATAGCAAACTATATTTCAAGGTTGTTTTATTTTAAGAAAACCTATATGTATTAAAGAAAGTATTTTTTGTTATTTTCATTTTAATCTGCATTTATGTGATGCAGTAGTTTAAGATTTCTTACTAGATTCTCAGAAAAAAAAATGCATGCAGAATATGAGACCAGGTGAAAAATCACCTATTTTTCTGTTCTATCAATTAAAGTATATTGCAGAAATCTTTTGAACTTTGGCAGAACAAAGCCATCAATTTCTTTAAACTGTCCATCTTCAACTCTTGACCCATTTTTTAGGCTTTTGTTATTCTGGTTTTTGTCTTGTACACTTTCTGGCATTTCTATGCTGCACTTTCCTCTCCTGTCTGTCAGCATTCTCTCTCAAAAAGCTGCATATTCTTTCATGCTTTTCTATCTTTTTCCTTAACATTACCTCTCTCCTTTTTTCTATTTCTTTTTGTCTTGCTCCAGCCTCCAAGCCTTTTCTCTTATTTCTTCCACTGTTGTCCTTACTTTTTCTTTTTTACTTTTTTAATTGAGCTTTTCTTTCTTTCTTGATTTTCTTCATTTGTTTTTACTCTTACCGCATTTTTTGTCTTGTTCTTATTCCTTTTAATCTATTTCCTTGTTCTGTGATTTCTTTTCTTTGTTTCTTTCTCTTAAATTTTTTTCTGAGTCGTAGTTATGATCATAATTTTTCTAAAAAATGAATTAGGAACAGCCATTTTGTCCTTGTATAGACTTTTTGTATTCATATCTAGTTATTGAAATAAGGTATTTTAGGCTGGGTCAAATGCACAGCTGCAATTTATTTTATTTTTTAATTTATTTTTATTCTCTTTCAAAATTAACTTTTATTTGATTGTCTTTAATTTCTAACTGTCATCAAATAACAACTCAATGAACAAATAATTATAATTTATTCACCAAAATCAGCTATTGTAGCAGAACTTTTACTTGTAAACAACAAATGACCTCAAACCAGATTACAATATGGTATGTTAGATTTGTTGATTCTGTGGGTCTCACATAATAATTTTTAAATCTTTGTCAGAGATCTGTGATTTTTTCTTAAAATCCAACTACTAAGAAGACATGGTTTTTGTATTTCAAGGGATAAACAAGCAAGCACTATAAAGTAAAGACTTCTGGATATAACATTGTATTAATCAATTTATGATGTATTATATAAAAAAAATTAGAAATTAAGCAAAATTTACATTGCAAAATTAGTTTCCTTTTTAAAGCCACAAAACTTTATTATAATCTACACCGGAAAAAGAAAACACTTTTTTAAAAGTACCTATTCATTTATACAGTTAATTTTATAAATTATTCCATAAAATAAAGGGTGTGGCAGAAATACCTCCCACACATACCTCCCACATAGTGGTAAGACATTAGTGGCAATGGTGTCTTCATCTACCTAATGCCTTACCATTATGTGGGAGGTATTTTTGACACACCCTATATATAGGGAAACCCCAATTTTACATAGTGATATAACATAATGTGTCAATAATCATGTTACAATGGGTCATGCCACACTCATACACATGTATATATTAGGGGATCAGCACTTGAACATCACATTGAAGTATGAGACTGTCAGTCAGCATGCAGTGTTGATTCTTATATGCACACTGTCTATATCTATGCCTGCATCTTTAAATGCGCTCTCTCAGATATTGAGCTCTCTTTCATTATTTGTTTTTATGTGACGTGTCCCTTCAGGATATAGGTGATCATGGCTCTCCACATCCTCCTTATAGCTCTTAATAAGTTTTTTTGTTATTTCTCCCAAACCCTGTTCTGCCATCCATTTGCTCAATCCCATTCAGTACGTTACGTGTTGCTTTCCCCTGTCCCTCTTTCCCTCTATCCATCCTGTGAGTATCAGATTTTCCGAGCCCCCCTTCCTCATTACGTGTCCCAGAAATTTCAACTGCCTCTTCCTGATGCTAAGTATAAGTTTCCTCTTTGTTCTCTGCAAAACCTTGTTGTTGCTCACATGTTTGGCCCATGGTATCCTTAGCATTGTTCTGTAGAACAACACTTCTGTTACTTCAAGTCTCTTCTTCCTCTTTGAGGAGATTGTCCAGCATTTTCTGTCATACAGGACATATATCATGTAACAGTTTAGTACTCTTTTCTTTGTTTTCAACAAATTTTTCTTGTCTCTTAATACACGGCTTAGCTTCTGGAATGCATCATTGACCATCCCAATACATCTTCAGATCTCAGTGTCACACATTCCGTCCTCTGTTAGAACACTTCCCAGATATTTAAATTTCTGTACCTGCTTGATTTTAGTATCCCTGACCTGTAATTTGCATTTTGGGCTCATCCTTTTGCTGATGACCATGCATTCTGTCTTTCTTGTAGTTTATACTTAGTCCCTTCTCCTTGCTCTCCTTTACTACCTTCTGTAGGAGGTTTTGGAGTTTCTTTTCCACGTCTGCTATCAGCACTGTGTCATCTGTATATCTTAACAATATAATATTGTGACTGCCAATGATGAATCCTTGTAGGATTTCTAGTTCTCTCAGAATTGCGTCATTGTATAGGTTGAATAAGTCTGGTGAGAAGACACATCCTTGTCTTACACCCCTTTCTATTTTTGTATATCTGCTGAACTCGTTTTTTTATCAATATCGCAAATTTTGAACAAAATATGTATAAAATGTTAAGTAAAAAGAATTATGGATTTAAACATTGAATTCTCTTGAACCCTGATGTGTGACTTTGAGTTATTTTCAAATCTCATTTTAGGTGCCTCAGTCATTATATAATATTATAACATAGAGTGGATGTGAAAGTTATACTGTGCCTGTTATTCTCAAACAGCTCATATAAATCCTAACCAGGCACAACATTATTTATTTTTAGCTATCAATGGTGAATCAGATTTCATTATTTAATTACCTATCTGTTGTGTCGTGGCACAATAGTAAAAAGAAGAAAATCAAGTCGACGTTGGTTTAAGGAACAAGTGTATTTAACATCACAGATACAAAGGTAGGAAACGGGTACTACTCAGCTAGGCAGTTGTAGTACTGTCGCTGCTTACACCCCGGGTAGGTATTACTGGCACTATATATAGTGAGAACCGGTGTAATTCCCTTGTGTTAGAAAGGCCGGTGTAACACTATCTGTACCTAATCTCTCAAGAAAAATAAAGTATTGTTGTCATTTCTGGGCTGGAACTGCTCAATCCTTACTTTCCAGCCTTGACAGAATTTGAAATTGTTGACATAACCTTGTTGAAGTGTGTGTGTGTGTGTGTGTGTGTGGGGGGGGGTAGCTTATAATTTTTCGCCCTACAGCCCCTTTCCCACCAATACAACAGTGAAAGGCTATTGCTGCTCTGTTGTTATTGTCATGGCAAATCTTCTGATGAGCTCTGTTCTCTAGTTCTACCAATTTAGACTTTTACAGCTAAGAGCTGCCATACTATTTCCACGGGGCAGAATCATCCTCATCCTCTTTATATTCTACCTGAAAAGGAGAAAGTTCCACTCAGCTTCTTCCCAAGAACCACTACTTTGGGAAACAGACTCCCATGTGGATGCTTCCCCAAACATTAGAACTATAATCTCTTCAAATCCAAGGTCAGTCATTATCTATCCTCCATATCCTGATAATTTTCACTTCCTATTCCCTTCTCTTACATTCTTACCACTTACCTCATTCAGTTCTCAGCAGGATTTGGGCAAATATTGGGTAAAAAAAAAAAATAAAAAAGACAGATTTTTTTTTTACAAATTATTTTTAGTATTTACTTCATTCACTACCCAACAGATAAATGAGGTGTGATCTGTTCTAAAAGATGTTTTCCAATTTTTAAGGTATTTCTTTTATTACCACATAAGATGCAAAAATTAAAAACTGCTTTGTCTTATTAAAAAGAAGAATCTTGCATTGGATGTCATTTGATACAGTTATGTGGCTTGAACTTTTGTAAAATTCCACTGAGTCATGTGATATCATAGGATTATATAACCACTTACTTTCTGCTTGAACATATTAAGCTGATGATATCACATGATTAAGGTTTTTTGAAATGTAGTTTAGTAACCAGTAAATATCATGTAATCTCTTTTGTAATATTACAAATTGATCTACTTGACGATTGTGGATCAATGCTAGTTGAAAAACTACTTTTCTGTGTATCTTTTTCTTTCTTTTTCTTTTTCTTTCTTTTTTCTTTTTTCTTTCTTTATCTCTTTTCTTCACTTTCTCTTTCTTTCTTGTTTACACTTTCTTTTCCTCTTTTTTTTCCTCTTAACTCTTTCTGTTTTTTCTCTTGTTTTTTACAATAGAACAGAAACAATGAAGTTATTAGTCAGGATGCTATCTTTCTTTTTTTTTTCCTTAAGTAATAAAACAAAATTTTGATGTACTGTAATTTTTCTGCATTTATCTTAACACAAACATCCATACATAACTTTAATACTTCCCACTATTGTAATTGTGAGCAAAGGGAATAGGCATGTCACTGAGTGGTTAGAATGTCAGTGTAGTGACATGAGTGATATTCAACAATTACAGAAGGTCTGCTGGAAATGTGAGAGAAAAAAAATATTGAATTTCATCATAGATGATTTATTAAGGAGGAGACTTCTTGATAATATCAGCTTGGGGAAATGATCCCAGCATGCATCCAGAACTGTAAGGAAGTGCCTGAAAAAAACCATGCAACACGTTGACCCAAGCCCTGTGAGTGAAATTGGAAAGATGAAACTATTCAGAAACTGTTGATTGTTATACTAGAATGAAGTCAGAAGTTGTCATGACTGAGGGTTTGAGTGTGTTGGCCTCATCCAAACTGGTGATTATAACGATTATGAGCTCACTCCCAGAAACTATAACTAAAGTCTGCTTAATATAGTTGCACTGTAAACTATAGGTTGGCTCATTGTGTGTTGAAGAAACACAAATGTACCTGAACACGTGTCTACAACAAGGAAATAGCTAACCACCTTAGCAGACCAGCATACTCAGAAAATTAGTGGCCAACCATGGTAAGCAAATTTATTTATTATAACAACTTGTTTTTGTTTTTTGATATAATTTTGATATCATAGATTTTGCCCGCCTGATCACAAAAATGTATTATACTGGTTTTAAATTTCTTTTTCTTCTGTTCTTAAGCTGCTGTTCTAGCATTTGGTTAGAACAGATTTATTATTGACAGGTTTGGTCATAAAGGAGAAATGCCTCTGTGCTCTTCATTCTTATTTCTATCAAGGAGATAAATTATGGCTTCACTAATTTCACACAAGATTTAAAAATTAGATTGTAGATCTCAGTTTTATGCTTTCTATCATTGATCTATGTTAACCCTTTTTGGAAGGATCAGCCAAACATGATATGGACATTTTATGGCATTCAGTGTCTATGGAAATCAACCAAAACCAGATATTCATTAATAAAAATCTCTCTACCATATAGACTGAGTGTAATTCTGCCAAAATATGTATTACTTGTATTGATAGCTTATAAACTGAATTTACATTTGACCTACCTTAACATATATCCTCCTGGTGTTATTTTGAACTGACCCCCCCCACACACACACACCTAAATTATAATTATAAACTATAATTTAAGAAAGTGAGAATTTCACTGAAATATGTTGGAACATTTCCAAGTTTTCATTTGAAATCAAGAAAATACAAACTTTCAGCAAAATGTTTACAATATATGGAAAAAAGGTGTTGATTTAAACTGACAGCAGGAG
This sequence comes from Acanthosepion esculentum, assembly GCA_964036315.1. Lineage (NCBI taxonomy): Eukaryota > Metazoa > Mollusca > Cephalopoda > Sepiida > Sepiidae > Acanthosepion > Acanthosepion esculentum. The sequence continues at coordinate 79,630,419 of OZ038480.1, forward strand.
GATGTGATTTAAACTGTGTTTGAATATATAGAAAAAAAAGAGGTAATAATATTTTAAATTGACAGCAGCCAGATATGGGTTAAAACTGGTAAAATTTAGGAATCAATTCAGTTCTTTAAAAAAACCTCTTCTTTGCTTTTGGAATTGGTGAGATTTTTGCTTCCAAATTAGAATTTTTCTGGCCATAGTTTACTCTTTAATCTTACTCTGCCTTCCCTGGTGACTACAACTCCCATTGGTCAGTTGTTGGTATTGTGCTGTTGAGCTACTGATCATTCACTGTGTTCAGATTTGATAATAATTAAATCATCAGACCAGCTGCTATATTTACATAAGTGACTTGTCTTGTTGTTGTGTGGCCAGATCATTTCGGGAGAGATCATGAGTGATTGGAGTGTGTACTTACACACTGATACATCATAACAATCTATATTGGTGCTAGCCTATAGGGTTCAATAATCTCTTGGGTTTTCAAAGACAGTCTGTGTGCAAATACATAGGTCTGTTTTGTTGCTAGAGGGTATGGAGCAAGATTAAGTGATTTGACTACTATTGCCTCACTTCATCTCTGCTGACCGTTTCCCAGTGGAGACTAGTTTTGGCATCTGGCCTAAAGGGATTGATGAAGGGTTGAAGAATTAGTGTAGGTAGAGGTGCTTTGCCTGTAGTTATCACCTTTTCTGGGCCCTCTTCACAAAGTATTCTCTATGCTAGGCAAGGCAAGGCAATATGTTTGTTGATGAAAGCAGATATTTCATTAGTTGTTCATAGTTATTTAATTGAAACTTTCATTGGTAATTCGTAGCTATTTAAACTATGTTTCAGAGATGATTTGCAGTGGTTTGGAGGCATATGTTGTGGCTGATTTGTGGCAGTCTTGGGGAGGTGGTCCTGTGTCGTAGGCACTTTGTGGTAGTCTTCGGGAAGTGTTCCTGTGTTATAGATACTTTTTAGCAGTTTGGATGGGGGGGCTGTATTGTGGGCACTTTGCTATTCTCCTGCTTGCTATTTTTTTCATGTTGATGGTAATCCATGATGAAGTCTAGAGAATGCAAAAATTAGCTATGCTTTATAAGTCTTTATTGCTATAATCCATTTTAAATCTACAAAGCTAAGATTATTCAGTACTTACAGTGTTTCAATATGAAACAATAGTTTGAAATCTTGTCTAAAAGATTAATACTATATGGAAAATGATCATCACTGGGTGATCCATGCATGTGATTTTGTGTGAGACTATGCTAATACCTAGAAACAGACAATCTGGGTGTAGGTCTTGGAGCTTAAAATCTAATCTAGCAAGCAGATTAGGTTTAAGGCTCCAAGTTCTACACTCAGGATTGTCCAATGAGACAATAACCTAGTGGATTTGTGTTGGTTCATCAATATAGTAGTTATGAGTTTAATCCCTAGACTGGGCGGTGCAGACTTGGACTCAGCAGAAACAGGGTAAGCAATAAATAAACAGTACTAAATAAGAACAATCTGGCCCTGTAGATTAAATAAAAGGTTCATTTTGAAATTCCTTGAAGGTTATCTGGAGCAACAAGTACCTGATAAAGGCTGTCGTGATAACATCAAAGATGCAGGTAATAGTTCCATGTAAATAATAACTTCTTATTCCAGAAATTTAGATATTTTTTTTATTTTTATCATGTTGTTTCAAATTTGCACTTTTTTTTTCATTTTTCCAAACAATTTTCTCTGGAATATTCAAATTTCTGACATCTGCTAATCACTAATAATATGTAGAAAATGAATGAATGAATTAATTATTATAATAATAATAATAATATGAAGAAGAAGAATGAATGAATAATAGTTATTAATAATTTCTAGTTGGCTTACTTACATAATTCATTGAAAAGTGACAAAATAACAGCTATTTATCTTTAACTATAAAATAGTAACTTGTTTTTAAATTCAGTTTCTTTCTCATACCTTCTCTGGATGTGTGTAATCATGGCTCTCCATAACTTCCTGTCTTGTTGCTCTAAGTAAATCTTGTTATTTTATGACTGCTTAAAAGATTATTTAAAATTTAGGTTATAAATTATATCATTATAATTTTGTAATAGTAAAATAAGTCAGATTTAATATATTTTTAAAACAGTATAAAGATTTTACAATGGTCTACCTAGTGGATTAAAGGGTTGCTTTGTGAATTTGGTGACATAGTGATTGTGAGTTCAATCCCTGATTTGGGCAGTGCGCACTTGGACTCAGTGGAAATGTGCAAACAATAACTGAGCAGTACTAGAAATAATAACTAAACAATATCCCTAGGCATGGGCAGTGGAACGAGAACAGTCTACCACCATAGATTAAATAAGGGGTTCAGTTTGGAGTTCCCTGAAGGTTACCCAGATTGATATGCCCTTGAGTAAGGCCAAATAGTGCAACTGAAACTTGATAAAAACAACAAAGATGAGGAGAGTAGTCTGAATATAAATAAAAATTTTACAGTTAATATAAAATTTTGTATATCTTTCAAAGGGGAGGGTTTGTTTTGGGACATTTTATAATGTTATCTATTATTGACTAGTTGAAATCGGGGCTTTCCAAACTGATGTCTTCCAACATTTTTGATTATCTATTATTTGTTTGATTAAAAAAAGTTTTCAATAAATTATTTTTTCATATATATTTTGAAATATGTATTTGACGTGATTAACTTAAGTAATGTCATATAAACTTTCATTTTTTGTCTCCCCAATATAAAAAGTTTAGAAATCCCTGATTTAGACATTTCAAAATTTACTTCCTGTATATGATATTGAAAACAGTTTTTCTTTTGTCTTTTACTTTGATGTGTCATCAGTGTTCTAATTATGAAATTGATTTAAATCAGTTGTAAATCAAGTTAACGAGTTGATTTCTAATTTTGTTTTCACGGAATAATATTTGTAAGCTGTTCCAATAATTTCTTTATTTTGCTGTAGATGATAAATCCTGAATATCGTTTTTTTTTTTTTTTTTTTTTTTTTAATGAATGAGATAGAACATGTAATAAAATTTCAGGTTTTTATAAAATAATTATATTGGATTTCTGTTAAAGAATGGCCTTAGAATTGTCTTAACTGAATTGGCAGTGAAAAGCCATTATATTTGGTTAAATCACACAGGCAATGTTTTTTAGTGCATAACCAGCCCTCTTTGTGAACTGAAGTTGAAGCATCAAAATATTTATGGACCTTAGTTTATCTGCTAATGCAGGTTGGAGATGGCATCTTTCTTTTAGGTTGCTTTTTTAAAGTTCATTTTATTCTTAAAATTGGATTTTTAAAAATATTTAAATTTATAATTTTTTTTTTAACCAGAGGAAAAAAGAATTAAAGAAATTCACAATTTGAATTAGCTTCTTGATTGTATGGTTGTAGTCTGCTATGCCTGTAAGGAAATATTTAACATTTGTTCATCTGATGTGTCAAGCATATAGTTTGTTAAAAATCAAATTTATTGAGCTCACTGAAGTGGTCTAAATGATAGCCATTGCTAATACTCCTATCTTGGTTGAGTGTGGAGAGGGCAGGAGTACATGGCAAGAAGTAGAATTAATGAGGAGATTGTGTCTCTGTTGTGTTCAGCCTATAGTTATTGATAACTCCTCAGGCCATCCCAAAATGTGTCAGGGCTTACAATGTCATAATAACACTTCTTGATTATTAGTTGGGGAAAGTGTTCATAATATGAACACGTGGCCACTCTAATGGCTCTGCATTTGGTCTCTCCATAAAGCATTCCAATTTCAAACTGACTAAACGAACAAAATTGTTTCCAAATAATTACTATTCAAAGAAATTATCTTTTATGAGTTACACCTAAAAAAGTTAAAATAAATATATATATATATATATATATATATATATATATATATATATATATATGCATAATAACAAAGGAAAAAAAATTAAATAAGAAAAAGAAGCAGATTTTTCATATACTCAGAAAACCAGAATTATTTCAAGTAATTGGGTATAAATTTTTTTCCTCCATTTTATTCAACATCGCAAATTTGGTACATCATTGTCTTGGTTATCCTTTTTCTGCAATTTTGGGCTTTTTTTGCAATTGCAGGGATTTTTTTAATAGTGTGGGTTGTCTTTTTTTTATAGCATACATTGTCATACAACAAAACATGAATCTCCCAACTAATTATTTTATTTTTCTCTCTATTTTACATATAAAGTATATGATGGACTGCTGAAAAGTTCTCGGCTTTACTCTTGGACTCCAAATAAAGTGGTGGTTGTAAAAAATGGAGGAGTTGGGAAAAATCAAAATGTAATTAACACAAGGTTAAAAAAACTAAGAAACTCTAATAAAGCGGTGGTTTCAATAGAAGTGTTTGTTGTGAAAGGATTTAAAGAAAGTTTTTTCAAACTGTAACCAAACCTCCAAGAAATAAATCTAAAAATAAATGTCCATCATACACTTTATTTGGTTGGATGATTTGTCCAATAGAAAGGCCAAGAACTTTTCAGCAGCCCCTCACATACTCTTATTTAAGTAAAATGCTTTAATAAATTCAAAATTATTTTCATAAAATCTTATCAGAATTACAACATAAATAAATGCCAACAAATAATATATATCCAATAACAACCGAAATAATATTTTTAAAGTGCATTAATGCATTTGTTACATAAGAAAATTGTCATTCATAAATTTTGAATTTTATACTTCTCAATATTGGCCAGTTGTTGTTAATGCCACTAAAAATAAGGGTTAACAACTCAGTTTATAGTTTAAATGAATCGAACACATACAATATTTCAGAAAAATCATTTGCAATGGTTTCCTACCACAGTACATTTGAAAACAAAATTTTCCAGCAATCTATCTAGAATGGTTGTTGTGAATAGTCAAAAATTAACTTACTAGTCCTCCTAAGCCCTGAAGAGAGTATAAAATTAACTTATCAGTCCTCCTAAGCCCTGAAGAGAGTATGAAATTAACTTATCAGTCCTTCTAAGCCCTGAAGAGAGTATAAAAAATTAACAAATGAGAGAGGTGGACATTCATTTGGTGCTCAACAATAGTCACTTCACAAAATCTAGCAAATTAATCAAATAAAAGTTTGGAAGGAAACCCTACTTGGTTGGGCCAAGAACATTTCAACACCACCACCTGTGAATGTCTATTATATATATATATATATATATATATATATATATATATATATATCATTCATAGTAATTCATCAAGTTTAGAAGAATCCTCAACAGAATGCCAAAAGCACTGGATGGCTGTTTTTATCCTTTTTGGGACTCCTCAGCAGTGTGCAGCCACTACCAAGAACTGAACCCAGACCATTGATACAATCGGTTCAATTCTCGGTAGTGGATATGCACAGCTGAGGAATCCCAAAAAGGGTGAAATGGTGTCTAGTACTTTCTGTATTCTGCTGAGGATTCTCCTAGACTTGATAAATTACTATGAATGATTATTCAAATACCCCCAAATTTTTATCTCTCATATATATATATATATATATATATATATATATATAATATCTGCACATGCATAATGAACCAATGTTTGATTTATAAAGCATCATTGGTATATTCTTTAACTATCTTTTGATAGTATTTTATTTAATTTTAAAGTTGCCAAAAATATTGGAAAAACATGAAAAGTATTTTATTTGAGAAAACATTGATATCAAATCTGGTCTCTTTGATTACTGGTAATTTTTAAATCAGTGCTGTTTGGAAAATGAATCTTGTCATAAAAAGACAAAACAAATTTAAGTTTTTTTTTTAATTTTTTTTTTACCTTTGATGAGTAGAAATGTTTATGATGTCCATAGTTATTAAATATATCTTGGAAACCAAAATTTAGACTGCAGTAAGAACAAATAATTGATCTAATTATCATCTCTACTTATTAAAAAACAAGATTTCTAGATTTTTAAATTTTTTACTACTAGAATATTCAGGCAAAAAGCAAATTATTATCAACTTTTAATAATGTTTTAACCAATTTGAAATTACAAAGCCACCCAAGTTGGAGCAATTACATTACTTTTCAAAATTTTCCTTGTTTTATACAGACTTCTGAGAGGATGCTTTACCAATTACTACAATCTTTACCTCTTTAAGTGTAGGGTCAGTTGTTATCTTCTTAACTCCTCTTCTTACACTCATATATCAATCTCATTCAGTAATGCTCTATCTTGAATGTCTTTTGAGCTTTTTGAATATTAATTAAAAAAAAAATCAACCAGCATCAGTAGACAAGCATGGAGATTATGTACTTGTGCGAGGTTAATAAAAGTTAAAGTAAGGCATATGATTGTTTGTTCTGTGCAGCCAGTATTTGAGCTTTTTTTGTTTTTACTTTCTTCTTTTGCAAAAAGGAGATTGTCTCCCTTGCTTTTTCTGGAAAAAAACTTTTATCTATTCATATGTGAAAGACTGTCTACCCGAGAGAATCTTGAAAAGAATTCACATATTACTCTTGGAATAAGTTGGGTGTGGTGTTGCTTGTTTTGTCTGTATCAATGGTAAAATAAAATGCTTAGCTTTAAAGAAAAAAAATTGTTTGCAATTATTTTAACTTTTTTCCTTATTTAGTTAATTTGATGACGTAACTTTAGGTCGCCTCATAAAACAAACATGGATATTAAATTACTGGGAAAATGACTTGTGCTGATTAAAATGAATGTTGATTTATTTATTTATTTTCCTAAATTATGGAATGCTAAGGAACGCAAATTTATATCGCATATATACAATTAGATCTTGCAGGCAGTGGCTGGGTGGGGGGATGCTGAAAAGTTTTCAGCCTAACCAAAAAGACTTTGAAACAAAATCTATTTGGTCAGATTTTTGAAAAGTGGCTTGAGCTGAGATCTTTTCAGAGATTGTTGTTGTTGTTATCTCAAGTCGGAGTACAAATTCATACCACACACACACACACACACACACACACATATATTTCAATTCACCACTTTATAATAATATTTTTTCTTTTCTTTTGTATTCTAACTCCTTATTTTAATATATTTATATATATTATGTGAATATATATATTTTAAAATGTTCATTTTTAAAGCCATAATATGTACAATTGGAATCTGACTGTTCTCGAAGCTCTCCAATTAACTTGCTCACTCATGCATGCAAGCACAGAAGCAAAAAAATAATTCTGACATTTTTGTGTAAACTATAAAACTTATCTTTTATTTATTTTTAATCTTACAGTAGTGTATGTATGTATGTATGTATGTATGTATGTATGTATTTATGTATTTATGTATGTATGTATGTATGTATGTATGTATGTATTTATATTATGCATGTATGTATGTTTTTATATTATGTATGTATGTATGTATATGCTCTTTGTTAACTATTTGTATTATTTAAATACATGATTAGTGCTAAAGTTAATTTGTTTTCTATGATTATATCTAGATAAAATAATAAACTGTTAAATTAGCTATGGGATTACTCTTAACTTTCAAAACACTATATTTATGTATAAAAATGTGAGATAACGATATATATTTATATATATCAAGAACAATATTGGGGAAAATATGAGAAAGTGGAAAAGTTTACTTGTGATGTGTTTCGTCCTTCAGGACTTTGTCAGAATAAATTTGTTATGTTTGTACAACTAAACATGTGCATGAATGAGGATGCTGCGGATTTTATATTTTTTTTTTTTTTTTCAAAATTTAAAAAAAATCTAACCAAATTCAATTAGTTTGAATAATACTAGAAATGTATTAAGTAAAAAAAAAGAGCAAATATATGCTTGGTGGTATGTTTAATACTGTAGATAGGTTAGAAGTTAAATATATCTCCAGTAGATTTTATTAGACAAAACTTAAATGTTGTTTTTGATAAATTTAAAGACTTAAATCAAATTTTCTACTTTTTCATTTTATATTTATTTTTCTGAGATAATAATGCATTTTTTATTTTTTCCATAACATAATTTTTGAAACACTTCTTTACAACTGATCCATATTCTTCAGACTAAAAAGTTATCATCAGTGAGTATAGAATATCTGTTGAACTTCATGTTGCTAGCATAATGGTTATCAGTGTTGAAAGTGGAATTGGTGAGCCAAATTCCAATTCTGGTCTAGTCTGTTGCATTTACTTTCACTGTAATTCTCTTGAAAAGAGCATGGATCCATCTCTTCTCTTCATACCAGCAATTAGTTAAATAGCAAGGTAGACTGAACTCTCTAGCCCTGTGTGGTGGCCAATTTAGAAGGATGACTACTCTGAATTCAAAACTGGAGAAGGTAGTAGGAAACCACTCCACTATGTTTCTCAAGTAGTCATGGCCATTCAGATAAAAGAATCTCTGCAGAACCTGGATCACTTATCTCCTGAATGGACATAGTGGTAAAACAATTGTAGTTCTAAGCATCATCATCATTATAGATGTTTGCTCTGTAAGGTAATGAAGTCATTAAAGAGTTTGTTTCTGTTTTTTCTTTTTTTTCTCATTTTGTTCATTTTCTTCATCTTTATCCTTTTCTTTCCTTTTTTTCTTTTCTTTTTCTTTTCTATAAATAAAAGCAAAGAAGCATGAAGGATCAGATTCTTTATTTAGGCATTTTGTAATCTTATAAAAATAAACTGATATTTCTTTTTTTTTTTTAATTATTTTGAAATAGAATTCGACAATACACCAAAAACATGACCAAAATCCAAAATCTTTGAGATATAAGTATTTTTCCCTTTTATTTACTAAGTTGATACTTGACTTTAAGGAATTTGATATTTAGAATTTGAAAGAATAAAATACAGTCTTTCAGTGTAGCATTATTGCTTCAGTAATGAATGATTATAGGAATGGATTCACACAAACAAAAACAGTTTCCATCCATGAGACTGAAACTTGGTGACAGATTAATTAATTGGTTAAATTAACTTTCTTTAAGGGATACTTTATTTAATTTTATTAACAAGATATTTGAATCCCAAGTTTTGTTTTGTCTGCCTGTTAGGATCTGAGTTCTTTACACAGTCTGATTATCTCCTAGGAGATACTTAAATAATTTTATTTTTCTTACTACAAATTATTTTGAATGTATTAATGTTTTCCCTTTTAGAAGACATATTACAGATGAATATCTGTTTTAAAAAAAAACTTTGTGATACCTGTCATTAAACTTGTCAACTTGTTTTATAAATCCCACCCCATTTTTCATGTTATCACCAGATAAAAAATTAATCCTGCCGTGGAATTTGTTTTACATTAATACTAAAATTCATTTTTGTTTTTTCTATTTTCAGAGAATTCCCAAAAGCTTTTTGCTCATATGTGAAAATACAATTCTGTAAACAGTAAGTAATCAAACTGTTGGTAATTTGACAGTTTTGATGATAAAGGAATATCTGGTGATATTGCTTATCAAAATCATTGAAATTCTGTCCATGACTGACAGATGGATGATTGGAGGAAGTTTTTTTTGTGTTTTTCATTTTGTTTTTTTAATTTTTTGAAAATTAAAAAATTTTAACTTTCAAAATCTAAACTGAAAGCTGTGTTTAAAACTTTTTGTAACAAGTCATTCATTAACATTTTCTAAAATTCATTCTACTTTTGTAAAAATAGTTGGTCATTTATTTTATTTTTTTGAAAAGGATTTATTTTTTTGTGAGAATGAATTTTCTGAAGACAACCCCAACAGACACATTTTTTGCATGTCAACTTAAATCCATTTCTTTTGATTTTCAATTTTGTATTTATTGATTTTGATATTTTAATAAAATAATTAATTCATTAAAAATTGTTTGTTTTTAATTCACAAAAATGAACTGCTTACATAAATACATAGAATAATGGTGTACATGGGAAAGTGATTTAGTATTTGGCTTTGGTAAGTACTCTCAGAGCATTTAAGAGCTGACTACTGGTAAATATTGTTAGTAATTTCTTTATTTATGAAGGTGATGAGATTACTTGTGAAATAAGGAATATTTCAAGTTAAAATGATTGTTTTTTATTTTCATTATTTTGGCAAGACAATTGAATTTTTAATTAACCTCATCTGTTGTAAATCAGAATTCTTTAAAAGGATGTGCATTCCTCTCTGGTGTCTTGACTGCATGAATTTAAGCACTTTACTGATAATTCTTCTCTATGGTACCTAGACTTTTTGAATTTAAGCACAGTACTACATTGACATTGGGATCCATCTTCTGTCTTTCTGAATCCTGTTTCTTTATTGTTCTTTCTCCTTACTTCTTTTCAACAAAGCTTTCTCATTCTCTTTCACTCCCTGTAACCCCTTGCACCCTAGTGGCATTACTGTCTTGCTTGAAGTGAAATGATTAAAAAATAAAATAAAATGGATGTAAATATTTTTCACAAAATATTTATAGTTTCTAAAATTTAAAAAAATAATATTTTTTAAATAATTTCTCATGTACTTAATAAAAAAAAAAATTTAGTATGAAAATTATTTTTTTTATTATTAATCACTAATCTGAATAAAAAAACTCAAACTTGTTAGTCTTTGGGGCAGTATATGATCAGTTAACCATCAACACGAATTGTAAAAAAAAGGGTGGGTGGAAAAATCACCCCCATTTAATATTGTTAATAATTTTATTATGGATCACATTTCTATAAAACACGTTTTATTTTGAACAGTATAATGATAGAAGTACTGTAGAGTATTAAAGTTCTACATAGGCACCAGAGTTGTCAATCAATATTTGTAATCATCTGGATATATCCTTGATCATTTTCTGTATATTTTTGCACATTTTCTTTCAATCTATATGTTGAAGAATGACAGCTTCTGTTGGTATCTACCATAAATCCTGTACTCATTAGCTTGGTACAATTTCTAATACTAATTCATGATTTCACTATCAATTATACTAATCTCTTAATGTAATGAGCAGTTACATTTTGTATATTATGATAATGATACAGGACATTTAACATCTTGTTATTATTTGGGTATATTAATAAGCCCACATTTTAATGACTAATGAAAAAAAGTATTCATTTTTCTAGATAATCTCTTTCCTTATCAATGCACTTAATTTACTGGTGAATTTTACTTATATAGATTGAACATTATACAGTGAAATTTTCAGATCGAAATTCAGTTACCACATCAAGGTATAGACTAATTGATCTACTCTTATACTGAAAAAAATAAATACAAAATGATTGGCCTAAATGATAAAAATATATTTTATATTACTGTAATGCATATATTTTTATACAGAATAAAGCTGTTTAAGGTGTTTGTTGAAAGTGCTGAGTTAACAGTATTGAAAATGGAAAGAACAACAAAACAAGTTCAAATTTTGGGCAAGGTTATATCTACACACACACACATACACACACACACACACATATATATATATATATATAACTGATATAAGTAAAAAGTTTGTCACTTAGCTGATTGATATTTCCTTCAGTATCCCCACTCCAAAGTTTCATAGACGGATCCATTCATCCACTCGTCAGAGGTATCAGCACAATATATATATATATATATATACATATATATATATATATATATATATTTGTTGCCACATTAGGTAAAATTATGTTTTGTGTATATATTAATAGAGAAAATACTTGGTAAATATAGATTTTACCTTTCAATTGTATCAGGAATAGGCAGTACTCCAGATAAACTAGCTGGCACACTAACCAAAATTTTAACCCCACTTCTTGGTACAATTAGCACATATGAAAAAACTTTGGTTATTTTTTAAATAAATTAAAAAACAAATACATGACCAATTTAGATATAAAATCTTTACACACAAATGTTCCTCTTAAGATATGTCTAACTTTACTAAAAACACACTTAACTAAAACAAAGTAAAATTACGTATTCCCACAAATAAAATCATAAAAATGTGTCATTTAATCACTAATCAATGTTTTTTCCACCTTGATAACAATTTTTACAGGAAAAAATTTGATTTACAGATGTGGTTTCGTCTTAGTGGTGTTTTAGCTTGTCTATTTTTGGAATTTCTGGAAAGTGGTCCTTTCAAAAATATTTTGCCACAAAATTCTTCTTATTTCAAATACATAGATGATTCTCTATTAATATATCCACAAAACATAATATATATAGTTACATGCATTTTAATAGAATTTTCTGTATGTTAAACAGTGTAAATTTATGTCATTTGTCTGTGCCTTTGACAGTCTAAATAAAGAAAATTTATGTTCAGGCAGAGTTTGAACCAGTCTCCCTCTACTGCAAAAACTTTCAGGTGGGTTTCCCTTAAAGGGGGATACAGGTTTGAATCTTTCTGAAAGGCATTTTTTTTTTATTAAGACTCTCAAATGCATTTGCTGATAGACATAAATCTACACTGTTTAAAAAACAAAAAAACAACACAGATGTCTACTCAAACAGTGTATCCACAATATAACATTTAAAGAAATATATTTTTTTTGGAAAGTTAAGAATTCATCTCTCCTAATAAGTCAGGTTATGGACTACTCTGCTTTAGTAATCATTTAATCAACTTGTTTGAAAGAAGATGGGTGCTGTCAAATAATCTCCATTGTTTAAGGAAATGGTATAAAGTCAATCCTGAAGATTGACTCGAAACATGGGATAATTTTTATTGTGCAAATGAATCTTGTTGCACTATTGTCTTCAGGAAAGAATTGCATTGGTTTACTTAATGACTAAAGTTCTTTGATTTTTATGTGTGTGGGGGTGGCAAGAGAGAATCTATCCTATTCATAAAAACAGAAAATATAATATAATGTTTGGAGAAGTCATTTGTACAGTATATCCTAGAACAAAGACTGATCCTGGAATTGGTGAGAAATATTTCATTTGTGAAGCAGATTTGTATTCTGACAATTATTTCATGAGCAATTTACTGCTTTTTACTTTTTTTTTTGTTTTGTTGATATATGGGGAGTAGTACATGTCAGATAATATTTGTTTCATGATAAAGACTGCAATATTTTTTTACCCTCAAAAGCAGCCATGGAACCTTGTCTTGCTGACTTCTTAGAGCATTTTGGGGGTGATGTCTAGCAGCTGGTATCTGTCTCAACACAATAAAGTATTTTACTTTGAGGCAACCACAACAGTGATGTCTTTTCTCCCCCCCCTCTTTCTCTCCCTCTCTATCCTCTCTCTCTCTCTCTCTCTCTCTCTCTCTCTCTCTCATTTTTCTTTAATTTTTTTGTTTTTCTTTATCTTGCTGGTAATTCAATGAAATGAATGTTATAGCACAAGAAAGAAATTCTGAAATACTCACTCCTAAAATGTATCTTTTTAGTTTTATTCATTCTTGCTTGGTTCAAATTTAAGTCAATGATTACATTGATTGTCTGCAACATTTCAATGGTATATATTTCTGTTTACTGGTTTCACATCTGCTTCATCATTTGAATGTTTATTCAACTATGCAGCTGTAAAACCTGACATTGTTACAAGAATATTATTAATAACTAAACCTATCTTTTTCACCTCTTGAGACATTTTTTTTTAATTCTCTTCAGTCAAGTATGTCATTAGAAGAGGATAAAGAATGAAGTATGGGGGTGATTAGGAGGCTGATTTAAAAATCTATGGAAGTATCTGTTGTTTCACTAGGCAGATGTCAGTTATGGGTGAACCTTTTTTTTGTCATATATATATAGTAGATGTGTATTTTACAAGAGGTTTTACAAAGGGTTAAAGAGGTTTGATTGTTTTGGTTTGAAAACAGGTTTATTATTGGTAATAGAGTTTTGAATATGATGGTTCAAATACTGGTAAAGGATTTAAATTTTCTGTCTCTTAGTTGTTTTCAATCTATTGTTTTGAGAAATGCTTAAACTGTGAAATTCATCTGAACACATGTTCAAATGTATTATGAAGAAAAGCTAAACCCAAATGTAAAGTTTTACATGAACACACTTGGGAGAATGTGATAAAAAAACTCTATCAGACTTCTTCTGTGTGCCATGTCCATTCTGAGCAGAGTTGATAATGGCTCTTCCACAATTTCCTGTCTTTTATAGCTCTTAATAAGTTTTGTCTTTTTATTATCTTTCCTAAACATCACTCTACCATCCATTTACTCAAGCTCACTAGGTAAGTTATATATTATTTTCCTCTATGATGAACATAAAATATATCCGAGATTCCAAAGGAAATTTTCTTCTTCTTCTATGTGCCATGTCATTTCAGAATCTGTGCATTCTTTCCTGTCTTTTGTAGATCTTAGTAAAGTTTCTTTTTGCTATCTCTCCTAATCCCTGTTCTGCCAATCATTTACACAAGCCTATTAGGTAGGTTATGTGCTGCATTCCTCTATCCCTCTTGCCTTCAATATCTCCCTGTGAGTATCAGATTTTCCAAGCCCTCTTACCTCATTATGTGCTTTAGAAATTTCAATTATCTCTTCCTGATGTTATGTATAAGTGTCCTTTTTGTTTCCATTTTCTCTAAAACTTTGTTGTTGTTCACATGTTTGGCCAATGATATTCTCAGCATCCTTCTGTAGAACCACATTTCTGTTGCTTTAAGTCTTTTCTTCATTTGTGAGGAGATTGTCCAGCATTCACTGCCATAGAGGAAGACTGATATTACATAGCAGTTCAGTACTCTTTTTTTGTTTCTAATGATATTTTTCTGTTTCTTAATACTTTGCTTAACTTTTGGAAGGCATCATTCACTATCCAAATGCACCTTCAGAATTCAGTGTCATACTTTCTGTCCTCTCATACACTTTAAAAAGGATCAAAGGAATAAAGGAGTGACAAAACTTGAAACATTAAGCCTACCTGTTTTTCATATCTGTAACTTCTCTCTTCACTCATTTTTCTTTTCCTTTTTTTTTTTGGCTTTGTGGGAAAATTAAATAAAGTCAATAAATAAAATAATAATAATAATGAATAATAAAAATAAATAAGTTTTCCAGTGATGCTAGTAATAAAGGAACCAGGAATTTTATTACCCCACTTGGCTTCATCAAATACCTGTTAGGTGGTGCTGTTTAAATCTATAAAAAAAACAAATATTTCCTTCCTCTTGCTCCAAGATGTAGCAGGAAATTGGAAAAGAATGTCCCCGCTTGGGCACATTTGTTTCCCCAGTCCACTGTCAACTGAACTCTCTCTCCACTTTCCAACACATAGCCTTTGCATATGTCTTCAAAAACCTCCACCTATGAAGCAAATCAACATTTTCTCTGGTCATTCCAACTCTGTGCAAGGCTGATTTGAACTTGACCATTACAATGGTACTTATCCTTACTTAACCTAATTTCTGGACCAAAAACCATAAAAAGAACCCAGACATACCCAAGAGATATTGAGGACTTTCTTTCACTACAGTTTATATAAAAAAAGAGAATGGTCCATAGAAAAAACCCAATTTTTTGCAGATTTCTTCTTTAATTGTTCACATGTGAATATGCACATATGCCTAAAATACACCCAGCACGCAACCTTTAAATGCCATAGTTTTCTGACTCTACTTTTCCTCCTCCACACCTTTACACTCTTCCTTGCATTTCCCTATTTTGTTGGGGGAATGGTTTGGCATTGAATAGCTTATATATTGTAACTTTTCATAGTGCACTGATGTTACACTGCTCTTAAGTAGAAGTGTTAATCCATAAAAATGTAATTTTTATGGGTACTATGCTAGTATAGTATAAAGAAGATAAAATATAATTTGACTAAAGATGACAGGAATGAAGGCAGAAGTCAGGAAACAGACACATTAAGCAAAATTCAATTCAGTCAACTCAATTTTCTTATTTGTTTAATGTCTCCTTTAATTATTTTCATTATTTATATGGTAGAATGTCTTGAATTTTCATTGGAACCATGAAGATATTTTTTTCTGGAAAGTTAATAGTTCATGCAGAAAAGGAACAAACAAGCAGTTACAGAATAATTAACTGATTTCATCCTACCATTTGTGAAGATGAAAATAAAGTATTATTTTACATTTGAATTGTTTTTCTTCACATTTCTCTCAATACAAGCTTTGTTTAACAGAAGGCTGTAAAAACAATCAGTAGATCACATCATAAATGATTAGACATCATTTCCCATGTCTCAGAAAGAACAATAAGTTATTTCAAACAGATTTCACAATAATGATTTGATCATTTTCATAAGACAATAACCTGTAGAATAAAATAAAAATAATTTTTTGATGATAAATTCTGCTGAATTATACAAGCAATAAAAATCATGAAAAATAAAGTGAAATCACTTCTTGAAAGAATTCTTTTATGAGAAAATATATAACAGTACTCAGAACTGTAAGACACTGAAAATCGTGGCAAGGCGTTACTTTCTATTCCTATGCTAATACATATGTATATAATTCAGGTTTAAGAAAATTATTTAAATTGAAATTCCCTAAATGTAGGTGATTGATGAGTTTTTACTCTAGTGAAGAAAATTCTTATAAATTCAGAAATGTTTTTTGTAACTATTTCTTAAAAAGGAACCATTATAAAATTGTCAATTCACATTTTATAAAGTTGAATTTTTTAAATTTATGTATTTTATCATTTTATTTATTTATTTATATATTTTACTACTACCAGTAAGCATAAACACTTAATAAATAAGCCTGGATATATGCGTGAAACTAATTGAGGAATGTTTACAATTAGAACACCCAGAGTGAAAATTTATTAAAGCAATTATTAAAAGTTATTTCATTTTTTTTTCATTATAATATCTAATTTGAAAATTTGCAGAGATTTTATGTGCACAGGCAAATTCACATACAAATCTATCTGCTAAGACATTTATTCTCCACATGATCTATTAATGAAGCTTTGTGCCAACATTTGTTAAATCCAGGTAATGTAAACACATACACACAATATGTAACATACATATATATATATATACATATATATATATATATATATGAGAGAAAACAAATTATTGGCCTAACTAAGGAGGGATGCCTTAAAAATTGGATTTTGCCAAAGTGGGTCAAGTAAAGAACTTACAGCTTCATTTTTTATACTTACATTATTTATATTTTTTGGACTGTAGTCCTCAACTTTATTGCCATATTCACTATGTATCGCCCATTGTACGCTATACCCTTTTTTAGGTGATATACATTGGAATTTCAAGCCAAACCCTTTATTTCATTCACTTGGGTAGATTGTTTTCCAAGGACACATAGCTCAGTGAATAAAAGTATTGGTTGAAGTAATCCAGCAACTTAACTCAAAGTGTTGTGAGTTCAATACCTGGCTGCTGCAGAGGTGAAGAAAAGCTTGGAGAGTTGAGTTAGTAAAGGGACTTAACTGAAACTGAGATATCCAGAAAAGGCATGGCATGTGGAACTAGAACAATCTACCCCAGTGGATGAAATAAAGGATTCAGTTCGAGGTTCCAGTGTATATTACCTGAAGAAAGCTGAAGCATACAAAGGCTGAAACATTGTGAATGTGGCAATAAATATGAGGAGAACAATGTAAATAGTGTAAAAAGTTACAATATCTTATCTCAGAAATATAGACAGATGTTCATTTTTTTTATTTTTTTACAACACTTTTCACAGATATTATGATCATAGGAAGAGGTATGGATACACACTCACCCCCCACATATACATACACACACACACACACACATATATATATATATATATATAAAATCCCATAATTTTTTATGGCTGCTATGCTTTCTGTGTGCATATTAGTGTGTACATAGACACATATAATAGAGATAATTCTAGTGGATGTGTGGCTGAGGGGTTAGAATATTAAGATTCTGATTATGTGACCTGGATTCAAATCTCTTTGAACTTGTGTCTGAAAATCACTATGGTTTGGCCCAAGCCTACCCAGTGAAATTTGGTAGACAAAACTATTTGGAAGAGTTGTGCTAGCTCAATGACACAAGTCATTGTGACCAAGGATTTGAGCGTATTGGCCTTGTTCAAAGCTGTTAATCATGCTAGAATATGGACACTTTTGAAAAACTGTTACTAGGGTCACCTCAGCATAGTTGAAGTATAAACCACAGGTTCATTCTGTGGGTGTTGACAAAGCACAAATGTGCCTCAGCATATGTCTACAACAATGATTAGCTAGCCATCCTAGCAGATGGGCACACTCAGGAGTATGCAGCCAACTATTTAATTACTTTATTTTATAGAGGGTGATTGAAGAGTAACTCCCTATTTTATGTATGATGGACTCTCCTGTCTTGTAAAAATTATAGTTAGATAGGAGAATCTATCATACATAAAATAGGGAATTACTTTTCAATTTCCCTGTATAATCCTCAGAGAATTGTTAACCATTCAATAGTTAGCATGTCAGTCATGTAAGCTGCTAAAAATATTCTTAATCTTTGATTGTTGCTGAAGGAAGTTAGTTTCTACCAATGTTGATGTGTTAAACACATTTTTATATATACATATGGTATTCTTAACCATTTCTTTATAAGGAAACACTTGGCATTCATTGACATCAGCTTTTACTACTTTCAAATTTATAAAAACTTTCTCTTGAAACAATTTTTCAGGAAAATAGGTTTCTTAAGTCCAGTAAGCTGTTGTCACACTTTCCATTATTGATGGGGGTTTCCTTCCTAGCTTTTATTTGAAGTGGTGTGGAATGTCAGCATCTTGATTATGTCATTATTTTCTCTTCAAGTTACGTATGCTATACATTTTAGCTGTTGCTGCTATTGGTAGTCCTCAAGTAATGTGGTTTCTGTTATTTGCTACAGTTCTTTGTGATTCTGTAGCACCAGTCCACAAGCATGACCCATGGGTTTCCCTCACTCAAAGCCATTTCAGCCATTGATCCTAGAAAGCAGCAATGTAGATATTATATATGTTTATGTGAGAAGAAGTTTTAATAAGAGCATGAAATATCCGGGAATCACTTGTAAAACATTTTTTTGATTTTTTTCATGGATTTCATTCAAGAGGTCATTGGATCAAACA
Source organism: Acanthosepion esculentum (assembly GCA_964036315.1). Classification (NCBI taxonomy): domain Eukaryota; kingdom Metazoa; phylum Mollusca; class Cephalopoda; order Sepiida; family Sepiidae; genus Acanthosepion; species Acanthosepion esculentum. Next base: position 79,649,338 of record OZ038480.1, read on the forward strand.
TATTTTACTTCTCATGTTAAACTTTTTTTTTTACTATCCTCTATAAAGATATTGTTACATACATTTAAATAATGAAAGCTTTAAAATGCCATATTATAATAAAGCATTAATATTTAATTATAATTTTTTTTAAGAGAATGAAATCTCTGTAAATTATTCCTGTGAGGAACAAGTTATGATAGTTTTTATCTAGATCAGTGATTCTCAACCACCATGCCGTTGCACACTAGTGTGCTGTGAAATATTGTTACTGCATACATATATATGTGTGTGTGTGTGTGTGTGTAAGCTGAAATGGCACAGTGTTAGTATTTGAATAAATGAATAAGTATTAATCCTTTTTGCAAATAATTCTTTTCACTATCCTTCAATTATATTATTTTAAATACTTTGTTTTAATATTCATTTTAAAAAAAAAAGTATATTTTTATCTTTTTAAGGGCTCAAATTAAAACATTTGATGGTAAAACATTTTGGATTTCCATACAAAAGGAACATCCTACATTAACCAAAAAGAGTTTATCAGTTTTATTGCAATTTTCTATTTCTTATTTATGTGAATTAGGCTTTTCAGCCATAAATAACATTAAAAAAAATAAGAAGCAGGAAATACTATGCACAACTGTGGAAGAAATGAGGGTCTGCTTATCACACATTCGATCAAACATTGAAGATATTGGGAAAACACACCAGGCACAAGATTCACACTAAATAAGCTCCACAAATAGTTGAATAGAAATTTGAAAATAATAAAACATTGAAATAAAATAAGTTCATATATGTGTGTGTGTATTTTTTTTAAATCTATGGTTTTATTTCATAACATTTAAATGTCTACCTTTTAAAAACTTTGCTAAGTGTGCCATTATATTTTCATTTGCTCTCAGGTGAACTGTTGCTTAAAAAGGTTGAGAAACACTAATCTAGATATCAAGTAGGTGTCTCTATATAGTGATTTTCCAAGCATAGCTTAAATGTGGCACAAGGCCGAAAGTAAGGGTCACCCAGTGAGGATCAAACTCCTTACTCAGTTGTAATTGTTCTAGTGAGACAAGCTTGCTAACCACTACACCACCTTGAGGTGCCCCAGGTGTCTCTATATAACTCAGGTATCAAGATCTACATGGAAGTACTGAAAATTTCTCAGCCTGACCAAGAAGAAATTCTAAAATCAAATTAGTAAAGGAAACTACAGAAGAGAGTAAAGTGAGAAGAAAGAAGTAGACATCAATTGTAAGAAGATAGAATATATGTATGCCAGAAAATCACAAAAGATCCTGAAAAAATGGTTGGTTCCTTGTATCACTCCAGAAACTGCTAGACTCCTGCTGCCATGCTCTGTCTTTATTCTTATAAAGCTTGAGTGGCCCTTGGGACTTGTATCAAGTGAACTAAGAGTATTAAAAAAAAAGTAAAAGGTTAACAGCCCAAGATGCAAATTATGATTTGCAAATACCAAAATCAGGCAAGTACAAAAATTTAAACATCTAGGAAGTGTTTTAACAGTGTGTCGAAAATGCAACACCCAAATCAGAAGACGCATTGGAATAGTGAAAGGTGCTTTCCAAAAGCTAAGCAAAGTATTAAGAAAAGGGAAAATTTTATTAGCATGAAAGAAAAAGAGTACTGGACTGTTATGCAATATTGGTCCTCCAATTATGGCAGTGAATACAGGATAATCACCTCATGGATGAAGAGACTTGAGACAATGAAAATGTGGTTCTACAGAAGGCTGCTGAGAATACCATGGATGAACATGTGATCAATGACAAAGTTTTAAAGAAAATGGAAACAAAAAGGACACATACTTAGAATCAGAAAGAGAAAGTTGAAATTTCTAGGGCATGTAATGAGGAAAGAAGGCTTAGAAAATTCGACACTCACAGGACATATTGAAGGGAATAAGGAACAGAGGAAGGCATCACATAACCTACCTAAAGAGCTTGAGTAGATGGTTGCCAGAACAGGGATTAGAAGAGATAGGAAAAAAAAACTTTACTAAGAGTTAGAAAAGACAAGAAGTTGTGGCAAGCCATGATTACCCATGTTACATCATATAGAAGAAAAAGACCCTCTCATATTTTCAAACAATTCCCTAATTTATAAAATCTGTCAGTTAGATATAATATTTAAATAGGAGCCAATGTTTTCAGCCTGTTTTAGATTTCTTTTAGAGTTTATGACAAGGTTACAAGTTACCTGGAAAAAAAACTTATAAAAATATTTGATTGAATTTGTTAATATATTTTTATAAAACTTAACCAAGTTGTTTGAAATCAATATTTGTTCTTTGTTTTTGTTTTCTGACTTTATCAATTGCAATTGATCCAAGGTTACCTACTGGTCTGAAGAAAAAATCTTTAGAACATTTTGCAAATCAATGTTCTTGGAGTTGAGTTAATCCTTATGCTAATTTTACTTTGTGCACTTGCTAATCCATACCACTAATCTACTGTGTGTCTATGGCAACCAAGAATGTTTGTTTAAATTGAATTGAGCTGTGTGAAAACAATTTGTGACCTTCATTTTTTTGTCAGGGAGAAAAAAAAACAAAACCTGAAACCTTTTACTGCATTTCTCATTGTCTTTCTGGCTCATTTGTTTGTCCAGTGCCTAATGTTTTGTTGGATTAATTCTTTGCAAATATTTCTGTTCAGTAGCCTCGAAATTCTTTTACTTCATGTCTGGAACAATCTGGCAAAGTTCAACCATATTACCAGTAGAGTGTTTTCTCATCAATATTCACAGATTAAATCTGAATGTGTTCATTTTCCTGATTTAACTCAACTGTAGACATAGTGGCATTTGCTATAGTTGCCTTGTGGGATTTTCCCCCTAGTCTTATATTTTAAACTTTTAATAAGTTTTTGTAATAAGGAATAAATGTTATGTATGTATATATATATTTTAATGACAGTAGTACTCCATTTTTGGCCTGATCTGGCTCTTGGAAAGGTAGAGGATAGCATGAAGAGTCAAGTACTTACTGAATCAGTACAGGGAACAAACCAAATATTTACCTGCATCAATAGTGATGAATCGTATGTACAAATTCCATTTGAGTTCAGGTGTGAGTTTAAGGCCCAATAGTCTCTCAAGGCAATAGTGCCTCCCTGATGGGACATCCATTCATAGGTGTTTATATATATATATATATATATATATATATATATATATATATATATGTATAGTTCTATTTAATATGTTTCACTGATGAACTGGTAACATCAGATAAAGAATTTTATTTGAACAAAATCTACATTAATGAGACAAAACATGATTTGCATTAAGTGGCTAAATACTTTAACTTTATTTCTGACTTTAACTGTATTGTTATAGAAATTGAAATTTCATGAATTTCAGCTCAGTTTTTGTTTACTCATTTTAACATTCACATATTCCACATTCTTTCAGTATTAAGTTAATAAGAATAGATGATAAATGGAAACAGTGGATTCATAAATCATGACACTTTTAACGTTTTTATCTGAGTAAATTATATTCATTTTTTTTTTATTAAAACACAGTTTTCCAGATCAGAATTGTGATCATATATATTGTGCTGGCTTTGCCTTGTTCATAAAGATGCAGGAGGAGGTATCATGTCTGTAGGTTCACCTCTGATTTGCAAAACCTGCACAAAAAAGACATGACATTCCACAGTAGATATGAGAATAGGAATGGTAACTCGAAGAGGTGCCAATCTTACAGTGCTGCCTTCTCTCTTTGGCCCTGAATCTGTTGAATTATTCAGTGAGAGCAGTTACCTGAAAAGTCTCATAATGCAAGGAAGACCTGTTATCAGCCTCTGTTTCCCATTTGCAGTAACTACTTGGGAAGACTGGGTATTGTAAGTAACTTCCTTCAATTCAAAATATATTCTTGTTTTAAAATAACCAACAAAGTGTTTATAAACTGTAAAAAAACCAAATCAATCAATCAGCAATCATTTGATGCTGTTGTTAATGAGGACATTTTTGGTGATTCTTGGTATCTTTTCCATGACACTCCTCTGTTGCATTGACTGTTTAGCCAGCTCCCTAAACTGTCTGTTCTTTTGAAGTCAGTGATTTATTGACTGATTTGTTTGTTACGGCTTATTTAAAGCCAGAAAATAGTTTTAGATTGTAAGAGTTTTTTTAGATAATAATGATTTAACATACAAATCCTACTAATTAACCCATAGCTGGGAGGAGAAGTGGATTCATACCTTTTGCAAGAGTATTTATGTGTAAGTGAATATAACAAACCTGATTGCAATTGGAACTCTGATTTCCACTTTTGAGCTGTTATCCATTACACCACCTGCACATCCAAACTTACAGCACCTGGATCTTACCCAGCAGTCACCCATCTAGGTACTGACCAGGCTTGATGTTGCTTAACTTTGGTGATTGTATGAGAATTGATGTTTCAACATGATGTGATTGTAAGGCTTTGTAGTCAGTGGTTTTGATCCTCGATATTTGTCCAGCCTTGGGCGGTTGTGTCTCTTGTTGCAGTAGGCATTAGCATTCTTGAAGACATCAATGTTTGTGACACTTACTCAATTTCAATGAGAATACAGAGGAATTTGGAAAATCAACTAAGCTCATTTAGTGTCAAGTACAAAATTATTCAGGTAATCAAGTATTTCTCTTTTCATTGATTATAAAATTAATTATGAAATGGGATAAATATTTGCAACAGATTTAGTATCTTTTAAGCTCTAGAGATAATTATAAGCTTTTGTTTTTCTGTATTCTTCATTTGATATAATTCTCATTTGGCATAGGGACCAAATTATTTTAACCTATTGAACACTGAGACTGTATCAATTGCCAATATACTCTCTTTGGACATTTTAAGGAAATCTCACTGCTTGTATAAGTGAAGAAATTAGCTGTGAAGATCAGCAAATGGCTAATACAATGTTGCTAATATGAACAAGCTTATTTTACTTAAATTCTTGTAATTCTTCTTTTTGGTAATTATATGGTGGAGTGTTTTCCCACTAAACTAGTTAAATAGGTTAACAAATATAGAAACCTTTACAGTGAGGCAATCCTAAGAAAACTAGAAATTCTACCAGGATTTATTATTGGTAGGCACCATCTTAACAATATAAGATATGCTGATGACACAACATTGATGGCAGATACAGAAAGAACACTGCAGAATCTCCTAGAATAGCTAGTAAAAAAGCAGCAAGAAAGGACTCACTATCCATTGTAAGAAGATAGAATGTATAGTTTTCAGCAAGAGGAGCAACCCTGTCTATGAACTTATGAATTTGAGATGTCAAAATCAAGCAAGTATAAAAATTTAAATATCTAGGAAGGATTTTAACAGAGGATGGAAAATATGACACCAATTTCCGAAACACATTGGAATAGCAAATGATGGCTTCCAAAAGCTAAGCAAAGTATTAAGAAACAGGAAAATGTTATTAGAAACAAAGAAGACTGATCACCCGTTATGTAAGTTATGTAATATAAATCTTTTGCTATGGAAGTGAATGTGGACAAGATCCTCACAGATAAAGAGGTGACTTGATGCAGCAAATGTGAATCTGTAAAAAGGAGTAACAAGAAAGTTTTAAGGAAAATGGAAACAAAAAAGAAATATATACTTAGAATCTGTTGTAGCATACCTACGGATGATAATGGATATGTTCCCATTCATATAAATACATTAGTAAATACTGTATGTTGGTCTGCAGTTGGAGATTCATTGTGAAATTCACTTGACTCACTTCTAGCAGTTGACTATTTCTTCTTTGGGCTGCTGGCGAATCTTATATTTGTTGTTCTTGTCCTAAGTATTATCGTTCATTACCAACCTTTGGTTGATTATTCTATTCAGTAACCTTCCCTGAGTTACAACATTTTGGCAATGAGGATAAGATACATACCCATTATCATCTGTAGGTATGCTACAACAGAATCATAGATAGTTGAAATTTCTAGGACACATATTGGTGAAAGAAGGATTGAAGAATTTGACACTGACAGGAAGGCAAGAGGGGCAGATGTAAACAGTGAGTAAAGAAGCTTGAGCAATTGGATGGAAGAACAGGGAGAAAAAGGGATAGTAAAAAACATTGCTAAGAGCTAAAAAGGATAGGAAATTTTGGAAAGCAATGATCACCCATGTCCTGAAGGAACATAATAATAATAATAATAATAATAATAATGATAGGAATAATAATAATTATTATTATTATTTCTAAAAGCGTATTTCAGTAAAACAGCAAATGTAAATTTTGTGGAAATTATTACCAGCTTATCAGCAAATATTGCAAGTTTGTTTAGAAAGAATCGAGGAATACACACGAGTGGCAGGGAAAGTGATCTACTGGGAATTTATGCAAGTGAGCATATTTTGATGACACAAACCAATGGTAAATGTACAGACCATAATCTATTTCAGAGAATGAAACACAAAATACTCTGGGATTTTGAGATTTAAATGAATCACCCAATCTAAGCCAGAAGACAAGATTTGGTATCAATAAGGAAGTAGATCCGAAAGAAAGTGAAAAGATAGATAAGGATATCAACATTTCTAGAGAAATTAATATCTGGAACATGAAGGTAACAGTCATGCCAGTAGTTATCAGAGAACTTGGAATGGTTCTTAAAAACCCAGGAAAAAACAAAAACTAGAAGAACTTAAAATTAGAAAGAGTTGGAATCATCCAGATCATGATATTTCACAAAACAGCTAGAATACGGAGGAGGGTGCTGGAGTATTGAGGAGACTTTCTGTCACTCTAGCAATAATTTCAGCTAGTAGTTACTACTGGTGTGGACACTCAATAAGTAAATGGAAAAAATTCATTAATATAATTTTGAAAAGTGTTAATGCAAACAACAATAATATTTGTAAAATTAATTGATTATTTAGTTAATTGTTTTTAATATATTATAAAGCTGTTTGAAATTTTGAATCATCTTCTCTGCGTTGTGTTCCTTCAGGATGTGGGCGATAATGGGTCTCCACAACTTCCTGTCCTCTCCATAATTTCAGCCTTGTGCTACATCTAACTTATGCTTAATAAATCATTATTTTGGCTCAACAGGGCACTTCTCCATAGTGTAATGGTTAGCAAGTTTATCTCCCTAGATCAATTACAACTGTCTAGTGAGTTTGATCCTCACTGGGTGCTTCATACTTTCTGCCTTGTGCCACATCTAAGCTATACTTGGTAAATCACTATCATCAAGTATGGTAGTTATTAGCTAAATTTTGTATTTGAAATGTTTGCTCTATCTTTTGTCTATGATTGATATTCTCTGGATTAAATGCATTGACAAGGGAGAAGTATATTAAAAAATAAGTATTGTATACAATATTTTTTCACATTAGGCTATACATTGTGATGTACTGAAAAATATTTGAGTTAATAAGCAATTTAGTTGTCTTGAGAAAATTGAAACATGATGATGGTCAGTGCAGAGAGCCAAGAATCATTGTTGATTTTGACATTTGATCAAAATTTGGTTTTTATCAAAAATGCCTAAGAAGCTGGGTATTTCATTCAGTTTGATTGTGAACCTTGTAGGAGTGGCTGCTTTATCTAATGAGGGCTTAGCATTTCTATTTCATATCTTTTTGGGCTGGCCTAAACTTGGTTGACAGCTTTTTCCTTTAAGTGATAACATTCCAAAATAGATTAAATAAAATAAAGAACAAACAAAAATAACATATATGGGTATGTATTTTCAGTTGTTGCTAGAAAAGTAATGTATAAAAATGGGAAAATTATTCATATTAGTTCTGCTTAGTTCTGAGGGCAATTTTAAAATCTTTCTTACTATAACTGAACATTTCAGTGTCTGTCATATTTATTGTTAAAAAACATGCATAAAAAAGATTTCTGTGAATATCTTTTTGACTATTGATAGCAATAAAAGAATTGGGAAATGAAAATATAGATGAGTAATTATTGAGATCAACTTTGGTAAATTCTAATTGATTTTCACATGCTCACTGTTGACTGAATATATCTAAATGTTGTCAGAATATTGAGATCCCACTACAAGCTGCAGGTGCATTGTTTTGTTTGTTTTATAGTTAATCCAGTTTTTCATTTTAGTTCATTCCAGAGCTTGAATACTGTCAAAATCCATTAAATTATTTTCAAAAGGTCTTGCTGTTCATTGTTCTCTCTTTCCTTGTTGTTTGTCATGTTTTTTCTTTGCTTGTACATACACGACAGAGGGATGATGTGTATTGACTGCCATCTCCTCCACCTTCTCTGTTTGTCTTGTGTGATGAATAATGTCTCCCCTTGAAAACTAGTTAAGGGTGAGTGCTAAGTTTAAATTCTTAAAAAAAATACCCCCTCCCAAAATCAAACAAAATGTTGTCTGAGAAACAAAGAAAGAGCAATTGTCTGCACTGAACTATCCCTGCTGATGAATCTTTACACACAAATACAAAAGGCTTTATTTTTGTATTGAAAGTAATATATACAAAAGCCAAGCATCAGCTCAAAAAAGCTAATTGATTTAGTTGCAATAGGAAAAAAAATGAGTTACTGGTGTCAGAAGTAATTTCAGGCAAGTTGATGAATTTTATCCTCACCCCCAAGCCAACACCCAGCTTCCTTGTTCTTATCACCCACCCCTAATATTCATTAGCATCATCACTATCCTGAGAAAACACTTTTAGAAATTTACCTGTTGTCACAGCAACATTTCTCTACTTTTCCCCTCAAACAAAATTAGATAATTACCACAGTTGCAATTTACAAACTTAAATTGAAAATAATTCTGTTCCTTAAAACTATGGAAATGCTTAATTTCAAATAAAAATACCTTTGTATACTTTATTTATAAATGTCACATTCAATTTAAGGATTTGTATCGTTGTTAGCAAAAGGAAAAACCCAATATGCAAGTTACAAATCAGAGATACCAAAATCAAACAAGCACAAAAATTTAAATAGCTGGGAAGCATTTTAAAAGAGGATAGAAAATGTGACACAGAAATCTAAGGGCACATTGGAATAGTGAAATATACCTTCCAAAAGCTAAGCAAAGTATTAAGAAAAAGGATACTTATATATAACATCAAGAAGAAATAGTTGAAATTCCTGGGGTATATAATGAGAAAAGAGGGCTCGGGAAATTTGATACTCATAAGAGAGGCTGTGAAGGCTAGAGGAACAGAGGAAAGCAATGCATGACCTACCTGGTGAGCTTGTGTGAATGGATTGTAGATAGCAAAAAGAAAAGATTTATTAACTAAAAAGGAGAGGAAATTGTGGAGAGCCATGGATGCCAATTTTCTGAAAGACATGGCACATAGAAGAAGAAGAAGAAGAAGAAGAAGAAGAAAATAGATTGGATATGATACCTCTACATTTTACTGGGGAAGTATTTTTTATTAAAGACTTTTCAGTTATATTTTTCCTAAGATGAACTTACTACAAAGAAAATTGATGATTTTGCAACATTTAAGTCAGTTCAGTTTCATATTTTGGTGACAAACAACTGAAGTAATGAAGATTTTGTGTCACTAGGAAAATGAAATCTGCTGGATATGGTAAATTTTACCTATTACTGAAAGTGAATCACACAGAAAATTGTTTCTTGTCATTCTTCAAACTGTATGCTATTTGCCATACAAATGACATCCATGCATGTACATACATATACATATATACATCCAAAAGTTTTCTGTTTCTGTTAATTTTTTGTTTTGTGTTCTCTCTTCTTAATAATGTTTTTCTTTTTCTTTCTATCTTATTCTTTCATACTCAGTAACTCCTTGCATCTTAGTGGCTTTATTGCCTTGATTGGGGTGAAATGATTAAAAACCCCAAAAAACCAAATTATTTTTTAGTTTTAGAAAATTTATTGTTTGCTTTCATGATGCATTGTTTATAGTCAAATCACACAGAAAACATCAGTTCCTTTTCAGTCACTGAAATTAAGCAGTGTTGAGCCTGGTCAGTACTTAAATGGGGAACCACTTAGGAACATTGGGTATTGTGAATGACCTCTGACAATCTTAAATATGTTTCAGCTTTAAATAACTCATAGAGTTGATAAACTGTAAAAATCAAATCACTTTCTCAATCAATCCTGATGTATTTTTATGAAAATTGTATCTTGCTATGAAGTTTTTTTAAAATTTGATGCTTATGTAATATGTACTTTATGAAATGAATCATAAGATATTTTATACATTTAATGTATTGCAAAAAATACTGAACATTTCATAGTTAAACCAACTTACCAAAATTGACCCAAACCTCAGAATTGTTTTTAAGGTTTTAATGGGTTCTTGATTTGATAGAATTTTCAGCAACCCTTTTTTTTCCTCTGTGTGTGTGTGTGTGTGTGTGTGTTGGGGGTTATATAAGTGTATATACAGAAACAAATGTATGTATGTGTGTAAGGGAGTTTTTACAGCAACCTTTCATTTAATTCTATGAGTGTTTTCATCCAAGATTTCTTGATTAAAATGGTATGCCTTCCAAAAGATAAGTAGAGTATTAAGAAACAAAAGAATTTCATTCGAAATAAAGAAAAGAGTAATGAACATTCTACAGAAGTATGCTGAGGATACCATAGAGCAAACAAGTGAGTGACAACAAAATGTTAGCGAAAATGATAACAAAAAAGAAACTTATGCTTAACATCAGGAAGCGAAAGTTGAAATTGTTAGGCTACATAGTGAGGAAAGAAGGCTTGGAAAATCTGGTACTCATAGAACCGATTGAAGACTAGAGGAACAGAGGAAAACAATGCATAATTTACTTAGTGGCTTGAGTAAATGAATGGCAAAGCAAGGATGAGGAGAAATACCAAAAAAAAAAAAAATATTATTAAGAGTTACAAAGGACAGGAAATTGTGGAGAGCCATGCCCATATCCTGAAGAGACATGACACATAAAAGAAGAACTGCTCACAATTATTGTTCTTCCATAAAATGTTAGTTTACTTCCTTTAAAAACCTATATTAACAAAATGATAAGATTAAGAATTTTTATGATTTTTTTATAAAAAAAGAACCTTGGTGAAATAATTCTTGCATCATTAGCTCTTCACCTAAGGTGACAGATTTTCTTAATCTGTTCATATGGCATTTTCCTCATTGTGTGCTAAGATATCTATTGAACTCTCTACACACAGACAAATTTATATGTGTCCAAGATAAGAACTGAATGACTTTCATAATTACATGTATGCTTTGATAGCTGACCTGTGAGAAGTTATAGCCATAACTTCATAAGGTTTTTTAAACATTAATTGCCAACTTTATTCTAAGGTGGATGTTCATACATTTTTTTTCTTTTTGCCTCCAAAAGAAAACTCATATTATTTAATCACCACAGAGAACCTTTTCTGCCTTCCATCAGCATGGCTGATGCTAACCTTGAAGGAGAGCAACTCTTGCTGCTTTCTTGGACTCACATTTTCCATTGACATGAAATGGAAAGATTATATTGAATCAATTGCTAGGTTTACTGTTAGGAAAGTTAGTTCACTGTATTGAGCTAGACAATTTTTCTTGTCAAAATCCATCTTGCATATTTATAAATCTACCATTCATTCAGGCATTGGATATATCTGGTCTGGTGCATTGAATATACTGTATTTGATGGTATATAAGACACACGGGGGTATAAGACACACCCCAATTTCAGCAGGGCAAATCAAGAAAAAAATAGTAATTAGTAAAATTAGTAAAATTATTAGTAAATGGTACATCCTAGGCTATATTTATGAGGTATTATTTTTGTTAAACAAGCCATGATTACAATTAAATGAAAAATAATAGGAAAAAAGAACACAAAACTTTATTATATCCTTTATATGATCTGTACAACCTGCGTCTTGTAAACGCCTTATTCGAATAATTAGGATATAAAATTCTGATTGTATTTATACCAATGCAACTGGAAGTTATCACAAGAAAAATATTAATGAAACAAATATATTTTACAAATATATAATTTGAATTTATTACATATAATTTTAGTGAAACAAAGTACTAATATTAAATGTGATGAAATTCCTATAATGAATATTATCAATGATAACACTTTTAATCTGCATAATAGCCTTTTAAATAATGACAATAGGTATATGAAAGTTACTCTAAAGTCTAAGCTAATAGGAATTGCCAGGTAGCTAATTTCAGCTGACTATCACAAATTTTAAACCTACGTATGGCATATAAGATGCAGGGAAATTTCAAAAGATATTTTAGTAAAAGAAATGCGTCTTATATGCTGTCAAATATGGTATATAATTCTTCACAAAATCAAAGAAGGGTCTGTAATGTAATTGATTCTGACCTGGCATCTTGATTTCAGTCACTTTCCCACTGCTGTGATGTGGCTTCCCTCTCTCTTTTCTACAAATATCTTTATGGCATTTGTTCCGATGAGCTTTCTTTCTTGGTTCTTGACTGCATGAATTTAAGTGTGCCACTAGATTGGCAACTATATATATCACTGTTTTACTGGCAAAAAAGCTAAATGTAACTGTAAGTTCTATTCTAATGGCTTCTTTTCTCGCACTTCTCATCTGTGGAACTCTCCCAGTATATTGCTTCTCTGCTGTCTGCAATCTTTTAAAAATTTAAATGCAACACCAATCATCATCATCTGTCTTACTGAAAACTGCTTTTTTATTGTTCTTTCTCCTCATTAAAGTCTTCTTATTCTCTTTCACTCCCAGTAACACTTTGTGTCTTAGGGGCATTATTGCTTTGCTTGGGATGAAATGATTAAAAAAAGAAAAAACAGTATTTTTAAGAGGTATTTTATTTTAAATAATATATCTTTTTATGATTGCTGGATACTAATTTCACTTCATTAATTTTTTATTTTTTAAATACAAATATAGAAAGCTTTTCCAAGTCACAGTTATCATGTCATAATGACTCCTTTTAAGAAAATAAAGGAAATAGCCAATCCAGATATCTTTTTCCCAGCATTGTTGCAACTAGCATGTAATGAGTCCTCTGATTGGTCAATAGACAAGTCAATGACAGGCCTGCCTCATTTCCACTTTGGTGGATAATTTAGAAACTCTCTCTCTCTTGTGATGACGATCCCTGGAGTAGTAAAAATGTACTGAGCTGCTTTCTGACCAACAACAATGCAGAAAAGTCATATATGTACGATTTGAATAAACATCTCTAATTAGTAGATATATATATACATATATACATATATAAACATCTCTAATTAGTAGATATATATATTTGATATTTCGTGTTATTTTAATTTCATGTTTCTCTTGTTGTGGACTCACATTGTTTATAATTGTACAGTGTCTGCAACAATTTTAAATGGGATCTAACTGGACCATAATAGAACTAAAGCTCTATGGAATACATATTCAACATCAGCAACAATACTGTTAATAAGCAAAAATTAAATTATGAAAATTTGCAAGAGATTTCAGTTCAGAAAATCAAGACAGAAATCTTTTAAAAACAATCTGAAATCTGTAACTGAGAATAATCTTAAAACTTCAGTGAACTGACAGTAAACTGTACTTCAACTTGTACCATATTATGGCAATTTATATTTAAAATTTTCAATAAACAACTTCCATTTGATTTTAAATATAAACAACAGATCAGATATATTGAGGCCTGAATAAACAATTAATTGGGTGCAATTGACCCATTTACACATTATACCTCCATTTACAATATATGGAAAGAAAAACAAACTTTGTATAATAATCTGAGAAAATTGAACAATAGCTGGATATGGAGGAGAAGCTGAAACATTAACCAAAAATGCATATTCATCACTAGAATATAATGCTTATAGCAGAATTGGTTCATTATATCACAGCTTGTTTTAACATTACTATACAATTAATGCACAAGTGTATGTAGACCAGTATGTCATTGGATATTTAAATCTTGGCATTCAGTTTGGTGAATAGTAAAGGTATCATTTTCATCCATAATACCAACCTTCATGTTGCAAAAATGATATTACAAAAGTGAAATTGAAGATGAAGAATTTGTTTCAGTTTAGTTCACATTTTTCTCTTGTGGAAAACCCTTTTTTCAACTAAGAATCTTGACTACTTTCTATCAAGATCAAATTGAAATAAACTTTAATGAATTTATTAACTTATTGAATGAGAAATTTCTATGAAGAAACTAATGACAAATTATGAAAGTAGAATGAACATATAAAGGCTGAGGAGAAATATTTTGATTGAATAATTTTTCCAATTTATTTTAACTAAATCAGCAATTTCAAACTGGACAACATGATAGCCATTTGTTTTAGTGAGTTTGATAACTACAAATTAGCATTTCCAATCCAGCAATCAGTGAACCAGCACTAATTTCCATGAAAGCAACTTTAAATTTACTGGTTCACTGCATGGACTTACTAGAGTTTGTTGGTGCTAGCTGCTCTATCAACTGATTTTGAGAAATTTCAATCACTGTTAAGGCATTTCAATCATTGGTAAGGCATTTCAATCATTGGTAAGGCATTTCAATCACTGTTAAGGCATTTCAATCATTGTTAAGGCATTTCAATCATTGGTAAGGCATTTCAACTTGTCTTTTGTATATTTTTATAACCTGCTGATGTTTAGACCCAATATGTGAAGTACTTCTTGTTATGTATTGTGCAATTTCTATTTAATCTTTTGTTTTCCTTTATTAACCAACATGTACTAATTTATAGGGTACTTTAAGGGTAGTATAAACTGGTTAGCTATTGTTTTGTGTATTCTAACATAACCACCAGTAATCTTGTAAAATTCACTTATCTGGAACTCTGAATGTCCCAATACTGCCAGATTGGTGATGGTTAACCTGTATTACCTTTCCTGTAAATCCTATATATATTTCTCACATTTGAATTAATAATGTCCAAACAACTGTATTAACTTATGATAACAAATAGAAAAATGCAGTTAAAACTTTAATATACAAAAAACAGATTTTATTGTTGTATAGTTTTTATCAAATAATCTTATTGTTCCTCTTCCCTTAAAGTACATTGGAAGGCTTTTGTTAAATGAACTAGGAAGAAACTTATAGTTAGGATCTTAATGTTAAAATGTGATAAACTTTAATAATATATACCATTATCATGTCATTGTAGAGTTTGTCTTTGTTTCATTTTTATCGGAATTTTGGTTTGAGTATTCCTAAGCATTTGCCAGGTATATATTGTATCTAGTAACATTGGGATGATTCTTTCTATATCATTAGATATAACCAATAATAGCCTCCCAAATTTCCAGGAACCGGTTCTATAAAGGCAGGTAAACATTAGGAACCTATTCTGCTTATTTTCTTTTCAATCTAAGAATGGAAAGAAATCACTTTATACAGTATCAAAAAGAATTAAACCATTTTGATAATTTAATAAAAAAACATTTATTTATTAAAATATTTCCAGACTGAAATTTTGTTCTCATCATATTTCTGTTCAGAAGTTTGATGCTTTTTGGCTCAAGTGTCATCAGCTCTGTTTTGGTTTCTTATAGCTGTATTCAAATTGAATCAATATCAATGTGTTCAATATTTGGCCACAGCAGAGGTGGACAAATACTTGGAGAGTTGAGTTAAAGGGAAATAACTGAAAGTGAAACTGAGATATCCAGAAGAGGCATAGCACATGGAACTAGAACAATCTGTCCTAGTGGACAAAATAAAGGGTTCAGTTTAAAATTCCAATCACCTGAAGAAGGGCAAAGTGTATAATGGCTGAAACATGAATATGGCAACAAAGATGAGGACAACAGTCCAAATAATGTAAATAATCTAAATAATCTGTTTTTCTTTTACTTTTTCTTTTTTTTCTTCCCTACTGACTGCTGTTTATTGTTGTGTTTAGGTGGGTGTTTCTATTACAGTTAGCATAACTAAGATTTTACACAACTAACATTTTACCTACACCATTGGCTATTAATATATAAGATTATTTTTGGATAATCTAGTTCACTAAGCTTTTATAATTTCAAGAATCAACTCTGAGAAACTGGTGCAATGCCACCACTGGATATAACATTGAGGAATACTGAAACTTTACCAGGCAGTGTTTGGCAATTAAATCTATGGAGATGAAGATAATGGTTTTAATAAAAGTTAAGTTTGTGATACTTTACTTTTTTTATTGTTAAGGTAATGTTATATTACTCTCATTATAACTTTTTACTATTCATATTGAAATCATCATGATTTTTTAAAGTGTTTTTTCTTTTAAAGTTTATTATATTAATTCAAGAAAATACTCTTAAGTCTTATTATACGAATCGAAGAAAATTGTCTTGAATTGTGTTTTCAAACCAGAGACCAGAGACCAGAGAAAACTTGTTAATGTAGTCAAAGGTCATAGCACAAGCAGGAGTAGATAACTCAAAGTTTAAGTAAATATTCATTATGGTTGATATTGCAATATTATCCAGTGTTTCCCAATGTGGGCATTAGCACCCTGTTGTGGGCCCTTTTATGTTGAAAGGGGGCACTTGGATTTTTGATTCCATTTGTGGGGTGGTGAACACACTTTTCATCTATCTTTTTTTAAATTTTCAGAAATTATTCAATATTGGCTACAAAAGGAAATTTATGAAAAGTATCTAAAGCTGTGGGAAACTTCTCTTCATTGCTTTTTCAACTTTTTGTATGGCTGAATGAGGTGTCAATGCCGTTACACAACTTCTTACTAAACAAAGAAACCACCTGCATATAAAAAAATAAGGAGATCTATGATTACTTCTAAGCAACATGGAACCTAAAAGTAAGAGCCTTAGCCAGTAAGCATCAAAGTCAACCATTGCAATGAAAACATTGAGATAAGCTATTAAATAAAAGTTGTTTTTTTTAGTATTTTAATCATTGAAATTTTTAATAGAAATGAAAACAATATTAAAATTATTATTGCATTAAAACCTAAGTGTTATCTTGCTATGGAAAATGAATATAATATTCTAAATTTAATTTGACAAGGTGGGGGTGCATTAACAAAAAAGTCAGTGTTCAAATGGGAGGCACTGGTTGAAAAAAGGTTGAGAAACACTGTTATATACAAACAATTGGTCTTATAAAAGGTTTATAAAACTTGATGCATGAATGATCAACTTGGAGGAAATTGCTTTTCTGTTATTTTTATTTTTGTCCTAATTTGTAACAATTTTAAACAATCATGTATGTAGAGTCATAAGCACACAGCTAATAAACTTGAGCCATGTACTCTGTAAATGATTCTTGCTTGCAAGTAATATCTTATTTAAAAGGTAACTGTAATTAATATCTTCTTGAATCTGTTATCAGGTTGGGACAAAATAAATGGCAGTTTTGAACCACACATTTCAAAATGTCATCACTTGGCTCAAACACAGATTTATTAGTCAAAGTAAGCAATGTTAGAATTGATACAATGTCACCAATGATTTGGCAGTGAATTTATTCCCACATGATAAAAACTGGGGTCATAGGCAAGTGACAAACTGCTGGATAGCTTTTTGACCTGGTCTACATTGGTGTACACCTGCTGGCATATATATGCCTCTAAAGCATGGAAAAAGTGGTAATTGGTTGGGTACAGGTCTGGTAAATAGGGAGAGTGGAGAAGGATATTGATGCCAAACTGCATCAGTTTTTGCCAGGTGGATTTTGAAGTATGAGGTCTTGTATTATCCTGCAGCATGAAAAGCCCCTTCCTCTTCAGCATTGCCGATCAAAATGTTTGCAACTTTCGATACCTCAGTTCTAAATCAGGACAATCTGTCTCTAATGTGATTGTCAGACCAGGTTGCAAGATGCTGAAATGGATTACTCCATTATAACACCACCAAAGATTTGGTTTGGGGAAGGTTGAAAGGGAAACAAATTTTATCAACCAAAAGAAAGCCAAGCTTCGAATTCTTGTATAGATACCACTTTTCATCAACAGTAAATACATGATCAAGAAAAATTTTTAATCAGCAAATTATACCAATTTCTGTCTGAATTTCTGCATGAGGAGTTATCATTATTTACAAGCAGATTATTGTCCTCATCTTTGTTATTATTATTACATTTCAGTTTGATGTGGGAATTACTCATACGCTAGGATGATGTGGGTTAATAATTTTGGGAATGTGTAACATTGAGTAAAGTCAAATTCTGTCTGAATTTTCAGGACAAAGAGTTATCATTATTTACATTATTTACATTTAGACTAATATCCTCATCTTTATTGTTGTTATCACATTGCTTTGGCAATTGTGTTCTCTGACCTTCTTCAGTTGCTTGTCAAGGAATTTTGAACTGAAACTTTCATTTAATATTCTGTGGATTAAAGCATTGGTTTGTGAATTTGGCAATATAGTAATTGAGAGTTCAATCCCAGGGCTGGGTAGTGCATACTTAGATTCAGTAGAAATAACTGAGTAGTATTAAATAAGAACAAGACAAGATCTCCATAGACATTGACAGAAAGAAATTTGCCTCTGTAGATTAAAAATCTTTTCCAAGTTGATGGATTGACAAACATGAAGAATGCTGAAGTGAACAAATGCCAAAATGTTGTGATAATAACAACAAAGATTAGGACAATAATTCAAATGTAAAGGTAAAAAAATTGCCGCAAATGTCAAACAATGCAAACTACTGATCATCAATCCACTACTGCAGTTTCTTCACTTTGCCTATTAGTACCAGATGCCTGACCATTTTACAAGCAACCTGCAACTTTGCTTCCAAGTGTTTGTTCTGAATGGGCTTCCATAGTTACTGTTAATACTTCATTGTGAACAAATGATGTGCAACTATGACCAAAACTTATCCAGATCACTGGAAGCAAATTTTTTGAACTAATGACTAATGTTCAGTTTTGAGGCTGATTCCAGTAACCAAGCACTGGTGATAATTCAGGTGGATTCAGTAATGCAATGAAACTTTAATGGGTATAATGATAGTTTAATGGGTATAATGATAGAAAAAAATCTGCTTATTCAAATTGGATTTAATACTGTATGAAAAAGAAAACAAAAAGTAAAAATAATCAAAAAAATATAATCAGTGTTCAAAAATTTCTTTATGCCATATCACTTCAGAGTGTGGATGATCACGGTTCACCCTAACTTCCATTTTCTTGCACTCCTTAGTAAAGTTTATCTTTTTGCTATATCTCCTAATCCTTATTTTGCCAACCATTTACACAAGATTGTTAGGTAGGTTATGTGTGGCTTTCGTCTGTTCTTCTTGTCTTCAATATATCCTTTTTGTGTATTTTATATAGATGGTACAGATCTTTGAAATGGTTAGATGGATGATCTAAAAATAATGCCTCCTCATTATTTCCATGGTATTAAGCAGTACTAGATAGACCAAGTTTTAAGTTATAAAATACTATTCGTTTGCATAGTCATCACCATAAGCAGTGCATTTTTGCCAACTTTGTTGCACTTATAAAAATTTGTGCATAACTGTACTTACATTCACTGTTTATTTTCCATAAATATTCAGAAAATATCAATAAATGTCAATGGGTGCAATTTTTTTCTTCATATAGGAATTCATTGACATACTTCTGTTTTATATATACTTTCATGTCATATATCATTTAGCCAGATTGTCATTCAGCTGCTATCTGTAATGGTAAAAAAAATTGATTATTGGTGGAAAGGTCCAACCTATATTGCTATCCTGCCAACATAATAAAATCGAAGACATTACTTTCTGATTGACCCCAATTTACACAAACAGAAGCAAACGATGCGAAAAATAATCTGACTACCCTAATGCAACACAAAAACAGTCATTTATTTTGTTCCAATATAATACACCATAATTAGAAAATGACGAGTTCTGTTCCACATTTTCATTTTTAGACATCATGATTTTGTCTCGAAATATTAGACATGATTTTTTACTTTTATTCTTATCAAGCAATATATTATCCTCATTATGGTAGCATTATCAATTAGTTGTACCAAATTTGTATTGTAACTGACAAATAACTGGTAAATCTTTGTAGACTATAAACCACGGTCAGATGAGTTAGAAAAAGAATATTTACTTAGTTACTATTTCCTTGATGCTTAGTTCCTCCTTGGTGCTGAAACTCCAGCCAAATTTATATGCGTGGGTTCCTTTTTTCCTGATAATGACAGCCACACCCTGAAACTGTACACGAAAATAAACAACATTAGCAGATTGGAAACTGACACTGTGCAAATCTGATTTTTGGAATTCCTTGGCTTTGGATATAAAAATAAAGAAGGTCTGTTATTGTAGCCTCTGTATCTGGTGTGATTACATGAGAAATGGTGTCTGTAGATGGGGCATGGAGACAGCCAAAATATACACAGGAAGATAAAAATTGTGGACAGTATGAGGTGAGTTACTGAGGTTATAGTCACATGAGTTTTGCATGATGGCTGACAATGAAAAAGAAATTTTGAGAGAAAAGTCTGAGAAAGCTGTCTGGAACTGGCTATAAAAATAGATATTAGTCAAATAGATTTGTATTAAAAATTTAAATTAATTTTTAAACATTCTAGATATAAATACAGAAAGGGAAGGATACGTCCCATTTGGAATCTTTAAATAAACTAGTCTAAAATTGGTATTTAGAAAGATAAGATGGCTGACTTGAAAGAATTTGTGATGAAGAAGACATCCAGCTGTGAAAATAAAATCCATAAAAAGATGATTATAATGATGATGATGATAAAATCAGTCCTTTGTACAAACTGTTGTATGAATGACATATTAATACAAAAGGTGTGCTGAAAAATTTTCAGCCTGACCCACTTCACAAAATCTAACCAAATGCTGAACTCTATAATATCCAGAGAGTATCTGTTTTCACCCAAGATACTCAGTGTACTGCAAAGTGTCTTTCATTAGGGTTCTTTCTGTTCAAAGCTGCGAAAGATAAACCTCATTAAGATCGTTATCCATTGTACCTTACTAATTTGTTCAAAGACAAAAATAAATTCAGAAATTGAATTTATCAAGCAAGTTTGGGGAGAAAATGAATACCCACTTGATATTGTGGCATGTAGCATTTGTGATAAAATGCTGCAATTTTAAAAAAAACAAACAAACAAAAATCAATTGGATTGCATAAGTGTCCTTTCTATTTGTATATACCATGGATTGGTGATGTTAATATGAGGTTTCCTAAGCAAATTTCTGTTAGTTTTAAAAACTTTTATTCACCTGTCAGTCCATGAACTGTCCCAATATTAAAAACAATCTGAAAAGTTCTGTTAATTTACTATTTTATCACTGAAATACTGACTACAAAGGTAAAATCAGAGATTGAAATTAAGAACTGATCAATATGTTGCTCTTCAGATAATGTTAAAAAGTTTGAAAAATAACCGCAAATATACAACGTGCGGCATAAATACCTCCCACATATACCTCTCAGAAATATTTCTCACATAATGGAAAGGCATTAATAGCAGTGGTATTTTCATCTAGCTAATGTCTTACTATTATGTGGGAGATATTTCTGGGAGCTATGTGTGGGTGGTAGATGTAACCAAGTATAGTATCAACAAAATAGTATTTTTATATAAATGTCTGTAGAAGATAATATACAACTCTGTATATCAGACTTTCTGCATGACCTTAAACAAAAGGTTAAGAAGGAAACTCCTGTCAGTACTATATTGAGCAATAATAGTGGACTTGAGAAATCTATATTTATGAAAAACTGTTTTAAGAGAAAGATTTTATAAATTTCAACTGACATTTATTCTGTTTAGTCATTGAATGCCAAATGTTTCCTGTATAGAAGCAGCTAATCATACCAATGCCATTAGCAGTAGTGGGTAACTGAATGACAAAAAAAAACCCCAAAAAACTCCCACATTACATCCTTCAAGAAGACTTGTAAGGAGGTAGAATGAGTTATAACAAGTCCTGACCTGGCATCTCGCTTCAGTCACTTTCCTTTCCCACTGCCATAACATAACTCTGCTTTTTCTATAAATATTTTTGTGGTAATTGTTCTGGTGAGCTTTCCTCTTAGGTATCTAGACTTTATGAATTTGAGTGCAGAACTAGATTGGTGGCAAAGCCTCATCATTTTACAGTTGAAATGGCTAAATGTAACCTTAAGAAGTTCTATGCTAATAGTTTTTTCTCTTGCACTTCTCATTTGTGGAACTCTCTTCCAGACACTTGCTTTCCAGTCAACTTTGATCTTTAAAAATTTAAATGCAATGTCAATCGTTATCTTTTGTCTTCTTAATTCCGCTTTTTTTATTGTTCTCTTTCCTTAATAATGATTTTGTCTCTCATATTCTCATACACTTAGTAGCCCCTTGTGTCTTAGTGACTTTATTGCCTTGCTTGTAGCAAAATGATTATAAAAAGTACTGGCTACAATTTTGCAGCAAGAAACACTGAAGATACAGGGGAACTCATGATTGATTGAGTGATTTGTTTTCTATGGCTTATCGACCCTTTGCAGGTTACTTAAATCCAGAAAATAGTTTTTGATTCTAAGAATTTTTTGAGATAATAATGGTTTTGTGATACTAGTCTTAATAATTAACCCATAGCTGGGGAGAGAAGAGGTGGATTCATACTTTTCTCAAGGGTATTTGTGTGTATGTTAATATAACGAACAGGAATTGGAACTCAGCTCTCTGATTAGCAGTTCCTAGCTTTTATCCATTACACCACCCACACATCCAAGCTTACAGCACCTGGTATTCCCAAGTGGTCACCCATCTAGGCTTGATGTTGCTTAACTTTGGTGAATGTATAGGGCAGCTTTAAGTTTAAATTTTTGAAATGATTAAAAAAAATCTAGATGCAAAATGTAACAATCTCATCTTGCTTTGAATTATTATTGTTTTTATTGCTATTGTTTTTAAGTATCCTACATTGTAATAGCAGCAGGTTTTTATTTTGATCTCCACTACATATAGAAGAGTCTATTGCTAAAGCCATTATTAGTTTTAAGAACTTCTTTTGAAGGACAAAAGGTCATGTGTAAGAGTTTCCTCTATCTTATCATTCATTTACAAATGACTGCAATTAAATTTTGCTTAAACCACAATTTTATAAAAGATTGTTAATATAACAATGCGCTTTGAAATTTTATTTACTAATTGTTTATTAATTTTAGTATTAGGAGTGGATAGGTTCACCTATCACCTGCTTCACACCCTTCCCCAGTCTTTTGAATGGGAATAGAGGTTTTGTTTCCTGTTTAGGATTGGTCTGGTTCCTTCTAAAGTCTGCTTCAACTCTATATGTCTAACGACTGAAACTCTGAAATTTTATTTACTAATTATTTTTTTCTTTATTTAGTTTTTCTTCTCCACAACAGGATTAGATAGGTTCACCTATTGTCTGGTTCTCACTCCTCCCCAGTATTTTGAACAGAGTAGAGGTTTATGTCTTGTTTCCTTTTTATGATTGGGTTTTCAGTTCCTTCTAAAGATTTTTTTCCATCTCTTTCACTCCCAGTATTCCCTTGCATCTTAGTAGCATTGTTGCCCTGCTTGCAGTGAATTGATTAAAAAAATAAATAGAGTTATAATATCCTGACAGTTATTTTTTTATTGTATATTTGATGGTGTTTGCTGATATGTGTGAGTGCTGAAAGTTTCTCAGCTTGACTAAGGAGCTCTTTTTTCTTAAAATTTGATGTTTGATCATTTGGTCAGATTTTAGGAAGTGGGTTACCCTAAGAACTTTTCAACACCTCCTCATATTTTAGCGAGAGAAGTGTATAAATACTGCAGATAGCTAAAATCATTTTTTTAGCTTTTACTCAGAAAATAAATATTTCTGCTAATAGCCTAAGTACATTTGTTCTAAAAGGAGAAAATAAACACTTGTATTAAAATAATAAGTAGCAACCAGATCTGAAGTTCTCATGTAATTGCAACTGAACTTGTTTGATTTGTCCATTCCTAAAGTCACTGGTTGGCAAGGCTGACCAAAATATACATTATTGACAAAAACAAATTTATATTTAGTCAAAGATTTTAGAAACCAAATTTTTTTTTTACAGTGATGTTCACTCTGTACAAGGCCCAAGAACCACTCAAGGTAGAGGGCTACAGAATAAGAGGCACAATTTATGGGGATATGTCGGGAAGATAACAGTTAATTCTAGACTTGAACAGGTTAAGAATGTAGTGATCGAGGAAACATCCCTTGGGCCTCAGTTTCACAAAGCAGCAGTTTGTAGGAAGAAGCTGCCTGAGTAGAACTTACATCTCACCAGTGGAATATGAAAGGAATGTGGGTGGTTTGCTACAATTTACGTGGCAGAGCTGGTCATAGCTGTGAAGGTAAGAAATGGTGGAACTAAGCAACAGAGTTCATCTGAACACTTTCCATGGAAATAGCGATAGAGCAGCAAGAGCCTTGCAATGTTTCATCAGTGAGCTGCTGGTTTGATTTTGTTCAACAGTCCATCTCACCTCTATGGGTTATTTAATGCTGAAATCTGAATATTTTGTACTTAATTTTATGCTTTCAACTACAGATATTTTGTACAGGATTTTATACTTTCAGGTAAAGGTATGTTTTTTTTTAAATATATAGTTTGTAGATTATAAAATATACTGTTGGTAATTTTGTTATAAAAATGTATTTTTGTTTTTTAATTTTGCATTGATTGACATTTTGCTATAAAAAATGTATTTCTGTTCATTTTATTATAAAAAATGTACTGTTGATTTTTGTTTGTGGGTTCTCTATTTTCCCATAGCTAGGACCCTAATAGGTGCTATCACCTCGGATCAGGGTGGACCTGGGAACAACAGCAGTTAAGAAGTGGTTCTATGCTCCACAAAACATCCAATCTCTTGATCAGAGGCTTTACTGCTGGATGTTTTTTATCATCATACCCAAGATGATTCGTTTGTGGGGAATGGGTTGTAGAAGAATTGTGGGTGAATTTTATTTTTACTACTGTATATGGAGAAATTTATGTTGGTTGATGAGATTCTTATTTTACAACTTTTTTATAAAAATAGCAATCTAATAGCAGTCAATCACAAATTACTGTAATACATTTTGTTGCAGGAATGAAAAGTCTTATGATCTCATGCCTCCTGCTTCATTTGTCCCACAAACAATATTTGGTGGCCTCATGTGAGTCCAGGTAAAACAAATGAGACAAAACATGGAATTCAAACAAATAACAACTAATAAATATTACAGAAGGATAAAGAAAGACATTTTTGAAAGAAAATTGAAGTTATGAACAGCCAATACAATTTTCAGTTTGTGTCTTAGAAGTATTTACATGCTTCATGTCTATTGGAGTGAAAGGAATCATGTGTTGCCACTCCAAAAGTCAAAGGGAAAAGAAGAAGAGCCTTTCAAATATCTTGATGACTGTGATTATCATCAGCAGATGGTAAATCTGATAAATTATAATGATATAATTTTCTAAGCTCAACATAAAATTTGTTAAAACTACATCACCCAATTGGTAGCGGCTGACAAGATATCTTTGTTCTGGTTCCTTTTACTCTGAATTGGATAATAGTTCAAGACAATTAGTAGATGATCAGAAAGGCATTTATTTAATGCTTTTGGGATTTTCTTATTCTTTATAGTCACAATTCATTTCAAACCAGATTAACATTTTTTTTCTACCAGTTCAGGTGTCTGCCCGCTAATTTCACATTATTTTTGACTCGACTATCAGAAAAATCACCCAAAAATAGACAAGATTCTGTGTAATATTATGCATAAAATTAATATAGGGTATCACAACATTCTAAAATCTGCATAAAAGGCTAGAAAGATTAAAGGATATAATTTGTTGCAGGAATGAAAACTATTGTCAATTCATGTCTCCTGGTACATTTGTCCCACAAACAATACTTGGCAAACTCCTATGAGTCCAGGTAAAAACAATGCAAAAACATAGAATTAAGATAAACAACAATTAATAAATGTATTAACAAGACTTGCCTTGTGTGTATTGAAGTGAAACGAAACATGTGTTGCCACTCCAAAAGTCAAAGGGAAAAGAGGTAGCGTCTTTCAAATACCTCGCTAGCTGTGATTATCATCAGGAGGCAGTAATCCAAGAATGTTAATTAAGAACAAGCTGATAAAGTTGGTTGATGTGACAAAATTGTTTGCAAACAGATGTTTAACTTTAGACCATTATTCTTTCTAAAAATATAATGCATTTTCTAAATCCAATAAAGATGATGCTGCCAGGAATTCTTTTATTATAAAGTTGTTTGATAATTATATATTAGGTCATCCCATAAGTTCTGTCCAAATTTTAACTTTTTGTTAAAATGAACAAAATTTAAAGAGTATTTTATAATGTCTAATGGAGCTGAACATTATTTTTATGTTCAGATGCATTTAAACTGATCAAATTTTATTTCAGAGAACAATAAAATTAAATTTTGTTTGATTAAAACCCTGCTAACATGGAAGTACCCAAGAATCATTTGAGGCACATAATGCTTTATGAGTTCAAGAAAGGAAACTCAGCAGCCGAAGCGGCTATAAACATTCACTCAGTTTATGAAGAGGAAAGTGTGAATGAAAGAACTTGCAGAAGATGGTTTGCAAAATTCAGAGGTGGAGATTTCAACCATGAAGCTGAAGATCAAACCGGACGTTCAGTTGAGTTTGATGAAAAGCTTCTTGAAGCAGCCCTTGAAGAAAATCCTGCTTTATCAGTTGAGGAATTGGCAGAGGTTCTCAGAGCAAACCATACAACTGTTCATCGTCATCTTCAACAACTTGGAAAAGTTCCTAAACTTGGAAAATGGGTGCCTCATGAATTGTCTGAAAACAACCTCAAATCCCAAGTTGACATCTGCTCATCTCTCCATTCTCACCAACTTGTTTCACCTTTTTTGGATAGACATGTGACTGGTGACGAAAAATGGATCTTTTATCGAAATGTTAAGCATCGTAGACAGTGGCTTGGTAAAGGGGAAGGACCCCAGTGACAGCCGAGAAGGGAACTTCATGGGCAAAAGGTTCTTCTTTCAATCTGGTGGGATTGGCAAGGAATAATCCACTTTGAATTCTTACCACCTAATGCAACAATGCTCAAATATACTGTCAGCAATTAGAGTGTTTGAACCAAGCTTTGAGGAAAAAAAGACCTGCTCTAGTGAATCGAAACGGGTGATGTTTCACCAGGACAATGCGCGACCACACACAGCAAGAATCACGTCACAAAAGATCGAAGAAGTTGGTTGGGAGAAAATT
This sequence comes from Acanthosepion esculentum, assembly GCA_964036315.1. Lineage (NCBI taxonomy): Eukaryota > Metazoa > Mollusca > Cephalopoda > Sepiida > Sepiidae > Acanthosepion > Acanthosepion esculentum. The sequence goes on from OZ038480.1 coordinate 79,676,503, forward strand.
CCTCATCAACCTTATTCTCCCGACCTTGCTCCTTCAGACTACCATTTGTTTCGTAGCTTACAGAATAATTTGGAAGAAACAGCTTTTGTAACACAGGAAGAGGTTAAAACTGACATTTGTGAGTTCTTCAAATCAAAGCCAAAAGAATTTTATAGTATTGGAATTAGTAAGCTTGTTAATAGATGGAAGGAAGTCATAGATAATCAGGGAGAATACATTGTTGATTTAATCTGTAATTAAATGTAACATTTGGTCACTTGTTTTCTTTATTCAAAATTCGGACAGAACTTATGGGATGACCTGATATATTGGAGATTCGCAAAAGATTTAAAATTTTATCTCACCTTTTCCACTGCACATTAGCACTTAGTGTTCTGACCTTGTCACCTGGTTAATTAAAATAAATTTCCTGGGTATAATGATAAACTACATCCGGCAGCAAGGTCGGAAGGTTTTTGTTTTGCAGTGCACTTGACCCAACATTTTTTCTTTTATAATACCTATCCTGGGTATGATAATAAACTACAGCTGGCAGCAAGGTTTGGCAGGCTTTGATAAGCATGTGACCACCACTTAATTGCTGTTGTTCCCAGGTCCACCCTGACTTGGGCTGGTAGCACCTACTATGGGTAAATAGTTTACCCCTAAACTGAGGTCAAAACATCATGAAAGTATAAAAATACATTTTATAGTAAAAATACCAACAATGCATTTTCATAATAAAAAATTACCAGCAATGCATTTTTGTAAAAAGAAATACAGTTTTGTAAATGAAATTACTAATGCTCCCCCCCAAATTAAATTTTGGCATTAAATGATCCATAAGGAGTTGATATGCTGCTACACAAACAAACAATTAAAATAAAATTGCCAGGTCCTGACCTGGCATCTCAACTCCAGTCACTTTCTTATAGACATGATGTAGCTTCCCTCTGTCGTTTCTACAAATATTTTCATCGCAACTGCTCTGATGAGCTATTTTCACTGGTGCTCCAACTGCACGAATTTAAGCATGCTACTAGGTTAGCATCTCGGCCCCATCCTTTTACTGTCAAAACAATTAAATGTAACTACCTTTTCTTCTCCAACAGCCTCTTCTCTCGAACTTCCCAACAGTGCAACTCCCTTCCTCTTACTCGCTTCCCTGATAAGTATAATCTTCAAAAATTTAAATGTAATGTCAATCGACATATTCTGATGCTTTGATCTTGATCCTCGTCCTTCTCTTTATCCTTTCCTCAAACCCCCTCTTTACTCTTACTTTCACTCTCTGTAAACCCTTGTGTGCTAGTGGCACGCCTGCCTTGCTTGGGTTGAAATGCTTAAAAAAACCTCAAAAACTATTGAATGTCTTTTGAATACAATATCTACTGAGCTTATGAACAAAAATGCTAAAAAATATGAAATTTTGTAAGAATATCACCAGCAACATAGCAATATAACAAAAACATTTCCTATCTGGAAGGATGTTGAGATTTTTTTGGCCAACTCAACTTCAGCATACCAAGCTAAACTAAGAATGTTTGCACCAAAAAGGAGGAAAAAAGCAGCCTCAAGATCAGGCTGCATTTGTATGGGTCTGGCAATTCTCACACTATAACAGAAAGACAAGCCTAGTGATATTGTAAGATATTGCTCTGAATTAGGTCTAGTACTGTTTGTTTCAAAACTAATCTCAAAATCATTTAGAGAAGGTTTTGTTAGAAATACTGTTACTGTTCTCACAGAAGGAGCTGTATAAAATCCTATTTATTCTATCCCATAATAGTTATTGCATTTAGAGTATAAAATTTTGTATCCAAATGTAACAGCTATTACAGGTTTGAAAAAGTACATTATTAGGTTGGGTCATAAATAATTTCTGTTTCTGTTTGTCAACTTTATTCTTCAAAAAATAAAGTACAATTACATCTTAATCAATTATATATTCACTGTTATTTGCAATGACAGACTACTATTTATAAGGCAACTCTTTGATATGTTTTGAGTAAAATTCCGCAATTTTAGATGTGAAAATATTTTCAACAAACTCTTGAATCTGGTTTTCAATGGAGAATGTTTTTCCCCATCAAAATCTTTTGTAGTGGTCCAAAAAGTAATAATTGGTTGGTACAAGGTCAGGTGAATATGGTGTGTGGGGCAGAACAAACCAACTGAGTTTCAAAATATTTCAATGCATTATTCTTGCTGTATGCAGCCTGGTATTGTTATGGTTAAATGGAATTGGAGGAAATGTCCAACAAACAGAATTGATAAAGTTTGTAATAAACAATATCAAGAGAAAGAAAAGAAAAGAACACGGCAAAAATAATATTAAGCAAGGAAACAATATATGCAAGGCAAAGCAATAGTAATGAGGCAAAACGTTCACAAACTAAGAATCGTGTAAATGCACAAAAATGGATACAGACAAGTGATCGCAACATTCTGGCTTCGGGACAAGAAAGAAAAGAACTTAGTCTGATGAGAATGAGAAGTGGCGAGGAAGAAATCCCAGCATGCATATGGGTGGTTCTGCCTATAAATTAGAGGAGGGGGGTGTTTTTGTTGTCCTTCCCATAAAGATCAGAACCAATAGTTATTATTCCTTTAATCCATTATGGAAACACTAAGGTATGTCCGTATACTCCAAATGTATTCTTAACTATCCTGTATGATTAGTAGTTAGGTTGATATATTTGTAATTTCACTTGATTCTCCAAAATGGAAATTACTTATGACTCATCAGAATAGTTGAAATTTGGCTGAATAAACAGTAGCATAAACAAAAACATTTTGTGACTGTACGCATACTTAAACATTCAAACACTTACATCTCAGTTAACTGATGCGATATTATTCAAATGTATTTGCTAAAATGACAGCAATATAACATCATACATTCAAATATGAATATTCTATGACATTTGACATTGAATAGAGAATTTGGATATTTGCCATTGTATTAATTAAGGGTATTTAGTTTTTGATTATTAAGTTGAATGGATGGAGCTTATCAGAAACTTTAAAATCAATACACAATCATTTTGTATTTTAAGGACTTGAAAACAAGAAACCGGCTCAAAGTATTGGTTGATTCATTCATTTTCTATGGTTTATCAACCCTTTGCAGGTTATTTAAAGTCAGAAAATATTTTTAGGTTGTAAGAATTTTTTTTTAGATTATAATGATTTAGTGACATGAGTCTTTCTAATTAACTTATATCTGGGGGGGAAGTGGTAGATTCATATCACTCCCAAAGTTATTTGTGTGTAAGTAAATATAATCAACCCAACTCGAATTGGAACTCGGATCTCCGATTAACAACTCCGACCCATTATCCATCAAACCACCTGCACATCCAAATTCATAGCACCTGGTATTCCCAAGCTGTCACCCATCTAGGTATTGACTGAGCATGACTTTGCCTAACTTTGGTGATCGTACAGGAATTAGTGTTTCAACATGATATGGCTGTAAGCTAGCTTGAAGTAGGCAATAAAATAAAATAAAAATAGTAAAAAATTTCGTTTTTCTTTTTTCAAATTGAAGATTTTAAAAAGTAACAGTTTCCGTAACTTATGTGACTTAAGAATTTCAGTCATTGTATGCTTATTTCAGGCTGTCATATCCCCTTGAGTGGCCCAGGCTGCTGGAGTATGAGTGTTTTATTGAGTCACCATCTCCAGATAGATTGTCAACCAAGGCTGAAGTGCTTCTATATGTAGATCAGCACAATGATCAACGAAGGTGTAAGTGAATGTCAGATATTCAGATTAAAATTTAAAAAGAAAAAGCTCTAATAGAAAAAATAGGGAAAACATTCAGATTTTATAGCTTATCAGCCCATTGTAGATTACTTAAAGCCAAAACGTATTTTGAATTGTAAGAATATTCTTTTTGGCACATGAATAATGCATTAACAATTTTTATTTTTTAGAATAACAGTGATTTTTCTAGATACAAGTCCTACTATTTAACCCATAGCTGGGGAGAGAAGAGATGGATTCATCTGTTTTAATTTTGACTTTAAAGTAAATGGTGTTTTTCTCCTGGGAAATTAAAGGTACACACTTTTTCTACTATTCATCAACTTTAATATCTGCCTTATACGCACTATCTTCATGTCTTCATAATCTCTCATTCTCTGTCTCGCTCTCGTTCACACACACACAGAAGAACATTTATTGTTCAAATGTTATTGTTTGTGTAAAAAGATCAGTCAATATATTGTGAAGTCTTACAGACTTGTAGACGTTTATTTTAATGGAATTTGAATAACTTTTTACAAAAATAATGCAAATTATTCCTTCCATCATATTTCCTGATTTTCTTTTGGTAGATGTTCAGTATTTTAACTTCATTCTTTTAAAAAGAAATGACAATTTTGAGTGATATGTTTCCATTTCTCTTCTGGCAAAATTCTTAGTTCGATTGCCAATTGGTATAAGCTCATTTTTACTGACAACAAAACTGCAAAGTGATTCATTTCCTTCCCCTTATTACACAAATTCATATGTATGCAACATTTACACAGTATATGCAAATACACACACGCTCAACTGTGTGAATATACATATGTTTGTGCAAAAATATACGTATATCTTCTCATGTAAATCTAACATCCTAATCACATGTATATACATGCATATTTATTCCTTCCATTTTTTCTTCCGTATGCACACACATCCTCTTTCAATTCATTTTGTTTCATCATCGTCTTTTCCCACAGGCAAGTTTCTTGAATCCATTTACATTTTATCACTTGCTTTTGCAGTAAAAACAAATTAAGAAAGGACTTTTATTTATTTTTCTTCATTTCATTTCAACATGGATCTGTTCCTTGTTTGTTTTCCCTCCACCAGAACATTGTATTAATATTCAGTCATGAATAGAGCCAATCTGTAAATTTTATTTACTCCCTAAAATATGTTTCCTCCTATTTTGCATTGTTTTCATTCTTGATAACAGGAAGTGGCTAACAGGAAGTGGGATTTAGTGAGGTGGCCATAAGCAAGAAACATAGATACTTAGTGAGCAATGTAATTAAACACACATTGCTGGCCTAAACTTGTTAAAAGGTTTTATATTGGTGGGACACTTGTCCTTTATTGTGAGGGGGTGCTGAAAAGTTGACCCATTTCTTAAAAATCACTATTCTGATGTTTGGTCAAAGATATACTGATTTTAGGTTTGGTTGTTTTTGTTTAATGGCATATAAACATCTATGGGCTATTTAATGCCAAAATCTAAATATTTTGAATGCAGTTTTGTGGCTTCAACTACAGATATTTTATACACAATTTCAGGGTAAATTTATGCTCTGTAGATGTATAGTTTGTAGATTATTCACTGTAGGTTTTATATGTCCTGGTATAAACCTATTTCTTTGGTTTGGTTGTTATTGTTTAGTAGCATATCAACCTCTATGGGTTATTTAATGCTGAAATCTAAACTTGAAAATTAAAACTTTATAATTAATTCTAGAGAATGACATTATTTCATTATTAAATTTTAATTACTTAGCTGGATTTTTTTTTTACCAAATAATCTTACAAAATCAAATGAAGACTGAAAATGTGTTTCTCCTCCCAGGAAATGAGACTAATCATAGCACATTGTTTTTTTAAAATTTTTTGAACAATGTATGCCATGTCTTCAATCTCTATCTATAAAAGGCAGGATGTGTGTGTGTGTGTGTGTGTGTGTAATGAATGCACAGCCGCAATTTTCAATGGATTTGCACCAAAATTTACATGCACATGCTCCAAGTTGGTAGAGAGGCCAAGACTGACTTTGTATTTCGCAACTCCCATTGATAGTGGAAATAATCGATTTTTTCATGCTTCTATGACAGTTTTCATGTAGTTTGCGGCCATTTTCTACTGACCAGAGTGAGAGCCTATAGCTGGCTGCCACGAATAGGCAGGAAGATTCTATTAGCCAGCATGAGAGCTAACAGCTGACTGACACGAATGTTAACTAGCATTTTCATTCGGTTTTTCCAGTTACGAGTCCTTTTTTAAAGCTGATCGTTTTGTGTTCATTTTGTTTAGTTCTTTTTCGTAACAGATTTAATGTTTAGTATAGAGCTTAGAAAAAATTTGCAGTGTGAGATAGGCAAGAAGTAAGGCATATAGCAACATCAGCATGGCAAAGGGCACTCCTTTAAAGGCAAGGAAGGGCAAAAGTATTTTAAGTCAAGTGATAGCGATTGCTGTATGAGACGTATGATTTTTGAATCAAGCACGGGCAATGCTGCTAGTTTTACTATAAAATGTATTGTTATTTTGCTATAAAAATGTATTGTTGGTCATTTTACTATAAAAATGTATTGTTAGTAATTTCACTACAGAAATATACTGTTGGTAATTTTTTTTATAAAAATATGTTGCTGGTATTTTTATTATAAAATCTTTTTTTATACTTTCTTAGTGTTTGATTTTTGTTTGGGAATTCACTATTTATCCACAGGGACAACATCAGTTAAGAGGTGGTTCTATGCTCCTAAAAAACTACAATCTCCTGATCAGAGGCCTTGCTGCCAGCTTATTGTCATATGCAGGACTATTCATTAGGGGGATTTTACCTCTCTGCAGAGGTACACTCATCATATTCTACTGCCCCAGGAGACAGTGTGGATATTGGTTTTATGAGGTGGATTCGGCTGAGAACTTTTCAACATCTTTTGTACTATTGAAAACTCACAAATACCAACAGCTATCTGCACTTATTCCTGTAAGTGCAAAGTAGGAAGGTTATGTACAATTTAAAAAAAAAAATTAAAATCACTTATAAAATAGATAACCATTGTCTAGTTAGCATTTTTATATTTATGAAGTATTAGTCCTACAAGAAAGACTGGTGAACATGGAACATTTAAAGTTTGTGTCAGTTTTAAATTTATGCTTAAGACTTATTATCTAGAATCCTTTGAAATCAATTGGAGGTTAATTAAATTCATTATATTTCAAGATTATCACCTACGTTCTTCAAAAATTTATATTCAGTGTTATTCGCCATCTTCTGTCTTCCTGAATCTTGTTCTTTTATTGCCTTTCATTCCCAGTGGGCCCTTGCATCTTAATAGCATTATTGCCTTCCTTGCAGGTGAAATAATTAAAAAAACTATGCATTATTATTTCTTCAATTTTATCTTACCTTTTTTCATCACTGATCTCCCATAAATATGTACATTATTTACATTCAGACTATTATCCTAATCATTTTTGCAGTTATCATAACAATTCATCTGACCCTTATCAGGTGTTAGTCAATCTAAACTTCAGGGAATTTTGAACTTAACTCGCTATTTAATTTGTGGCAATAGATTGTCCTCAGTCCATGTCTAGGGATATCTCATCTTGTTCTTATTTAGCACTGCTCAGTTAGTGATCACCCTGTTTCTACTAAGTTTAAGTCTACACTACCCAGCCCAGGGATTGAACTCACAATTACTATGTCCTAAAATATGCAAATCAATGCTTTAACCCACCTGTCTCTGAACATTACCTAGTTTGACAAGCAACTGGATATGGTCAGAGGGCACAATGGCTGAAACATTGTGATAACAACAACAGAGATGAGGACAATAGCCCAAGTGTAAATAATGAGACAATAACAGAAATAAACAGAAATTCAAAAAACAAAAACTCTCATATATAATTTCTTATGACAGTTACATACACCAATATTTACTGGAATTTTATAATTCATCCAATAGAAATTTTAGTATTACTTGAATTTCAGTGACAAATAAATGCACATATCTTATACATATTCATTTTACAGGTTAATGAAATTAAAATAAAATTTTGGTTTCAATGGGATATATAAAAAATTTTGAATGTTATTTAGTAAATTTCTTCTAATTCTATGTTTTCCATAGTCTTATTGAAATAAAATGCTTATCTACAAAATTATTTATTATATTTGATGATATCATGTGTAATATATTATGATAATTTTATAGCAAATTATAATTGTATAATTCTATAAAAGTGTAACATTTCATGGAGTTAGTACATTACTTTGAAACACTGTTTCTTTCTCTTGGTAACTGATACATGACAAACCCATAAAACACATAAAAGTGAAGGTGCAAGCCTATTTGTGCAACAATATTTACCCAAAGTGGTTTTAAAATTTCTCAAGGGAAAAATAGTACTTTGTAATAAAGTGTGACAAAAATTTGACTTACATAAGTTTGGTTTTATTTCTGGAACAACCAAGAAAAGAAAAATACATATCCTCATGAAATTTTATTATTTTTTCCATGTTTGCAGAAAATATATTCAAAATATTTTATCAGTGAATATAGCAGAGTAAAAATATCTGCAAGTAAGCCAAAAATATTTTCAAACAATTTATGGCAGTGGCTACTGAAACTACCTTAATTATTTGTGTATACTATGCACTCCTAACTTTGGGATATGAAATTCTGGAAAGAAACATTTCTCATGCATAATACACAATGAGTTTTTAGAATTTGTAGCTGCTAAATTTAATATTTGTTCAGCTTTTTATCTGACTCATATAGACTAAAAATAAGAATTCATATAGTTTACATTATGTTTTGAAACATGAAATTTACACAGTATTTAAAGCAAATGCACAGACATGTTCATACAAAAAATGTAACAAACTTGCAACTGAAATAGGATATATAAGCTCAATAAACAGGACTATTGAAGAGTACTTAATAAAAAGTACTCAATAAACAGTATTCAATAAACAGTATAAATAGTACTGCATAAGCAGTACTAATAAACAGTATTCAATAAACAGAACTAATAGTTGTGTGGAGCAGGTAAACTGCCACAAATTTTACAGACCAAGAAAAGTGCTCAATGTGGTCCAATATAAATGATAAGAAATAAAAATAATTTTAAAACTCACTAACGAGCTACTGTAGCTACATCACTTTTTGACTCCTCATTCTGCTTTGAAAAAATCATAAAAATTCTCTCATTGTATGTATTGACCAATTACACCATAGAGTGTCACCAGTTTGCATACTTATTTATTGTATCATTATTTATTGTATTTTTTTTAACCAGTTTTGATGCACAACAACACATACTTTAATACATGCTAAAAAGCCATGTGCCATATTCTGCAATAGTGTGAGTGGGAGAGTCAATAACTACTTTTGTGCATGCCTGCACCCCAACATTTCACTCATTTTATTTAATAAATTTTTATGGTCTTCAAACTGTATTAATTCTAATCCCCCCATACCCCAGAAAAAATAACAAATATCCAACCTAGTTTGATAACTTAGTTTTTTTCAGAATTCTCCAATTTATTTCAGCAGAAATCTGTGTGGAATACAAGAGATAAAAAGAAAATCCATTTCTTGAGTTTGTGCTAGATTGGGTTTTTAGTGAACTCAGTTCTTTGCTAAACAAGTTGAGAAAAAGATTAAAATGCAGCAAAAAATTCCACTCAATATTATGAGGTAGTATACAAAATTCTTTTACCAATTAATGGTAAAATTAATCTTATCGTAACGACATGCTACTTTGTTACTTTGTTTCAGCAAATGTTTCTTCTTCAAGTTAACCTTGAACAGTTTCTTCAAGTTTATTAATTTTGTACATCATTTCAGAGACATTTTACACTGGTTATCCAAAACTAATACTATTTTGTTCCTGTTTGTACTTTTATTATGACTAATTGCATTATACTTCATAACCTAGAGTTATTTTTACTACTTTCATTTATAACCGGGAATAGTGTCAAAACCTTGCACTGTTGTAACACTTTTATGCCATAAAACCAGCAGTGACTAGCTGCTTCTTGGATGGGGTGGGGAGAATAAGATGCTTGGGTAGTATCCAGACCAGCAGTCAGCAGCAACCACTAGTGATCACCAGTGATCACCAGCGAGCAACTGACTCTTGCTGACCATGTCTTCTCCCAATCTACTCAGTGATTCAGGTTTCACTGCCTGCTGCTCATCATCTTGCAGATTACCGTGGTTTCAACCATCACTGCCTGCTAGTACTAGCTCAACACACCGACTGTCTATCAATCTTCGCTAACTGCCTGTCATCCTTCGGCACCTCCAAAGTGGTTTTGTCTTCATCTTCTGGTTACCATCGCCCATAGACGCATCTAAGACCAACAGTCAACTACCATCATGTCCACCCAGGGTATTTGAAACATCTGGATTCTTCCATTGTATTTTTCTGGCATCTTTGCTTTCTTTTTATGTGCCATGTCCTTTCAGGACATAAGCAATGATGGCTCTCCACTTCTTCCCTCTATCCCTTGCAGCTCTCCTTCCCTCTGCTTCCTCCCCCAGACCACATTCTGTCATCCACATGCTTAAGTCCGCGACGTATGTCACATGTCGTTTTCTCTTTCCCTCTATTTGACCCATGTGTATCAGATTCTTCAAGCCCCCCCCCTCTTCATTATATATCCCAGAAATTTCAGTTGCCTCTTCCTGATATTAGTATAATCCTCCTCCTTGTTTCCAACCTCTCTAAGATCTCATTGTTGCTCACACGCTTGGTTCATGATATCCTTAGCATCCTTCTGTCTCCTCTTCAACATCTTCAAGGAAATCGTCCAACATTTGTTGTCATAAAGAAGGACAGATGTCACATAGCAGTTCAGTATTCTTTTCTTTGTTACCAAAGATATCCTCCTGTCTTGCAGTACTCTGCCCTGCTTTTGGAATGTGTCCTTGGCCATCCCAATACACCTACGGATCTCAGTGTCGCACTTACTGTCCTCTGTCAAGACGCTTCCCAGATATTTAAACTGCGTTTGCTTGATTCTAGTGTTCCCGACCTTCAATTCACATTTCAGGCTCATCCTTTTACTGACGACCATGCATTCTATCTTCTTGTAGTTTATGCTTAGTCTTTTCTTCTCACTCTCTGTTGCTACCTTCTGTAGGAGATTTTGTAGTTTCATTTCCGTGTCTGCTATCAGTACTGTCTCATCTGCATATCTTATGTTGTTAAGGTTGTGGCTGCCAATGCTAAATCTGGGTAGGGTTTCCAATTCTCTTGGAATTGCCTCACTGTACAAGTTGAGCAGGTTGAGTGATAAGAGGCATCCTTGCCTTACGCCCTTTTCTATTTTCATATATTCACTGAACTCGTTTCCGATGCGTATGCATGCTGTCTGCTGCCAGTATAGGTTCTTGATTATTCTTATATATTTCCCGAATATATCAAGGTTGCTGAGCAGTTCCAGCAGATCCTTGTGAAGTACTTTGTTGAAGGCCTTTGTATCGTCTATGAAACATAGGTACACGTCCTTCTGCATCTGTATCGCTCTTTCTGATAACATTCTGAGCATGAATATCACGTTCTTTGTTACAGTGTCTACAACGAACTTGCACTGTTCTTGTCCTATCTCTGGGCTGATTCTGCTGCACACTCTGTTCATTAGAATATGGATGATGAATTTTGTCACATGTCTCATTAGGCTTATTGTTCGGTGGAGTTTGTATTAGTTTGCGCCTGTGAAGATAGATCTGCTCAGGTCTTCCGGTATATCTCTGCTGTTGTAGATTTCATTTGTTATTTCCATGATCTTGTCTATGCCAAAGTTATCTAAGGCTGTCAGCATTTTTGTTACAATTTCGTCTGGTCCAGCTGCCTTGTTTCTATTCAATTTGGCCAGTGCTGCTTTTACTTTGGTTTTCAGAATTTTTAAGTCCATCAGTAGTTCTCTGTATTGCTGGTTGTTCCCTTACATCATGGAAGAGTTCTTTAATGTATATTCTAATGTTGAAGAATTTTTTCCTTCTCTAATATGAGTGCTCTATCTTATGATTTTAGGCAGCCTGTTGACGAGCATGTCTTTTTTTTTTTTTCAAAATTTGGAAAATTGTAATCTGGAGTTCTGTTTTTATATATTACAACTGATTAAACACTCTAAATTTAAAAAAATAAAATTATTTTTTAACATTTTAAGAAATCACATCATATGAGCATATTTGTTTTGGCTTCCATAGGGGGGATCAATTTACAATGATTTTATATAGCAAACTGCTCCCCTCATTAACTTGCATAAAATTTAATTAAAAAAAGTTTGTGATTTGAAGTTGGACTCTACAGCTAAAGGACTAAACTAATTGCTGATCATTGTTTAATTCTGAATTATGTAAACAAAATTTAAAATCAGACTGACTAGAATTGGCAGAGGAGCATTGTTACTTGAAAAATGGTCTTTTTGCACTGGTGGATAAAATATATTTAGATAATTTTTTTAGCTATAAATTGATTTATTCATTAGTAGTTAATATAAATACTTGGTCATAATTGACCCTGTAATCCTGAGTTAAAGTTGGAGGTATTCATATCATATATAAAGGTGGGGGCATTCAGTCATATATAAAGGTGAGGGCATTCAGTCATATATAAAGGTGGAGGCATTCATTCATATATAAAGGTGGAGGCATTCATTCATATATTATATGTATTAAAAACTGGATATGCAGCTAAATTATTAACATGGAAAGTGCAACTGGCATGTAGAGTTCAAATTCTAACATTTTGTTTTGTTTGCTTCCCACAAATGCCCTTAGAAAAGGCATTTTTCTAGCTATGTGTTGGTTCCAATCTGACTGTAAAAGACACCCTCCCTAAATGTATAGACAAAACATACAGATGCATACTGGGATTTCTTCCTAGCCAATAAGATTGGCCACTTCTTGGTCTCTTCCGACTTAGTTTTATTCTTTTTTGTTTTGAAGTCAGAACACTGTGATCACTTGCATGTATCCCTTTTGTGTATTGATACCATTCTCAGTTTGTTAACTTTTTGCCCTATGACGATTGCTTTGCCTACTTTTGTACTTGCATATATTTGCTTGCTTAGTATTATTTTTGCCCTGTCCTTTTCTTCTCTTTCTTTTGTTGTTAATTGCAAAGTTTGTCAATTCTGTTTGTTGGGAATTCCTGCCAATTACATTTAATCATGGCCAATTACTCTACTCTAGTTATAGAAGACTGGGATCTCTGGCAGTCAGTCTAAGCAAAGAAAAACTTGAATTCAAATTTTTTGAATCATTATCTATGGCTCATTAACATTTTGCAGGTTATTTAAAGCCAGGAAATATTTTTAGATTGTAAGAATTATTTTGGAGATAATAAGGGTTTAGGGATACAAGTCTTACTAATTAACCCATAGCTGGGGGAGAAGAGGTGGATTCATACCTTTCCTAAGTATATTTGTGTGTAAGTGAATATAATAAACCTAAGTGTAATTGGAATCTATCTCCCTGATTAACAATTCGAAGCCATTATCCATTACACATCCAAAATTACAACACCTGGTATTCCCAAGTGGTCACCCATCTAGGTACTGATTAGGCTTGATGTTGCTTAAGTTTCAACATGATGTGACAGTAAGCCTCTACCATACGATTATCTTCAGGAGAAGAAAAGGCCAATGAGCAAATACTATACACATTCTGAGTGGAGGCACTATGGTGGTTAGATGGCATATATCTTCATCTTCCAGTAACTTTTGTAGCTGTGCTGGTGCCAAATTGTATAGGTTTATCCTTTCCTGTGAAATGGTAATACTGAGATGGGGAACTTGATGTATGACATCCCAAGATCTCCATAGCTCCTGCTCAGGTCCTTAGTGTTCTGTATTATACCTTTGTCTCTGGAGACAGATAGATGCCAATACAATGCAATAAACTGATGGTGTTCTATTCTGTTCAATGGAAATACTTGTGTACAAGACTTGATTATTTAGATATTGATGTGCTTTTTTTTCTAATTTTTCTAAATCTTTATAATCAATAAAGTTTAACAATTAGATAATACAAGAAAAAGTTCTGTTAAAATCAGTTGAGGGATTTTAAAGAAAAGGTGTGCATAAAAACATTTGTGCAAACACACATTCATTCATTTTAGATTGTGTCTATATGTTGTTTGTTTATCTCTTTTGTTAGCCTTACAAGAGTGTCACACTGAGCAGGTATGTAATGATCTTTCAGTCAACAAGTCACCAGCAGAAACAAGAATCAGCATTTATGCAGCTCCCGACTTATTATTGATCAGAATTATTTCAAAGCGATCATCTGACTTTTGTCTTCTCTCCTATTGTGTGCTCTCGGCTCTGTATCCTCATAAAAGAGGCTTATTTAGTTAGCCCCCCCCTCTCTGTTAGTTATTCATTGTTATGTAAACTGGGTTTTTGGTCAGCGAAGCATCTGTACAATTAATCTTGGCTTTTTAGCACAACTTGATAACACCCTAATTGTCTATCTGAACTTTTATTTGAATTGTCTTAAAAAACAAAACAAAAAAAAAAAACAAGGAAAAAACGAAGGTAAGTCAAATTTGAATTGATGGAACATTTTAATTTTGTAAACAGAAAAAAGAAAAAAAAAGAGAAATCAAGATCTTTGAGAGAAAATGTTCCATTGCATCTCAGCTTGGAAGTCTGATCTGGTGCAATTTACTTTGAGTCTTTCAGACTATTTGCAAACCTGATACATTTTGCCCAATCTCATCAATTCTTTATTGTGTACAGCCTCTATTTACTTCACTTCACTTACAAAATGAGCTGCACCATAATGATGAGAAGCGTGATTAAATTCTTTCTATGTTTTTTTCTCTATAATTTTAACATGCATTGATATATGAGAATGAGAGGTTTAAATTTCCACTAGAACTTTATACATGACTATCATGAATTGTACTTTACTGATTGCGTCAAATCATTAATGGTAACTGATCAAATTTTGTGGGCAGGTAAAAATATTTTGTATGCATCCCTACTTGTTAAATCATTTTTTAAGCTTTAAAATTTTTAACTTAAAATTGTTTAAATTAAATTTGCTTAAGTTATACATTTTTAAATAAATTAAAAATAAAGTTTTAAATCTTGTTAAATTTTTTAAAAAGGTTTTTGACTTTTAAATTTTTTAAAGGCTGTGTTTTTAGAGCTGTGTTTCACTTTTCACATGCATTTTTCTCTACAAAATATATATATATATATATATATATATATATATATATATATATATATATATATAAATATAGGTAACTATACTCGTGTCAAAAAACCTTCGAATTCTTGATTTAACAATAGCCAAATCAATCACGAAGGGAAAAAAAGTTTTTAAAAAAGAAAGAGCCAGGAACATGAAAGTCTGTCAAAAATCTGCCTTAGTGAAACCTTGGTAGGTTTGTCTTGCTCATTAGGTTTGACTATATATATATATATATATATATATATATATGTATATATATATATATATATATATATATATATATATAAATAAACCCAAATACATAAATAGTAACTGATCAAATTTTGTGGCAGGCAAAAATATTTTGCATGCATCACTATTTGTTAAATCATTTTTTAAGTTTTAAAAGTTTTTACTTTTTTAAAATCTTTTTATCTCCATTTGTCATTTTTCTTTTTCCTTTTTAAAAACAGAAAAATAAAGCTGAAAATATTTATCAAAAAAATAAAATAAAAGCCATATACATCACTTGGTGTTCCTCATTTTGTATATTATTCATATATTATATTATTATATAACTGTATTATATTATTATTATTTTATATGTTATTCATGTATTATTCAAATTTTGAACATTAAAATAATTAGCATTTCAGAGTTATAGTAAAACACACTAAAAAGGAACAACATATATATTACAATGGCAGACCCCAGGAAAAAGCGAACCAAAAATAAAACCTAAAATAAATTTGTGGATATAGTACAAAATGAGGTATAAAAAGAGAATATTCAATTAATTGCAATTGGTCTAAATAAATAAAAAATTTTGAGAGTTATCCCCTGAAAAAAATGTATCAATAGAAAATTTCGCAATAGGTTGTGATCAGTAAACACAAAAATGTAGCTAATCTATGCAAATCTATATCAAATTTACCTTCTTTTTACCCAAAGTGATGATCAAAACAGTTTGAGATGAAAAAAAAAATTATATGACAGCTTCTCTAAGTCCTCTATTTGTACCTTTCTTCTGGAAAATGTGAGTAATGATATTTAATAAAATGTGTAAACTTTTTATATATTAGTTATGTGTCCATTTGAACATTACAAATAAGAATGTTTGCCATGAATAAGTCTATCCAGAGAAAATCAACTTACATACACTTTTAAATGCAAAAACTCTATTGTAAAATGTAAATAAAATGTAGCTTTAAATTTTACCACAATTATTGGAAGTTTATTTATTGTATTAATTTTGACTATGACTAATTATTAAAACTGTTGTTTTCTTATCTATTTTTGCTATTTTCATTTGTGCTTATTTGAGATTTATTTCCAACATGTAGACACATTTGTTTTAAATGACAATTTAAAATGCAAACCAACCAATAAGATCAAAAAGGTCTCCAAACGAAAAGACAAATATATATTTGTTTTATTGAAAATTTTATCCCATCACTGTAAAGGTCTGCCAATGTTATTCATGGGACAAATGGGCATAGCTATATCCCTATGTGCAGATTCCCTCAACCAGTGTCAGAGTGCTATTTTTAATTCTTTAAGTGTCATCTTTGAATAGCACCACTTGTACTGGAGACAGACTGTTTTGTTGATGCTGCCATTCCTAGTTAGTCTCAGCAGTTTCTTGCTAAAAGAAGAATTTAGAATTAGTTTTCACTTTCATTCCTTCATTTGTATAAACTACTTAATCCAGATAAAAAAAGCAAAGAAAGAGAAAAATTAGGAAATGGACAAGTGAGGTGAAGAGGAAAAGGATAAATAAATGAGAGAGAGATTGTAAAAGATGGAGGCGTTAGAAAAGGAGAAGAGATTGAAGAATTCAGTTTGTATAAAAAAAGAAAACAAGGTAATAGATGGGGAGATAAAAGAAAAAAGAAAAGAAATAAGAGAGGAAAAAGAAGAAAAAAAGTAAAGAAACATACTAGAAAAAATTTCACGAAAAGAAAAATAACACAGAAAATTTCATCAATAAAAATGAAGCATAGATGAAATAAAGAAATGTAATGATGGCAGTGAAGGAAGAAAGGTGAGGATACAGAAGAGAAGAAAAGAACCAAGTGTATGAAAAGCAAATTTAGAAGAAAAGATTAAATAACACAAAGAAGTGGTAGATGGAAGATAAAAAAGGAAAAAAAAATGGAAGATGAAAAAGAAGAAGGTGAATTGAGAGAAGAATCACATTGATTTTATTTGAGCCTATTGATACTGGTTTATAGAAAATTTCTAAGTTATTTGTTAGCACCATTGTCACGTCTGCATTGACACAAGAGCTCTCCCTGCAGCTTTTGTCATCCTGCAGACAACACTTCTTCCCAGACTTCAAAATGGTTTTGAGCAAATTGTTTTAATATCAAATTTTACCTATGTGACTATGAACTAATCAGCTAAAATTTTGGACTAAAAAACATTGCAGCAACTCAATTTTTACTCTAAGCAATACAAAATAGCTTCTTTTTTTATGCAAAACAATTCTTATGTTTAAAATCTTGCTGCAGAAAGAAACAATTCATTGATAAGTAAGACACTGATTAATAGAACAATAATAGTAATGATGATCATGATGATAACTGAGGCGATGATAGTGATAATGGTTGCAATGATAACTACATTTGTGCATGTATTATTAGAAGATATTGTTATTTCATACTGAATGCATTTATCAGTTTAAAAAGAAAGTCATTTAATTCTCTGTCTTATTAAATCAAAATTGGACGTAATATGTAGTGGTTAGCGTTCTAGGTCAGAAATTTAAAGTTCTATGTTTCAATTTCTAATGCTTACCAAGTTCTTCTATATGCAGTTTCCTTTCAGGATGTTTGTGATTATAGCTCTCCACGATTTTCTGTCTTTTGTAGCTCTTAGTAAATTTTGTCTTTTTGTGATTTCTTCTAAACCATGTTCTACTATCCATTTATAAAAGCTAGTTAGCTAGGTTATGCATTGTTGTCATCTATCTCATTTGCCTTCAGTTTGTCATGTGAGTATCAAATTTTCCAGGCCCTCTTTCCTTATTATGTGACTTATAAATTTCAACTATCTTTTTCTGATGTTAAATATAAGTGTCCTTTTTGTTTCCATTTTCTCTAAAATTTCATCATTGCTTACATGTTCAGTCCATGGTATTCTCAGCATCCTTCTGTAGAAACACATTACTGTTGCCTCAACTTCCTTCTTCATCTATTTGTCCAGAATTCACTGCCATATAGAAGGACTGATATTACATAACAGTGCATTATTCTTGTTTCTAATGAAATGTTAGTTATATTTGATTCTTCTGCTATATGCCATGTTACTTCAGGATGTCGGCAATCATGGCTCTTCACAAATTTTTATCGTTTGTAGCACTTAGCAGTATTTGTCTTTTCATTATTCCTCTTTGTCCTTGCTTTGCCATTCACTTACACAAGCTCAGTTAATCACTGTTTCAAACTTCCCTTCAATATGTTCTGTGAGTTTCAAATTTTCCAAGCCTTCTTTCCTCACTATGTGTCCTAGGAATTCCAACTGTCACTTTCTGATTTATATAGTAAACAGGATGCTTAGTATAAGCATTGTGTTTTTTGCTCACATGCTCTGTCCTTGGTATTCTCAGCATCCTTCTGTAGAACCATATCTCTGTTACCTTATGTCTTCTTTCATCTGTAAGTAGATTGCCCAGCATTTACTGCGATATAGGCAGATTGATATTACTTAACAGTTTAGTACATTTATGTTTCTAATGAAATGTTCCTGGTTCTTAATACTTTATTTACCTATTATCCTATATAAATTAAACCCTAAAATCATACAAACTCTTATAAGAAGTGGCATAACTGTTTTAATGTTCCTAGAGATGATAATTAAAGGCACGTCAGCCTAGAAGAGATATTAAATGATATAAAAGCAGTGAAAGCATATTAATATTTTGGAATCAGAAGATATGTAGGTCTTCGATAAGTATTTTAATATTTACAAATTTGTTTTTTTAAATATTATATTGTGCTCTACATATGGTGACTCAATCATAATTTGAAAATATTTGAGTTCTGGCAGTTAGGTTACATTCATCATAATTGACAACTGATAATCCTCTGCTTTTGAGCTTTATTTCAAAGGACATTGCTTAAGGCAATTTTGAGCTGTATGTTTAGGTAATATTTTATGCTTTTTTTCAGAATTCTACAAGCAGCTTTAGCATATATATATATATATATATATATATATATATATATATATATATATATATATATATATGTATAAAAATTTTGAATTAATACAAATATAAAGTTTGTCACTGAACTGATTGAAGTTGCCGACTTCCGAGTTTCGTAGATAGACCCTCTAGCAATTACTCTGTCCATTCGTCAGGGGTTATCAGGAAGTGGGTTTTTGATTGAATGATTTTTTTACAGCTTATCAGCATTTTGGAGGCGGGGAGCAGAGGTGGACTCATATGTTTCTCAAGGGTATTTGTGTATAAACCTTGAGTGGCTCTTAGATAAACTTTAGTTAAGAAAAAAATTGTAGAGGCTAATGGCAGTGGAATGACCTTTAAATAGTTTTCAATATTCTTATAGTCAATTTAACAGCATGAATAACTGATTTTTCTTGGAAGTGAATTCAATATTAAAATGAATTTTAAATTTCCCTGGCATAAGCTCTGAAGCATCTGGTATATTTGAGCATATTGTATCTGTAAAATTAAAATACCTTATAAATATAATTTGTTTGTTTTAACAGGAACATATTTTAATTACAAAACTTGATTGAACCAGAGACATTGAGTTCTATCTTGTATCATTTGACCCAAACTTTGCAAATGCATTTTTGCAATTTCCCTATGAAGTAATAAGATAATTCTAGCTTAGCTTGAGTCACATGACCTTTACTGAAGGCAACATCTCAGTGATTTCAACAGAAGCAAGCAGTTTTTTACAATTGGGACCTGCCTTGTTTATATTGTTCAAACACCTGCCTGGTATTTTTCAACTGTAACATGCCAGAAGGCGTTCATTTCAACATGTCTTTACTCACTTGTGACATCCCATAATATCCAGCGATGTATTTTCACATGTTCCACTTGGCTCTGTAAGTTGAACAGTTGTCCAGACATGACAACTTTTATGTCTAATCTACCTTGGTTGGCTCCTACTACTAATGTTTCAAGGCCTCTTCTACACGGACCAGATGGGAAATCCAATTACTTTGGACTTCTACTCATTTGTATAGATTCTATTGTTAAGCAATTGATGGTAACATGACTGCATGTGTGTGTGTGTGTGTGTGTGTGTGTGTGTGTGTGTGTGTGTGTGTGCGTGTGCGTGCACGCGCATACATACACACATGTTTGTAAATTCTGTGCATGTGTTTGTAAATGTACATGTTTGTGTGGATGTTGTACAGATTTGGTTGTATGTGTTTCCTCTTTTGTATTATGTGCCATTTTCTGGATAATCATTGAAGTTATCCCGCTTTTTTCCACAAGCTTGTTGGCCACTACACTGTGAGAACACAAGGGGGGGGGGGTGCCACTACATCCATATTTCACCTGATTTTTAAATGTATTCTTTCAACATTTAACCAACATTTATTTACTGTTCTATTTTTTAGTTTCCTTTTCATATAAACAGTAACTGTGAGCATTTGAAATGAAGGGGAATCTTATTTTGAATGACTGAGAAATTTTTATAAATAAGATGATGTATATTGTATAGGATGCCACTAACAGGAAAATTATTATTTATTTTAATCAAAAATTTTGAAGGATAAAATATTAATGCTGATTTAAAGATAAAACTGATTAAATTTAATTAAAATGAGTTACAGTTATCTATTTAATATTTTCTTTGTTTTACTTGTATCATTATTTTTATACTTCTATATGCCATGTCCTCTTCTGGATATAGGCAGTCATAACTCTTCTCAATTTCCTGTCTTTTGTCACTCTAAATAAATTTTGCCTTTTTGTTTTTTCTCCTAAACATTGCTCTGCCACCAATTTACTCAAGCTCTCTAGGTAGGTTATGCATTGTTTTTCTGCATCCCTCTTGCTTTGTGGGTATCAATTTTACCTAGCCCTCTTTCTTCATTATGTGCCCAAGAAATTTCAACTGATGTTAAGTGTAAGTGTCCATTTGCTTATATTTTCTCTAAAACCTACATCATTGCTTACATGTTTGGCCTATGGTATTCTCAGAATCCGTCTTTAGAACCATATTTCTGTTGCTTCAAGTCTCTTCTTCATCTGTGCAGAGAGTGTCCAGAATTCACTGCCATATAGGAGGACTGATATTACATAACAGTTCAGTACTCTTTGTTTGTAATGTAAATTTCCTGTTCCTTAATACTTTGCTTAGCTTTTGGAAGGCACCTTTTGCTGTCCCAATGTGCTTTCAGATTTCATTGTCATTCTTTTCATTTTAACTTATTGCCTTTTAAAATGGAGCAAACAGTATTAGAAGATTATAAATACTGATACTAATTCACAAGAACTCTGTGGGGACACAATGATCAATAAACATTGCATTGTCCTCCAAAAATGGAACATCTTTCCACAGCTTCCCTTCTTTTAGTCAGCATAGCAAGCTAGAGAACAAGGTTGGATCTTCAAAAGATAGTCACCAAAAGAACTTCTCTCCCCACCAAAAAAACCTGGCCAATGACCTTTTCTGCTGACTTTGACTGCGAAGAAATCTAGTGCTACCACTGTTGCTTAGTTTCTGATTCATGGTAGCATAGTCACATTCCAACAATCACAAATAGTTAAAAAATATTAGATGGCAGAAAAATCAGCTTAGGGAAGTTTATTAGATAGCATTTTCTGTTGGCAAACACTTGAATAACAGCTTCTACATAATTGTTCATGAATTATAAATCCCTGGATATTTCTAGTGTCTCTGCAATTCTATTGGCTGAGATTTGTTGATCGGCTAAAATTAAGTTATGAACATAATCAACAATTTCAGGAGTTTACATTGTTGAAGGCTTCCCCAGACTGTGCTGCATCTTTGGTCTCAAAATCTTTATATCATTTCTTCACAATCATGGCATTTCTTACTTCAGATCAAGCACAATGCCACTCACAGCCAGAAATGGAGGTCAGTTTCAAATCTTTTTCATTCCACTGGGAGCGACAATATTTAGTTTGCTGATGTAACCAACTAAAGAAATTAAAAGAAAAAACTAGATATTAAGAGCATAATTAATTTGGCTCAGAAAGTTAATCCTCTTTAGGTTGGTATATTTTTTCTTTTCTAAAGTCTTATTACAATTAGGATAGAATTTGACAGATCTTCAGATCCATCACCGCCCACTGTTAACAATGGTGTATGAAATGCTATATACATTTTAATCTTTGAGCTAATAATCCCTCTTAAGACAGTTTTAATGCAAAAAATATCAGAACTATGAATTCTGGAACAAAATAAATATTGAAGTAACTTATTGTTTATAAATGGAGTAATTAATTGTTATGGTGATTATTTTATCAAATATTCTGTCTTAGGAGAAACTAGAAAAAAATGACTTCACAAAGTTAACCTGGCTATTGGTCTAAAAAACGACCTCCAATTTGTGGTTGACTAAAGCAGGAAATGTCTCATGAATTTTAATGCATCCAAAACAAAACTGCTGTCATTTACTCACCATAGAGAAATGTCCCTGCCTCGTATCAGCATGGTTGATGCTCAGCTCCATGAGAGTGCCTCACTGTGCCGTCTTGGTCTCACGTTTTCCACTGACTTGAGGTGGAACAACTACATTGAGTCAATAGCTGCAACTGCCACAAGGAAAGTTGGTTCTCTGTGTCATGCCAGAAGCTTTTTTTCATCTGAGTCCATCCTTCACATCTATAAATCAACCATTCGTCCATGCATGGAATACTGTTGCCATGTATTGTCTGGTGCTCCTGCTGTTCATCTCGAGGTTCTCAACAAAATCCAAAGACGGATATGCAATGTGACTGGTCCTGATTTGGGGTCTCAACTCCAGTCACTTTCTCACTGATTTAATGTGGCTTCTCTCTGTCTTTTCTATAAATATTTTCATTGCCACTGCTCCGACAAGCTATTGTACCCCAACTACATGAATTTAAGCATGCTACTAGGTTGGCATCTTGGTCCCACCCTTTTACTGTCAAAACAATTATATGTAACTGCTTCTTCTCTCTTCTCTTCTCTTGTACTTTCCAAGAGTGGAACTCTCTTCCTCTTACTTGCTTTTGTGATAACTATAATCTTCAAAAATTTAAATATAATATCAATCAACATCTTCTGTTGCCTTGATCCATGTTCTTCTTTTTATCTGCCACCATTCTTCTTTTAATCCTTTCTTTACCCCCATCCAGTCCTTTCCCTTACTTACACGCTCTGTAGCCCCTTGTGTATTAGTGGCACTCCTGCCCTACTTGGGGTGAAATACTTAAAGAAAAATGTGTGGTTTAGCTCAGAGTTAGGGTTAACATTTTATAAGCTTTGTTTATGATCTCTAAATATTAGATTAAATTTATTGAATTTAATTATATGGCATTAACTGTATGTAACATTCTTAAATGATTTTTCATTAATTTTGCTGTATAAAACATTAAGTTTGTTCCTATAGCCACCAAAACTGTATTACCTCCCTTGATGAGGGCAGGGTATCACATGTGCTTTTCACATGTTGAATGTAGGAAAAAAAAAATTTGTAATGATAAACTAAAGTAAATTAACATTTTCTAATACTTTTTAGAAAGAAAAACGAATTAATGAAAGAAAAAAAACTAAATTTCATTGTCAATATATTTGTTATGAATTATAATATCACAGAAAATTATTGAATTAACTTTAACAATTAATAGCTTTGTTAATTAAATTTTAAAGTGTAAAACAGAATCAAAGAAGAAGTCTTCAGAAGAAAAGGTTTAAAATTAAACAAAACATTAAAAGTAACTTTCATGGGTGAAATGTTATGTTTTAGTATATGAAGATTGCTAACAATTCAACATACATTTTATATTACTTCAAATATTATCCTTAGTGGATACTCATATTTGAGTAGACTCTCCATTTATTTTGAAAAATATTTATTTTGTTTACCAGCCTGTATACTCAGGAAAACTTAAAGAAAATGTGCCTTCTGACAGGATTCGAACTTGCATCCCCTTCTGCAAGGGGATGCAAGGGATTTGATCAATTATGCTTTGACCACTCAGCTATGAAGAGCTTCACAGTCATGCAAGGTTATATTTTGCCTTTAGAGTATGTTCACTTCAGGATTTTCTTGAAAATATTTTCATACCTTTCCCAAGGTTATTTGTGCGTATGTGAATATAATGAACCCAACAAGCATTGGAACTCAGCTTACCGATTAACAATTCCAAGCTATTATCTATTACACCACTTGCACATCCAAGTTTACAGTACCTAGTATTCTCAAGCAGTCAGCCATCTAGGTAATGACCAGACTCAACATTGTTTAACTTGATGCCGGATCCAGTGTTTCAATGTGATGTTGCCTTAAGCCTATCTGAAATTTCAAGAAATTCTTTTTTGTAGCACTTAATGTTTATATTAGTTATAAAGACAAGTCTTCAGAGAATTTAAATCAATTTTTTTGTCAAACAGTTACAGAAATCTGTTCTGAATTGTAAAGAAATGCAATAAACCTATGACATTAATTAGAAATGATTTTAATTACTTTTATGAATAAAAATATATTATGGAAACTATTGTCTAAAATTTTTTCTTCAATGAATAATGAATTTTTACAAGAATTGTTTTCACTTTTTTTAATTTAATGAGAATATATAAACTTTTAAATTTTTATCAATTTGTAGTCGTCAAGTGTTATTACTATTAAATTAGAAGTGTATTTATTAATTGTAAATTCACCACAATTCAATGAATACTTCTAAGTGTGTGTAGATTTGTCTGTTTTTGTAAATATGGATGCTCATAGATGATATTATCAGAAATCAAGAGCGATACCTATAATAAATTTAAAATTTATTGGTAAATTTTCCTCAACAAGCCAAAGTACCTAAAATTCAATAAAATATTAAAATGTTTAAAATGTTTTAAGTTCTTAAAATTACTGGGCAGTTACAAGTTATATAGGGGGATGCAAAAGTATGTATACAGTAACTACTACTATTATACTAGTATTACCAGGGTTCTAGGGTTCATAATACTTTTTGTGCATGCATTTTGTTTTTCATTATTGTATACCTACTTTTGCAGCTCCTGTATAAGAAAGATGCTCACCTGTATTCATGTAATTTTATTTCATTTTTGCCCTACTTATTTAAATTTCCCAAAAATCAGTTTCAAATCACTCACCAGGTTATGCCCTCACCTTAAGATGCTTCTTTGTGATATTTTAAACTCAAAGAAAGTTATTTGTTTTAATTCGGATTAATTAAACCATAAATTTGCTAATTTTCCAGAAATAACGTTTCACCAATGTATATTTTATTTTTGAAAGATTTTTTTTTTAATAAGGTGAACTCTTGTGTTGCCAGATCTGTCAATATGGATGATGTCATAGATTTTTGTGATAAGGAAGAAAATTCCAAGCAGTTCAAATTTGCTTTGAAATACAAAGATGCTCATGGGAAATATTAAATTTAATCTATTAGCTTGAAAATAATCTAAATTAAAGCCTCAAGAAAGATTTCCTTTTTTAAAATGCATTTTAAACTTAGGTATTACTTTTTTTCTTTTTTAGGTATCTACATTTAAGTGCCATTATGGACCTTCTAAAGACTGAAAAGCTCATTAAGTAATTTAGATGTCTTCTTTGTAGTTAAATTTTGGTTTTATTTGAAAGATAATAGTAAAAAGCTAATCTGTATTAAGAGAAAAATAAATTTCCATGTGCAAATACAGTTTTTAAGCATTTTAAAATCATCAGCATGTTCACTCATCAAACCGTCATTACAGACAAAAAATGTAAACAAATTTATTACACAGGTCTCTTCACCTTTATCAATCTGTATGTGACTTCATTTGCTGCGTAAAAAGTTTATCCTGCTACTAAAGGTGATTCTGATCTCTGAATTTGAATTTGTTTGAATTTCATAGTTGTGTTGCTATATCCTGCTATACACCTTTGAGTGAAATTGACAATAAGTATACAGTGATCGAGAGGCCTTGAACAAGAATGCAGTGGAAATGGAAGTAATATTAATAATGCAGTTTTTGTGCTAGAGATTTGTTTCAAAGTAAATCATTAAATTTAAGGATTAATTAACTAGATTTAAAACCATGAAAACATTTATTTATGCATGGTTGTCTTTGATGTTAGATCAACAGTGGTAATTTTCTGATTTCATGCCTGATTTCAAAAGGCGTGTGAAAGATTAAAAAGAAAATTTAAAGAAATACAGAACACCAGCAGTGCAATAATTAAAAAAGTAGTATTTATGCTTAAAATAAAATTTTCTTCAACGTTATACAACCATTAATTTAAGAATGTATGTCCCACTTCGAATTTCCATTCTCAGATACAAGAAACTAAATTAGAATGGAAAGTCATATTGAGACACATTAAGAGAAACATTAATAATATCATCATCATGCCAAAGACAACTAGAAAAAAAAGGAATGGATGAGATGAAATTCTTGACATTGTTATACTCTGTCGCAATTTGATCTCATTCTGATTCATTCTGCACAATGACCGGATTTGACTACCACAAAGGCAGAAGATGAAATAACAAAAGTCATTTTTGTGCATTGGGCTCCATGCATTACGTATGGTCTACAAAGTGAACTCCAGTGTTGGCCAATTGCAAATGTTCTCACCAGTAAGAGAGACACTCCTTTGGACTACCAGATCTGCTTAAAGCCAGGCTCTGAGGATGACCAGACACAGACATGACCGTGTCACCATGAATTACAGATTGGTCACCATGCAAAGCACTACTACTACTGCCACTGTCCCTGCCTTCACTGCCACCACTCAACATGACTACACATCTCAGCAACCATTACCACTTCCTGGCTTGACCCACTACCTTGGCTATGCAGTTTTGACACAAAACAACTTGACCCCAAATCATTTACAAGGCACTCCCTTTTCAGTTGACCCCAGTGATATTCGCTCCACAGAACAGCTCTACAGAACAGCTCTACCTTGATTCGTTTACAAGGCATTCCCTTCACAGTCCACGCAGTGACCTCTTTTCCACAGAACTGGCCCCCCAAACCCGCTATCACCTCAGCCTACCTTGACTCGTTTACAAGGCATTCCCTTTGCAGTTGACCCAGTGACATTCACTCCACAGAACAAGCCTACCTCGACTCATCTACAAGGCATTCCCTTTGCAGTTGACCCCAGTGACATACACCCCACAGAAGAGGTCTACTTCAACTCGTTTCTAAGGCATTCCCTTCGCAATCAACACCAGCAACATCTGCTCCACAGAACAAGGCTACCATGACCACATCACCCTGACATTTCAACACAACAGGTCAACCAACTGACAAGATGACCTACAACTGTAACATCCATCAACTAAATGTGCACCAGCCATATCCTGTGACCTCGGCCATGCTGGCATAAGAAATGGTTCAACTCCCAACTGCTATTCTTGTACTCTCTACCAATAATAAACATTGTTTTACTCTAATCCTCATTGTTCCTTTCTCTCACTACCATATGCTTAATATAACATGATGAAAAGGAGACAGCTAACAATGCCAAGTTATGGCATAGAATATAGGATATTGAACAAAGAAGGATGGCTTAATGAAAAGTGTACAGAAATAGAGAGAAGAATGAGTATTACAGATAAAACAGATATGCATAAAAGAATAAGAGATCTAACAGAACAATAGACATGTTCTAAGAACAAGAAACTGATATTAGAAAAAGAAACACTTCAGAGATAGAATGAACACATCGGAGAACACTTCTATGATGAAAGAGGACAACTTGCAATACAGAAAATATTGAAATATCAGAAATATTAAAATCTGAAGTGAAATCAGCACTAAATTAGATGTGGCACCCAGTGAGGATCGAACTCACTATTTAGTCATAATTGATCTAGCAAGACAAGCTTGCTAACTATTACACTACATCAAAGTCTCTGTGTTCATTATGAGTTCCTAGTTCGAATTTGCCATCTATTTCATTATCTCCCCCCTTCGGCATTCAGGTCTCCCATGACGATTGTAATTTCTTGTAATTTCATTGAGCCTTGGTGTTGTCTCGTGTACAGTAAAACTTTTCAATTTCTTCTTCTGTAATTTGTGCTCTCAATGCATATACAACTATGGATATGTTGAAAGGTTTAAAATTCTATTTTTTTCATTTTATCAAGTGAAAAACTTTTTTGTGCGGAAGTTCAAAAAACCTCCTCTGATTAGGAGAGTAATGGTATATAATTCAATACCAAATTGAGAATAATTAAATAAAATCATTGGGTGCAAATAAATATTTTGACATCAAACAGGTAATAAAATATAAATAAAAGCAATGAATTAAACTAAAAAGTATCATTTTGCTACCTTAATTTTTTTTTACTTTTAATGTATATGCAACTATGATGGATATGTTGAAAGGCATTCCTTTCAGTTTAACATGAATTTTGTCAGATTCTTGTCGTTAAATTGAATGCAAAGCATTCCAACTTTGCTTTTACTTTTTATTATTTTTTTACCGGTTTGATGTCAAAATATTTATTTGTACCCAATGAGTTTTTTTTAATTATTCTGAATTTAAGAATGATTGAATTATATATCATTACTCTCCCAATCAAAGAAGTTTTTTTTTTAACTTCCATACAAAAAAAAATCTAACAGTTGTGAAACTGAAAATTTAAATTTAAAAAAGGTTCACTCTAAAATGGCATTAAACGTTACATTTTTTGATTCTTTGAACATGTCTTTAATAAAGGGGAATTGTTATGAGCAGTCACAAGATGAATTTCCAAATCACATTGAAAAATTATGAGTAATTTTTAAAAAATGAATATTTAGTGTAGATTTTTCTGTAATTTTGAAGGAAATAATGTATTATATTAATTAATAGAGTTTTATTGAATTATTTTGGGGAAGGTTGCAATGGATTTTCATTATATTCAGTAAATATTGCATCTTTTACTGAAATAACCTCTTCTCGGATTTCTTTGTATACTGACAAAACATTTTGTACTCCATCGCTCCAGTTAAAAAGAACACATGAAATATATGCAAAAAGGGGTGTCTAAAACAGACCCCACCAAAAAATATTTCAACAAAGTTTTCAAATAAAATGATTTGTTCAGTATACAATTAATTCATTAATAAATACTGAAAATTTTGTTTGAATTATAAAATTATTTTACTATTTTAAAAATGATAGCTTTGAATAAATATTTAATTGTTTAGTTTTTTTTTGTTCTTTTGAGAGAAGTGCATTTTTATGATGGCCAGACTTTGTTTTAAAAATCATTATCCTTGTATATCTTTTTTGGTTCAGGAGTTGAAAACTGCCAAAATTGTGAGGGATCCATTTCAACTCTATGGAAAATTATTTTTTTCGTATTTTGTGGCCAATGAGAGCCATGGTTTCATGCCCTTGTGAGAACTTGAATGGAACCTTCTGTGAGCCTAAGTTTCTGAATAAATAAGATCACAGGTCAGTGTAGGAGGAGAAGACTTTTTGCCAGCAAGGCAGCAAGGCAAATCAACATCAAGAAGGGGCATATGACATCAAGAGGAGAGCATCAAGAAGGTACCAGTTACCAGCCAGCTGCAGAGAGACGAAAGAATTTTGAAGTTCAAGTGAAAATTCTCCTGCGGTTGGACAACAAAGAATGAAAAAGAATTTAAAGAAATTTTCCCAACTATGAACAGTGTGATTTTAAAAGGAACTTTTCAAAAATTACTATGTCCTAGAGACACTCGTGGGGTAAGTAAAAGGTGTTTTTATTTTTCTCAAAGGTGGTTGTACCTTCGTTTTACTACTGCTTTCTTGAATTATTTTCTCTTTTTCTCATTTTCAATATTCTTTTCTTTTCCCAAACTGTAATTTTTTCAATCTTTCGATGCTAATCTTTTTATCAGAAATTGTTATCTTGCCTTAATAGGCACACAAAAAACTTTTTATGCAAACTTTGTATTTGTACCTTTTCGTAATTGCGTAATAAATGTTTTTCCTTTAAAATATTATACATTTGTTGAGACTTATTTTGTGATGTAGTGCCTATTATGACTAGCTGTTCCTTCTAAGATTTTGTGTTTGACACAAGAACTTAATTTTGGTAGGGAATAAATTTTTATAGAATCTGATACTTCCCTGAGATTTTGCATTATTTTGTAAAATAAGTGGTAGTGACTTTTGCTTTTATTTTGGTAAGAAGAACTTGGCAAACACTGAACACGTTGACAAATATATGCATAAGGACAAAATCCCCTTAGAAAGAAAATGGAACCAATTATATACACATCAGAGAAGGCCACAGTTGGTCAGTTATAAATTTGCATACAGTGCCAAAATCTATGTAAATGAACTAGAAATGAGGAGGGCATTTACATGAATATTCAGCGGAAGTTACATGCAATATGTCTGCCATTCAAGTGATAAACTTAATTGTTACATGAAGAATAATCATAGATTTACAGCTACAAATAGGCAAGATTAAACCAGGGGTTGCATTAGGTAAAGCTTAGATTAGAAGTTAGGTAAAGTAACCCTAGGGTAAGACCTAGTGATAGACTACATAAAACTTGGGGTTAGCTTCAGAGCAGTCATTAGACCCTAGATAAAGTAACCCTAGGGTTATTGCTAGGACTAGATGATAGCTAATTAAATTTAGATTTACAGCTAGTTTTGGAAGTTAGGGGTTGGTAAAGAATAATCCTAGGGTTATAGTTTGGCATAACCCACAGAGGAGATTTAACCTATGGTTATATCTTGGGTAGGAAGTTATGTAAAGTCTAAGTCATTCTTCTCTGCTTATTTTAGACGTTATGTAATGTAACCATAGGTTTAGATCTAGCTTTAGATCTTAGTAAAGGGTAACCCAAAGGTTAGATTTAGGTGTAATCGATAGATATGCTTAAACTTATTGTTAGAATTAGTAATGGAAGATATGTAAAGAGTAACCCTAGGTTCAGAGTCTCTTTCCTCATTATGTGTCCTAGAAATTTCAACTTATAATGTTTCTGAATGAAGCTGTTATAGTGCTAAGTATATGAATGACAGACATTTTGATGCACTCAGAAATTAACAATTACATTGTGAGAAAAATATGTTTATTATTCTTCTTTATTGCAGAATCAAACATTGGATAAATAAAAACAAAATTGAATTAAAGATACATTTTGAATTGTGACTTATTTTATAATTTTTAAATTTTAGATTAGTTTAATAAAAAATGTTACTTAAAATTAATAAAATAAAAACTTAAATAAAAACAAAATATAAAATGTTGAATAACTTTTAGATCTAATTTTAAAGTCATTCATTGTTTTTAGAGAGGAAGGAAACTTAAAATCAATGAAAGATTTTGAAAAGAATTTCCAGGATAGTGACAAGTTTTTGATAAAATCAGTACACAGAAGTAACCAACAGCAGCAACAACAGCAGCTGCTCTGACTAACTCAACAAGCAGCAACCAGCAACTGCAGCAGAAACAGTAGCCAACATTGTCAAGACAAACTTAAGACATTTTCTCTGCATGATATGCTGACACTGTCCTTCTCAGGACAAACTCAAATCATTCTTCACTGCATGATATTCTCTTGGCTACATGATATGTGGTAGCAAACTGTCCTTTTCAGGACAAACTCAGTCCTTTCTCACTACATGATATGTGATGATCAACTGTCCACTTTAGGACACAAAATCTTTTACCAAGTCTGAATCACCAAGTGGATCTCATGGATCACAGGCGTTTCAGCTGACTACCCTGGGATATGACTGCTAGCTAATACCAGCTCAACACACCGATTACCTAGTGATCTTCAGCACTACCCAATCTAGTTTCATCATCAGGATACCAACTGTTGGCACATCTAGGACCAAAAGTTAACTCCCAGCACTCCCACCCAGGATATTTAAAACATCTGAATCCTTTGTTCTTTTTCATTGTATTTTTGCCAATAATAAATGTTACCATATTTTTACCTAAAAACCCTGGTCTAGTTTTCCTTACCTTGGCCTGTGTCACGTCTTCATTTTTAATGTTTGCTGGTCTTTGCAACAGATTCAATAAGTATCATGAGAAGACACATCATTGTCTTACATCTCTTTCTATTTTTATATATTCATTTCATATCCATATTCAGAGGGTTTGCTGCCAGGATAGATCGAGGGCAAGAGGGACAGAGGAAGACAACGCATAAGATACATAAGGAACATGAGTAAATGAATAGCAGAACAGGGCTTAGGAGAAATAAGAGAAAGACAAAGTCTGTCTGTATTTCTGAGATGAGGTATTATGTACAGTATTTACATTAGTATTTACCAGAAAGCTGTAACACGAGGGGAAGTAGAAAAATCAGGCGTGGCTGACCACATATGGAGAGAGAAGGGAGATCACCGTCCCCTGTGGGATCAGGTTGAGATCATAGACAGGGAACACTATTGGAAAATTCGTAAACTTAAGGAATCAGCACATATGCTAGGCCACAAAAATCTCCTGAGTCGGCCAAGCATAGAAATAAATGCAATATGGGAACCAGTAATAAGGAGTGCCAGAGAAAAGCAATGATAACAAAAACAAAAAAAAAGTTGCAATATGAGATCTGGTACAAACATGTAATGATAACAGCAAAATTGCAATATGAGTACTGGTAAAAAAGGTTGCTGAAAAATTAGGTTTATAATACTCAGAAATTCATACCCAGATGTCCACAAGGACGCAGTGGATAAAGGCATTGGTTAGATCCAGTGACAGACCCAAAGAGTGTGAGTTCAATACCCGGTTCAGGCAGTGGAGAATTTTCAGAGGGAAAATTAGTGGAACTAGAACAGTCTACCCCATAAAGGGTTCAGTTCGAAATTCCAACTTGACAAAGATGAGGTTTACAACTAATGTAAATACTGAGAAAGCCAAAGTTTATTAAGAACTACAAGGGACAAGAAGTTGTGGAGAGCCCTGATCGCCTATGTCATGAAGAAGAAATAAAGTTCTATTTAGTTTGCATAGAGTTTCAACAACCATTACCTGTATAACTAGAGGATAATATTTGTACTGATGATAGATAATGCATGAGTCTCCTGTCTTCAATTTAATGCTAATTGAAATCAAACAAGATTCTTTTTCTAAATTATTTGACAGTAAACTAAGTCATTTGAAGTTGATGGACGTATTTGCCAAACAGATGTTAATATTAATGACAGATGAAAAATTGTCCATGTTTTAATTTATGATGTACATGCTATTAGTTTCTGATAAGTATATGATGAAATATCTATGTAGATATAGAGGATATCTGTATAAGTTTTTGTATATAATTTTTGTGTAAATGCTTAAATTTACAGATCCATTTTTTTTCATGAAAAAATATCAGGTAAACTTTTTGTCTTTATGAAATGTTACCCAGAAATTTACAAAATTGGATTATGTGCAAAAATCACCCAAAAACTTAGTTTTTGTTCTCACCTTCAAATTAGTCCAACATATATGAGGGAGCATCAGAAGGTTTCCAGAATAGGTTTGTATTATATCAGTTATAATATATTTGATATATTATTTAAATTGGCAGGTACTGCAAGCTTGGATGTGTTGGTGGTGCAATGGATAATGGTTCGGAATTGGAAATCGGTGAGCTAAGTTCCAATTCCGGTTGGGTTTGTTATATTGACTAATGCACAAATACTCTTAGAAAAAGTATGAATCTACCTCTTTTCCCCACCACAGGTATGGGTTAATTAGTAGGACCTGTATCAGTGAATTATTATTATCTCAAAAAATTCTTACAATCTAAAAATATTTTCTGGCTTTAAATAAACTGCTAATGGTTGATAAACCATAAAAAATCAATTAATCAAATCAATTAAATTTGGTTACCATCACTTTGGCAATAGTCCCACTGGGAATGTGATCCAAGAACCACTTTGAAACCTTAAAATATGAATCGAATACCATCTGTAATTCTATCTATGGATTCAAAAGTCAATCAAAAGCTGTATTCAACATAAAGAATGTTCAAAAAGACTAAAATAAAATAATTTGAGTGTCTCAGTAGAAAATTCACTGATCCCGTGTGTATATACTTTATATGTCTTTTTTCCTGTGCTGGCTCCTGTTAGGTTATGGACAATCATGCCCCTCCCTACAACCCCGTCAGCTTAGTTGTCCTTTGAAAAGATCCAGTGGGTGAAAAAGCTGAAGGAGGAATTTGAGACCAAAATGAAATGAGCATCCCCAGTAAAGATGGATTGCTCTTCATCCTTTTCCCCATCTTTCCTGTCCAGGAAAAAGAAGCGAGCCTCTGCTACATTGAGGTTGATCTCTGCTTCACCAAAGAAACATTTACTGAACAAGAAACCCGGTCCCACCATGAGGAGTAAAACCACCGGCCCATTCCTTTCCAAAGCATTGAAGGAGAAAAATCAAAGGAATTTGTTGACAGAGGCAAAACAAAAGAGGAGGAATGCAAAGCTGTTATACAACATGGGGAACGGTGTCTGCCGGGTTTCCCATGATTAGTGGGAGTGAGCTGAGGAATTTTGCTAAAGGATTAAAGATTTAAAAGTTCTCCTGGTCATCCAAAAGTGTGGAGATTTTGATCTGGAGACCCTAACCAATTTTCCAAAGGCCAAGACGGTCTTTACAGTTGTTTGTATTGGAGTGGAAACATGGCTGGTGTAGTGTATGATAGTAGAATCAAACAAAAGCTTTCTCATCACAACTCCTTGGCAAACACAGACTATGATAAACTTCCAAAAGTCAAACAATTCTGTTGGAGGGAGAAGGTGTCCAGTTTTGGTTCACCCCTCTCTCTACAGGGTCTTAAAGATAACTTTGTCCTGAGACATCAGCAAAATGTAGCAAGATGGCACCATCAAGACAGCGACACAACCCTGAGGTAAGGTTTTCACAATGACTCTTGGCAAGTTTCAATGTCTGAGGTTTGAGTCTTGAAGGGTGAGGCTCATTTGCGATCTTCAGTGAATATTTGTTGTGTACAGGAGATCACTCTGATTGCCAGCGGCTATCAGGATATTCTAAGGGATTCTCCCTCTACTCAGCTTATAATTATAGTCTCTTCAGAGGAGGTCCTTGACGGGGCATCATGTGCGCTTATGCTCATGTGCCCTGTGGGCAAGCTTTGTGTCATTGATCTTATGATAAAAGTTATGACTCTTTGCTTCATTGGAGTTTATGCACCCAATGACAGGGTGCATAATGTGGGTGCATAGCCAAGTGGTTAAAAAGTTTGCTTTCCAACCATGAAACTTAGGTTTGAATCTCACCATGGTAGATTTGTCAGGGAGGTTACTTACTGATGTTTTCAACCTGGAGAGGTGATCTCAGTGTGCAGTACCATTGGAAAGTATCAGGAAACCATGCTGTATCCAATCCTTATGAGTGAAACTGGCTAGATAGAAGAGTGACAAGTCAATAGTTTGAATGTACTGGCCTTGTTCAAAGAGTTCATCATGCCAGATTGTGTGCATTCTCCAAGAAACTGTAACTTAGGTCTGCTAAGCATAGTTGCAGTATAAACCACAGGTGGGTTCTGTGGGTGATGAAAAAGCACAGATATGCCCTAGCAGGGATCTTCAACAGGGATTGGCTAGCATCCTAGCAAACAAGTGTTCTCAGGAAGGAGTAACTGGCCGTTGCATCTAGGTATATAATACTTGCAGTTTTCTATTTAAACAGGTTTTATTAAAAATCAGAAATAATATTTGATTTTTTTTATCATTTTTTTTTACTGATTTTCTCATTATTTCATACATGGTAACAGATATTGAGTGTCTGCAGAAATTATCTTTACAAAATTGTGTGCTTAAAACTATGATAGGTTATTTTCAAGAACCAAATTATGTTTTGGTTTTGAAATTCAAGAAAACTTTGATGTCTCATTTTTCATCATGGTGCTTGATGTTTAGAATGTTATAAATTTTAATAATGTTTTCATGTCTTGACAGTATCCTTTATAGACCATCTGCAATATATTTTATGGTTACAGCTTCAAGTATTTGTAGTCCTTTTTTATTCTTATAGTTTATGTTGTATGTTATATTTGGGTGGTCACTTAGTATCTGTCAATTATTGGCAGTAATACAAGTGCATTGTGTGCTCTGTTGATTAATATGAGTTTTTATGGCAAGATAAATGAAATGTTAGCCAATGTGAAAGTACTGTAGTCATTTGATCAATGTATATTTTAGATAATTTTTTTCTTTTAACTTTGGAGTTACACTCTTCTTCTAATGGGCAAGAAAATTCATATATTACATTAGTTTTATTTAATAGATTTTTTTAGGGGGGGGGTAATTTATAACTATAAGGTTAGAGGCTTTTAAGTTTAATAATAGATGCTTTATCTTATATGTTTACCACTATCCTAATTTGATGTATATCTACAATGTATGTTCTTCATGGCTATTTCACTTTGTTTAAAATTTTGATGTACCTGGGTGCCATAAAGGGTTATGATAAAAGTCAACTATTATTGCACTTTCCAGTATTGATGAGGGTTTTCTTCCTAACCTTTTGTTTAAGGTAATGTGGAAAGTCAACATCTTCATTATGTTGCTTTTTTCTCTTCAAGTTACATATGCTACCCATTTATTTGCTGCTGTTGGAAGTTGTAGTGATGTGATTTTTGTTATTTGGTAATGTGGTTGAAGAGGAAAATAAAATGTACTGACCAGTGCACGGACTGAGCTTACAATTCTCAGTCAAACAGACTTTAGCGTTTAATGGAGATATCATCCCTGTTGACTTGAAAAACAGGGAGCTCTATAAAAGCCAAGGTTTCTCCTTTCTATTCAGTTTTTTGTCTGTTGAGTTTTTGTCCCCTGTGATAATGCAGTATTTTGGTACCAGTAGAGCTCTATATATTTTGGTACATGTTCAAATTTAATGGAGAGCAATGAGTTCTTGTAATAATTGTGTCAGTTATTAGAAGGAATGGTTCAAGAATCGAACTAGCTATGGGTAGGATAGTTTATGATGACCAGCCTTACCCCCACTTCCTTTAGTCTTGTGCCACAAGCAAATGTATTTTTGTTAAATAGTTTTATTAACTGGAGAAATTTTGTTGAGCATCTTGGCAACTTATATTGATATTGTGTGTGTTCTGTACAGTATTTTTTGTTATTGTCCCAGAGTTTTGATTCATGTAGAGACAGATTTCTTTACCTTCCAGAATCACGTATGCATTTCACTGACATGTGTTTAATCTTGCCTTGTCCAAAAGGATGTGGAAGATGTTTATATAGCTTTAAGAGCGCTCTCTCTATTAAAGACCCTTAAAATAGGGGCAGACCTGGATAAGAACCACCGAAATAGGGTAGGCCTCAAAGGACGAATTCAGCAACCAAGACAAATAACATAAAAGTATTCATAATAAAGGACCATTGATCCAAAACTCACTATCCACTCCTACAGAGTAACATTCTACCACTTCTTGGCGCATGTTTGACTGCCCAGCTTTTGTATTCTAGTACACTTGTATGTCTTTTAGTCTACCAACTACTGTGTATACTTACATTTATATCTTGGTCTTGTGTGTATATATATATATATATATATATATATATATATATATATAATAAAAAGACTTAAACACTAATATTCCATGGTCATAGTTTATTCCATTGGAATCGTAAAAACAACCCAATTCATCAGACCTACAGATTCAAAAAAATTCAAAAAAAGTTTGAATCTGTAGGTCTGATGAATTGGGTTGTTTTTGCGATTCCAATGGAATAAATTATGACCATGGAATATTAGTGTTTAAGTCTTTTTATTATATCCTTACTCTGTCCTGGACATCGAGTTCTACCTGGATCATATCCTCTTGGAATTATTTTTATACACATATGTGTATGTGCATATATAATTGCATATGTATGTGTATCTTCACCACTAATATTGTCTATATATATATATATATATATATATATATATATATATATATATATATATATGTAAATATAAATGCACACACATACACACATATATATACAGGATGTATCAAAAATACTTTTACAAACTTTGGGGTGGGGTGGGTTCTCACACAAAACAAGACAAAATATCTGTTTACATATGGTTGTGTGAATGGCAATGGACAGGAGGCTGCACGGCTGTATCAGATTGCATTTCCAGATCAAAGCCAGCCAAGTCTTCTAAACTCTGTTTATTGTCATGTTGATGAGACAGAATCTGTGGCACCAGAAACTATGTATTGAGGAAAACTGAGATCCACTCATATACCTGGCGACAAAGAACACATTCTACAAGTACACATCAAGTGGTCCTAGTATGTTGTATTTCCCATAGTATTGCATGGAAGGTACTTCAAGAGCAGCTCATGTATCTGTATCATTTACAACATGTGCAGGGTCTTTCATCATCTGATCACTCACCATGGTAGAACATTTGCTGATGGTTTATTGCACAAACTGTTGATCCATTGTTTGTCACTTCAGTCTTATTTATAGATGAGGCAACATTTGGAAGAGATGGAATAACAAATTTACACAACCAACATTTGTGGGTGGATTGGAATTCCCATAGAACAATATAGGCTAGAGACCAGCATTAGTTTATGATTAATATGTGGGCTGGAATTGTAGGTGAATGTCTGGTAGGTCCATATGGTCTCCCAGCATGTCTTACAAGAGCTGTCTACAGGGATTTTATTTTGAACGCACTTTCAGTCCTGTTAGAGGATGTACCCCTGCTAATACAAAATTATTAGTTTATGCAGCAGATGTTAATAATGCAGAGACACTTCACCAGTGTGACATGGGGGTCTGTGAAAACATTTGACACAGTGCGGGAATATTTAAAAGGGTCCACCAGTCAATCATCGGATGGTTGCATGCATTTGTAGAAGCAAGCGGAGGATATTTCAAACATCTGATGAATTGCTGTGTCGAGGTACAATGATGGTCTTTTGGACATATGTTTATATGGACATTTTACCTTGTTTTGATGTTGGGAAGCTGCCCCAAAATTTTGTAAAAGTATTTTTGGATTGTATCATGGATTGTTTAATTTAACAGGTTCAACCAGGACACCAGCTTCTTCCATGATGGGATTGAAATGCTTAAGCATCATTGGACCAAGTACATTGATGTCAAGGAGGGATATATTGAAATATAGTGAAAAACTGACTTGTTTCTCCAACTCCTTCAGGGTGAGGCTTAGAACTTTTTGAATGACCCTTGTATGCCACATGAGTGCTCAGTGTTAATCCCTCATTATGTGTCCAAGGATTTTCTGCTATATTTTCCTGATTTTGAGTATAAGCCTACTTTCTATTGTCAATTTTGTTAAGACTTCCTTGTTGCTTATTCGCACCGTCCATAGAATTTTCAGTATCCTTCTATAGAACCATATTTCTGCAGCCTCTAGTTTTTTCCTCATACTTGGGGAAATTGTCGAGCATTCACTGCCATATAAGAAAATGGATATCACACAGCAATCCAGCACTTTTTTCTTTGTTTTTTATCAAGATCTTTCTTTTTCACAACACCTTGCTTAACTTTTGGAATGTTTCTTTGGCTAGTCCAATGCATGTTTGGATCTTGGTGTCATGTTTTCCATCCTCTGCTATGATACTTCCCAGATATTTGTACTTCTACACCTGCTTGATGCTTATCTCTCCAATTTGTGAGTGACATCTTGGGCTTTTTCTCTCGCTGTTGATGGTTAATCTTTTTTTCAAGCTTTCTTCTACCATCCTGTCTAGGAGATCCTGTAGTTTCCTTTCTTAGACAGCCACAAACACAGTGTCTTCTGCATCTCTCATATTAAGATTATGTCCACCGATAATAAATTCTGGTAGACTTTCCATTTCCCTTAGGATAGCATTGCAGCAGAAGTTGAATAAATCTGGAGAGAAGGCACATCCTTATTTCTTGCCCTTTCTATATTTGTATAGCTATTCAATTTATTTTCTATTGGTTTGCAGGTAGTTTGCTGCCAGTATAAGTTCTAACATTTTTTCCAAATAGATTGAGTTATTCTATCACTTCAAATAGATCCTTGTGTCATACCTTGTCATCTGCTTTTTGTGTAATCTATAAAACATAAGTGCACATCCTTCTGCATCTGTATTGCTCTATCTGATATCATTCTGATCATGAATAACACATTTCTTATTCTGGTGTCCTTGACAAGCTGCACTGTTCTTGTCCTACTTCTGGTCTAATTCCAATTCCCGCTCTATTCATCAAGATTCTCATCATTAGTTTGGTTATGTGGCTCATTAAACTGTTTGTCCTATGGAGCTTGTATTCATTTGCAACAAGTCTCTTTGGTAATGTTATGAAAATGCATTTAGTGAGGTCCTTCGGTGTGTGGCTACTGTTGTATCTTTTGTTTATTACTTCTGTGACCTTGTTGATGCTGAAGTATTTTTGTTACAATCCCATCAGGCCCTGCAGCTTTATTCCTGTTCATCTTCTCCACTGCTGATCTTACTTCGTCTTTTAGTATTTCTGGTCCTTCTGTATTTTGTAACATAGTTTTCTCTCTCGCATTGTAAAATAATTCAACCTATTGGTTAGCTCACCTTTTTGTCCTGTTGATTCATTTATTCGGTTGTGAATACTTACTCTAGTTGTGTTGCTCATTCTCTCTATGCTTGCTCACTTTTCACAACTGTAAAAAGGAAAAAGTATTGAGTGATACTGTTATACACTTGTCTTTGAAAGTTTGTGCTTTAATTTCTTTGAAGACCATATAGCAAACTTCATGTTTTTTTTTCTTTTATCCAGGAGCCTGTAGGGGACCGGGGGGTGAATATGAGGATGAAATCTCTGGGCTATGATTTCCCGCTGGCCGGTCCAGCTACATAAGAATGTTGGACTATAATGGAGTCCAAAGAAGATAAAGAAAACAAACAAGACAGATATACATGTACGCAACAAATATATATTAATAACAAATTGATTAATACACGAATTACAAATACATTGAAGACCTGAATAAAATGTTACAGTGTTTGTATGTAAAGTTGTGTGTGTGTTGAGTGTCCATACGTATGTATATTGTTTTAGCGTGTTCCCAGAATGTGGGAAACGCTGTTTGTGTGAGAGGTCACATATTGGTGTAAGTGGAAAAGAGAAAGTTTTATACCTTGCCTCTGCGCGAGGTTGCGGCTTGAGGCCTGAGTTGAAAAAAATATTTTTTTACCTCATCTCCCCACAAGAATACCCGCCCGAGGCGTAAGCCTGAAAAAGAGGAAGAGAGAAAGGTCAGCCAGTATTTATACACATGGGAGAGAGACCCCTGTTGAAGAGTTAAGGAAATGAGGAGGAGATAACTCCTATAAGCCATAAATTTTGATTTTTCTTAAATATCTGCACAGCAAATGCATTTTTGCAGACTTTCCTGAAATTCTCTCAATGATTAATGATACACAGGGTTGAAGGGTCTATGTATGCAATGCATGAACTGTATGCTTTACCTTTTTTCAAGAAAAATGATTTTTGAGTAATACAAAATTAGTGATATTAAAAAAAAATAAATCTTTCCTTATATTCAGACATTTAGACAAGAAATGTTTGAAAGTTTTTTCATTTAGTATCGATTCTGGTTGATTTTGTTACGATTATTCAGTTCTTAAGAGAATATACAGAATGTTTGATGATCCTAATGTCAGATCAAATGTTACTTTTTCTTTTACTGCTTTTTAGAAATGATTGGGTAGTATCCAGACCAGTGACCCCCAGCTGCCACCAGTGAACCCCAGTAGTCAGCAGTGACCACCAGGCAATGATCAGTAAACACCAATGACCACCAGTGATCATTTGCGACCAGCGATCAACAGTGACCATAAGAGACTGATGATCATCAGCGACCAGGATCAACCATCGATTATTTGTGACCACCAGTGACCTCCAGCAATCATTAGCAACCACCAGCGACCATCTGCAATCATCAGTGATCATCAGCAACCACCAGTGAACCGCAGCGATCATTAGCCACCACCAGCAAATAGCTGCGATCATTATTGATCACCAGTGACTACCAGTGAACCACAGCGATCATTAGCCACCACCAGCAACTAGCTGCGATCATTAGTGATCACCAGTGACTACCAGTGAACATCAGCAATGATTAGTGATAACCAGTGATCATCAGCAACCACCAGCGATCATTAGTGACCAGTAGCATCAGCAGTGACAACCCTATTGGATTTGGATGGCTTGAAATGAAAGCTGTAATCAGTTTATGCTGTAGATATTGTAAGGCAAGCATCAAGCATCCAAAGTGTTGCAGACATAATACAGGAACTTGAAGTAAATGAAGTTCTGGCAGAAGTAACCAAATTACTACACCTAATTCTGACCATACCTGCCACATCTGCTTTCATGTGAGAGATTGTTTTCTTCATTAAAGCATATAAATAATTATATGAAGTGTTCTCAAAGTGAAGAGAGTTTGATTAATTTGTTTTTCATTTCATTGAATATATACCTTTTGGAGAAGATGAAGGTAAGGTGTGGTGCTGATACATTTTATAGGAAAAGTGATCGTTGCATTTGCCAAAAGGAAATGAAGAATTAAACTGATTTACAATAAATTCTAAATATCTCATTATTTGTAGGCTTTATTATATTCTCATATTTCTCTCATAACCAATAATAATCAAGAAGCAGTTGAAATTTCTGGGGCTTTTAATGAGGAAGGCAGGCTTGGAAAACCTGATTCTCACAGGACAGATTGAAGGAAAGGGGAGCAGAGGAAAGCAGCAGGTAAGGTACTTGATGAGTTTGAGTAAATGGATGGTAGAACATGGTTTGGGAGAAATAACAGAAAGACAAAA
This sequence comes from Acanthosepion esculentum, assembly GCA_964036315.1. Taxonomy (NCBI): domain Eukaryota; kingdom Metazoa; phylum Mollusca; class Cephalopoda; order Sepiida; family Sepiidae; genus Acanthosepion; species Acanthosepion esculentum. Next base: position 79,719,377 of record OZ038480.1, read on the forward strand.
CATATTAAGAGATTCAAGAGACAGGAAGATGTGGAGGGTCATGATCATCTGGGTAAAATGGGCTTTATAGCTTACGTATTGAATAAACATGGTGCATAAAAGACGAATAATATTGGGTAGTGATCTTGCTTATCTCCCCTTACTTTATTTTATACAGGGTGCGGCAGATATACCTCCCACACATACTCCTAGAAATACCTCTTACATAATGGTAAGACATCTGTGGCAATGGTGTCTTTATTTAGATAATATCTTACCATTATGTGGGAGGTATTTCTGGCATGTATATATGGGAGGTGTTTCTGCCACACCCTATATAAATATGGAAGCTTTATTTTCATATTTCTTTAAATATGCCTCTGTCTGCACTGTCCTTACAGATTCTGATTTTATTGTTGAAAGGATTGTTGAATTTGTTTTGGCATAAAACTTAGCAATAATTTTGGGTCTGCTTCACTCTGAATAAGAAATTAATCTTAGAATGGTGAGAATATTGTCCATAAGAATAATTCAGAGCAAATTTATTGGGAAACTCATATATAAATGAAGAGATTAAACTTTTTCATGAAATAATAAAACTAGTCATTATTTAATGGTATGATCATTGCTCAAAAAACAATATGTTACCATGACTCAAAGTTATCATTTTGAAACCAATGTTTAAAACTGAATAATTTAAATTTGCAGTTGATTATAATGTTAAATCAAAATTCTACTGTGCGCATTTATAAAAACAAAAATTGAATTTATCTTAAAGTAAATTCTCTCGGTGAGAATGCTAGAAAAGGACTTGTTCTATTTCTCATATTCATGCACATAACACATGTGCCAGGACAATCACGGCCTCTGCAATAAGTGCTTGTAAGTTATATACATACTGTATAAACAATTCAGTGGTCAATTCCCAAAGCAATCTACTAGCACACAGGAAAGACCCACTTATATAAGTTAGGAATGGAAATAAATCTTGACTCCAGCCCCCGTTTCTTGATCCATAAAAACAACCATAAGCTACATTTTTATATTAAATAAGTGTAAATCAGGAACAGAATCAAGAGAATCTACTGTTGATGAAAATACATTGATTTTATATCTTTTGTACATTGATTTGATATCAGAGCATAATTAAGTGTATCTGTGCTTGTTCTCTTTATCTAAATATATATTCAACAGGACTCAATAAAATATTTGCAAAACAGAAACTGAGGAATTAAGATAAACCTTTCCAATGCAGAAACTATGATCTGGAATTTGAATGAAAGCAGTGATTGCACTTACTCTGAATCCATGAAAAAAAACTTTCAGGATGTGAAATTAGTAAATAAACACGTTGAATAACTTGATGTATGGATTAATTTTATTATAATCAATAAGGAAATTGAAAATAGAATAGGCTGTGCTAGGGTTAGTTTTGTCCAACACTGCAAATTGTTACAAAACCAAAACATTAACTTAAAACCTAATTATATTCTTAAATAGCCTTGTCACATTCATATGGATGTCATGCATGGTGCTAAACCAGTTTAGAAATATCTAAACAGTCAGTGTAAACAACCACTTTCCAAGAACAATGGTTAAGAATGGCTTTGAGTGAATGAAGCCTGCAGCTCTTATCCTTCTTTGAACTTTGTGGACTGGCATTACAGAATCACAAAGAACTGTACCAAATAATAGAAAGCACATCGCTTGAGGACTTTCAACAGCTGCAACAATTATAATGGATAGCACATGTAACTTGAAGAGAGAGTAATGATATAATCAAGATGTTGAAGTTCCACACTACTTCAAACAAAATGTTTGGAAGAAAATCCAAATCAATACTGGAAAGATCAATAGCAGTTACTGAACTTGAGAAAATTATTTTCTTAAAAAATTGTTTTAATATTTCAGTTTGAAATTCCAACTAATATCACCTGAAGAAGGCCAGAGTGTACAACAACCAGTCGAAAGAGTGTAAATAGTTACAATACCTCATCTCAGAAATATAGACAGATCCTGAAGAATGCCAGAGTATACAACAGCTGAAATCTTGTAAATATGGCAATAAAGATAAGGACAACAGTCCAAACAATGTAAATAGAGTAAATAGTCTATATTTCTGAGATGGGGTATTGTAATACCCCATCTCAGAAATATAGACAAAATTGTTTTAATTGAAATATTTTATAAATTTCAATCAAAAGTAGTACCTGCTGCTCACTCAGTGAATGTTAAATATTTCCTTATAAGGAAATTGGTAATATTACCATTTCAAAAGGCACATGCATTTTTATGTTTATAAAGGTTTGTGCATGAGTGTCCATTTGTTCTTTGGATTGTGTCTTTTTTTTTTTAATTATTCTGTGTTGATAATGCAGCAAAAATAAAAAAAATGAGACTGCTTTATTGATTGAGATATTTTCTTTGACAAAGCTGAAAGATTGAACAACAAACCAATTACAATCATTGAAGACATTCCAATTTTGGTGGGGCTCATCTCTGTTTTAATGATTGGGCAGATTCATGAGACATTGTCCAATCAACAATCTGTAAACAAGATAATTTCTCAAGAGAATTTTGCACTTATACAATCAGTTATCCTTGCATTCAGTAATTTATATGGACAAACATTTTCATTTTTGTTACTTTTGCCTTGAATTCTGTATCTGTTATGAAGGTATAGTTCATTTATCCAATCCATTTAATTCTTTTAAAATTATTATTATATGAAGAGACATCAGATTAAATGGATGTGTGGGAAATTAGATGGCTTATGCTACTTTTCTGTAGGGAAATGAATTAACTAAGTTTTGAAGGTATTATGACCAAAGGCTTAATTTATCAGAACCATACTATTTGAGATTGTTTGTTCTTTACACACACCACCACATAGAATTATTTGTTTTTAATACTTAGAAAAATACATTAAGCATTTAAAGATTAGAACGGGTTTTAAATTTGATATTACAATAAAAACAAATAAACACCAGATTATTCTTGCTTGGAACTAAGCATTGAAAATCATACTTCTTTATTTAGTAGAATTTTCCAATTAATTTTGCAAGCTGAAAAAATGTTTTTTTTTGTTTTTATTTACTTTTTAGTCTAACATGAATTGATGCTTACAAAAATTCAACATGTCTGAGTGGTTTAGATATGAGGTGAGAATGTTAGTTGATATTAATTTTTCAATCAGCAGAAACAAGTTTGTCTGTTGACTGGTTCACACTTCCTTACCTCCTCTCCTTGCTCTTGTCAAGCATCACAACTCTGTGCTCTTGGGAATTCAGATCACACTGTAGATATTTCTTTTGAGTGATCTATTAGACAGGAACCTTCTACTTACAAGATTTCTTTCTGTTATTAGCATACTGATTAGGATTCATTTTGTGATTTTCTTCAAGAGCCCCTTGGATTGATATTTTTAACCTTCCTATTGTGTCACAGAGGTTTCTTCTTGGGTTAAAGCCAACACCAATGCTTTTGTACTTTCTTGGTATATCAGGTGAAATCATAATGTTCTCCTTGGTTCACAGTGTCCTGTTCAATCATTATAGCTCACAGGAATCACTTCTTCCTGCTGTACCAGCATGATAGTTCCATTCACAACAGACACCTCTTTATGTCTTATCTGAATAATTGTAAACATGTCCTCAAAGAGGCTAAGTCTTTCTTTGCTGATAGAGTGAAGTGCTGTATAATCTCTAACAAGTTTGGTGCTCATGACAAATGGCAGCTCAGTAATAGTGTGCTAAATAATAGTAAGTCTTCTATCCCTCTTCACACAGTCTATTTTAACACCTCCAGAAGGAAACTGCTCTCTTTCAATCGCTTGAGAGAGCCCTTTTTGCTTTTTTGGCTAACATTTTCCATTGACATGAAGTGCGGTGATTATACTGAATGAGTTGCTAGGTCTACTGCTAGGAAAGTTGGTTCCCTCTGTTGTGCTAGACAATTTTTCTTGCCAGAAAGTCTACATAACTCTAACATTCATCCATGCTTTGAATACTGCTACCACATCTAGTCTGGTGCTCATGCTATATATTTAGAGATTCTTGGTAAAATCCAAAGAAGAATCTGCAATACTATTGGTTTTGACTTGGCATCTTGGCTTCAGTCAACTTCCTACTACCATATTGTAGCTTCCCTCTAACATTTCTATAAATACTTTCATGGTAATTGTTCTGATGATTGTTCTCTTTCGCACATAGGATTTATGAATTTAAGCATAGTACTAGATTGGAAGCAAAATATCATCATTTTACAGTTAAAATGGATAGATTTGGCTGTAACTTCTATGCTAATAGTTTTTTCCATTGCACTTCTCACTTGTGAAACTCTGATTTTTTGTTTTCAAGTTAACTTTGATCTTCAAAAATGTAAATGCAATGTCAATCCTTATCTTTGTTTTCTTAATTCCTGTTCTTTTATTGTACACTCTCCGCGATAGTTTTTTTAATTCTCATATTCTCTCATACTCAATAACCCTTTGTGCCTTAGTGGCTTTATTACCTTGCTTGGGAGATAAATGATTAAATAAAAAAATGCATGCCATACCAAATAAGAGCTATCCTTATGGGTGGGTGAAAGAAATAATCTGAGCTGACACTTGTGTTTGGTACATAAGAGTAAAATATTAGTCAGAGAACAAACAATAAGAAAAAGTACAATTACTAAAAATACTAAAAGGAATAATTTGTTTAATTAGATTCTTAGTCTCCAAGCTGCCATTTCAATTCATGGATTTCATATATTTTTCAAGAGCTTTTTCCATTTGTGTACTTTTCTTATTTTTACTGTTTTGACTTGACCTCCAGACAACTCTATCAAATATAAATGGTTTAGTTTGAAAAATGTAAAACTCTTATAGGTTTTGTTCTTTTCCTTCCCCCTTTTTTGTTGCTGTTGGTAGTGCACATTTGTGGGTGTTAATCTTTTTTTATTTTTGTTTTTCTTTCTCTCTCCTTTTTCCAACAGTTATGTATTAGACTAATTGCTAATTTGTCATTTGTCCAAGGAGTGATTCAGTAAAGTCACTCAGTTGAAAGCCTGCCATCAATGTAGATACCAGATATACGCATTTGATCTTATCCTTGTTTGTGGCACTCTTCCCAGCAATTTTTCATGAATATCCACAAAGCAAAAATTAATTTAATTCTGCATTTTCTACTCTTGAATGCTTTCTTGGCTTTGTTTACTTTAATTCCTTGTTTTCTTATTAGCACTTGAGGTTATAGATCAATAGTAAGAGTATTGGCTGAGAAACTCTGCATTCAAGTTGTACAGTAGACATTTATATAAAGTCTATTTTACATGTTTTACAAGTAATGGTCTAAACATTAATGAAAAGTGTTCTATATTCTAGTGGGAAATCAGATTATTTTTTTTTTACTTCTTTGATGTATTTATATCATGGATTTCAACTTAGTATTAAGAATATAATTTAAAACCTGAGAGTCTAAATCTATAAAATATAGGATATAAATAATTTTTCTTGTATTAGTGGTTTTGTTCAAGTGTTAGAGCAAACACTATAAGATTTTAGTAACACTATAAAGGTGAGTCTAATTATAATATGCTTATTTCTTGAGGTAAAAAACATATTTCAGGAATCTTAACAAAAGTTTTTGCTTCTAATTAGTATTGCTTGCTCTCTGTTTTTCTTTCCTTGATAATAACTAGAGTTGGATGTTGGGGAAACCTGCTTCGCCATGTTTTTCTAAACTTTACTAATTTAATTCCTTGGAGGTCATTGGCAAAAGCTTCACTCTAACTTTTCTTTGGATATCCTTTGCTGTAACATCATACAACACTTAGCTCAGTGTTTTTCTTCAACCATGAATTGTTTATTTTTTAACTAAATTTCATTCAATACAAGTCTTGAAAGCCACTCAAGATGGTCAGTAAAAGTTTTATGATAAATGGAAGAGAAGGTGGTAGAAAGTGGACATTATGAGGATAAGAGGGATAAATAATGACCACTCCTTGACTTTAAGAGGTCAAGATTAGTGTTCATGGAAGCACTCACTTACTGTTCAACAGTCAGTTCAACAAAGTGACAATCCTATGGGAACATTCTACTGACATTAGGAACATGAAGGAAATGGAGATAACATGGTGTGTCCTAGCAGTAAATGTCTGAACTAGTAAAGCTGAAGAATGAAGCTAATCTGAACATTTGCCATGGAAATAGCAAGTGTAGAAACAGGCTTGCAGCATTGTGTCTATGATAAGAGTTTGTAGAACAGAAAATAAGCTATCTCCCCACAAGGCTGCATGAAGGATTTTGAACTCTATCAAAGTTGGAAAATAATAATTGGGCAGCACTAACACAGGTATGGTAGCAATACTCCATTTTTTTCTTACAAATATTAATTATGAACAAGGAAAGGGTGAGAAATATGAATGAAGATGTTAGATCCTAAATATCTTTGTAGTGAATAACTGGCAAGTCAGTGAACAAACCTCTAGTGACCTAGTATGTTGAAAACTTAACTTCAGATTTTATTCTTTCTTTCTAATTTGCTTTCTGTCTCGTTATTTTGATGTCATTTTATTTTATTTTTTGCTAATCTTTTATTGTTGCTTCCATTTTCTTTGTCTCTCATTTGTCTCATGCCCTCCTTTTTTTGTCATGCAAAAATGACAAGAAGTAAATCAATCTTATTTTGCCTCCTTCTTTGCTTAGGTATAATTTGCAATAATTTTGTGCCCAATTTCACCAAACCAACAACGAAGTGTACTGCCTGTTTCTTTCAACATCTGCCTCCGACCCTGCCCCACCACCAAACACCCCAGTACCCACCTTGCCACTCACTTCTGGAGCTTTGTATTGATGTCTTGCAGTAGTGCTGGTGCTTGCCATTTTGGTGGTGCTTTCTATTAATGGCCTTCCTTCTTATTGACTTTGCTTTCGTTTTTAAAGAAAGCCTTCTTCAGAATGGAATAAAAGAACTTACATACAAATGGAAGCTATTTGCATAAATAATGATGGAATCGGCATTAAGACATTGCCTGCAGCCTGTGTTTCTCTGTTGATAAACCCTGGGAGGTTTTGGCGCTCAAGAGGTTATTGTGATGCTATTGTCGGAGTTCCTTATCTTAAATCAACGACACACCTTGCCGCTGGCTTATGTCAATTTCTTACATTTCAACATACTCTACTTAATGCATAATTATGTTCCACCAAAAAGTATTTTAGCATGTTATGTTACACAAATCAAGGGGAATAAGAGCCAGTATATTTTCACTTTGCCAAAGGGCCAGTTCTTAGAATTTGCTGCATGCAAGGTCTTCTTGGAGCAGCAGCAGCAGCAGCTGCTGCTGCCACCACTGTTGGTGGTGCTAATTTTGTTGTTTCTATTATTGTTGTTGTTGATGTCATGGGGTGGAATGATCTCATTCAGATTTCTTTTACATTGCAATGAAAATGGTAAACAGCAGGCACCATTAAAAATGGACATTACATTTCTACATAGTCATTTTAAACTTGTAAGGGGAGATAATTATGCAGACGGAATCATTGCAGACATTTAGGCAAACTTAGGTTAATATGGATTTTACAAGTACATATATTTTTAGTGTAGATATTTTTTACTTGGTTTTGAAAAAGAACTCTTCTTTCTTGCTGATAGAAGTGGAGTGTCAGTCTCCTGGCATTAGCATATATACTCAGATCTCTCAGCTTTTAGTCTGCTACTCTGTCCATAATTTATCTCTCATCATTAGCAGCAGTAATAGCAGCAGCCATTACAAGTCCATGTTGGACAAAGGCCTTTCTTGAATCATTCCATGACTCCCTGTGCTATTCTGTAATTTCTCACTTCTCTATGTCAACTCCATCCTCTATGTGTTATTTTCCTACTGCATTTGCTATCTATTGGACACTCATCAACCAACCTTTTGCTTCAGCCATTATCCTCCCTTCTTAATGTTACCCACCCTCTTCCATTTTTATTCATTTCCTCAATTCTATAAATTTGTTCTCAAATCCATGTTGATCTCTCTTTTTTTCGAAGTTGTTTCTTGTATTTTTCTTTTCATTGACATTTGTACATTTTAAAGTTTTTTTGCCAAGTGAATTTGTTAATTTCCATGTTCTGTACATATACACCATGGGAAGCATTATACATTTATTATTTTTTAACATGCTTTTAAGCATATTGGCAAGGAGCTTTTCATTACATTTGTGAGTGAATTGGTAGTTTTTCTTATACATGTCGGCAGTCACCAAAATGTCACCAAATGTCACTCACATCATAGCAGCAGAAATTAGACTTGTGTTCATGAAGATGAAAACATACTTGACAGGAAATAAAACATACACAAATAACAGGAGAAGCATGGTAACTTGTATGTTAATTCTATCCAATTTATTTATATTATTTGTGCGTAATGATGCGTGTATTTTTTAAGATACAATTGTTTTATGGTACATGTGATAAAAAGGAGAAATTATTCCATAGTATTACAAGCCACATCACAGAGAAGCCAGACACATGTTGCCTGTACCAAAGTTTGTGGTGAAGAGATATCTTTTGGTAGGCTGTCTGTATTTCCAGCAGGAACAGTTTTTGTTGCATGTTGAGAGTATTTTTATTATTTTTATTTAATTTATTTTATACAATGTTTTTATGTTATAGTTTTATTTTATTTATACTTTTCACTATTATTATCATTTTATATTTTATTTTTATTTATTTAAAATAATAATAATATTCCTACACATCTCAGGCTGTGTGGGTGGTATAATGGATAGTGGCTTGAAAAGAGGAATCAGTGAGCCAAGTTTGAATTCCGGTTGGGTATGTTGCATTCACTTATATGCAAATACCCTTGAGAAAGGGATGAATCCATCTCATCTCCACAGATATAGGCTAAATAATAGGGCTTTTATCTGAAAAGAAATTGTTAATGCAATATACAGTTGCAAAATAATTGTTACAGTACAAAATGTTTCATCTTTAAATAACTTAAAAACTATTGATAATTCATAAAAAACAATCGATCAATCAATTCCTTTCTATTTTGATTAAAGGCTTTCCAATTGCTATGCCATTTTATTTAATTTCCTCAGTTTATACATTTCATAATTTATATTGTTCATATATTATATTTATTCATATATTATTTAAATTATTTATTAAGGTTATTTTAAAAAAATGCAAAATATGGTAAGTATTTTTTAATTTAAGTGTATGTGAGGTATTTTATGAGTGGACATATGTTCATACTTTATATATAAGTATTTGTGCATTTTCAAGCATACATCTGTATATTTTAGTATATATGTACGTGTGTGTGTGTGTGCATATTTATTTGTCTGTGCTTCTGTACAAATATTCTTATAAGTATAGATTTAATAATTTTTCTTTTGTTTTTATTATCTTAATGGTTAAAGCAACTTGAAGAATTATATTCCAAGTGTGTTGAACTGCAGCATTAATATATAAAAGATTATGTATTTTTCATGGTTCTAAGAAAATCTCCTTGGTCAGGGCAGGAACTATTCAGCACTCTTCATATAAATACAATATTAATAATTAGTATAAGCATAAATAATTACTATAAATATATATGTAAAGTAAAGGTGTTAAGGAAGTGGACAACTAGCAGTCAGTTATGTGCCATGCGTGATACACACTTAGGTGTGATACACACTGACGAGGCAGATTTTTTCCCACAATAGGTTGCCATTTCTTTCTGTGGTAGACCAGTTGCCATCCAAGGTTATAGAATCCGGTCTGTCCTGCTATGTACCCATAGCTGGAGGGAGAAGAAGAGGATTCATATCTTTCCCAAGGGTATTGACACATAAGGGAATGTAATGGATTCGACTGGATTTTGAACTCGGCTTTCCAACTACATAAAGATATACTTATATATGAAAAATGGTAAAAATTTCTCTTGTTCTTTTATATGATGTCAAAAATTGTTTTCCTCACTAATGTCACAATCAGTATATTCTGGAGAAAAGTATTTCATATTTTAAAACAAGCAAGCTGGATTCCATGTTAAGTGATTTTATTTTGGAAGAATCTTTGTATTAAAATGACAAGCACAAGCAGTCTTGGATAATTATTATATTTTATGTATAATGAGAGCAGCCTGATTGGGATAGGGAAAGATGCCTTCCAAAAGCTAAACAAAGTATTAAGAAACAGGAAAAATTTGTTAGAAACAAAGTGTACTGAGCTGTTACATAATATCAGTCCTCCTATATGGCAATAAATGCTGGACAATCTCCTCACGGATGAAGAAGACACTTGAAGCCACAGAAATGTGGCTTCAAGTGTCTTCTTCATCTGTGAGGAGATTGTCCAGCAATTATTGCCATATACAATAGAACAATTGGTTCTACAGACGGATGCTGAGAATGCCATGGACTGAATGTATGAGCAACAACAAAATTTTAGAGAAAATGGAAACAGAAAGAACACTCATACTTAAAATCAGAAAGAGATAATTGAAATGAAATTTCTAAGGTGCATAATGAGGAAAGAGGACTTTAAAAATTTGATACTCACAGGACTTATTGAAGGTAAGAGTGTAAAACAACACATAACCTAATTAGTGAGCTTGGGTAAATGGTTGGCAGAACAAGGTTTAGGAGAGATAACAAAAAGAAAAAATTGTTGAGAGCTATAAAAACACAGGAAATTGAGGAGAGCCATGATCATCAATGTCCTGAATGGACACAGCACATATAAGAATTGTTCATATTTAAATCTTATGATCCAAATATGATGAAATTTGTTAATTGTATTGATCATTTAGAAATCATAATTATTTTGCTTATATTAGTCAAATATATATATATATATATATATATATATATATATATAATAGATACCTTTATATTAGTCAAAATTTGCTCAAAATGTAAGTCCTTAATTATATAATTAGATGCCTTTATTCTGCTATTACTGATCTAATTTCATTATTGGTAAGTTTGTAAAAGAGAATCTCATCAAGCTGTAAGAGATAGAATGAAAGCGTCAGTTATATGCTAATTTTGTATAAGAATGATACAATATTTTGATTTTATAAGTATTGATTAATCACAAATTTTAAATCAATCATATTTTGCTTTGGAAAGATATGGATACTATTTGAAATATGATCAGAATATATATAGCCTAATAATAAAATTATCTGGGATGATAGCTTAGTGGCTAGAGAATAAAACTAGCATAGATTCTCTAGCCTAATCAGATTAGTTTGACTAAGTGAAAGATGATGCTTTCAGGCCAAGCCAATATGGTTTTGACAACTTTTATATACCTCTCAATGGAGCCACAGCTTAACCAGCCTGGTTTACTTCAGACCAAATGCCATATAGCTTTAATTTTTATCTTAGAACTTATGACTGAATACTCACTCGGTGACCATGAATGTGGATTTGTAGCATGGTTAACTTAAGTAGTAACTAACAGTCAGAATTAATAAAAATTTAATTGTACCAATATCAACACTGTTTTACAATTAAATATTTGTATATATGTTCTTTAATTTTGCTTTTCTTTAATGGTCTACTGCAAATGAATTTAGGATAATTCTGATTAATCTATTTTATAATTTAATGGCATTCACTATCATTTCATTTATTATAAGAAGCCTCATTACAATGAAGGATTTGGTAATGGTAAAATTAGCTGTTTCTTTTTAAGGAAACATTTGGCATTCATTAACTTAACAACCAGTGCTCCTTTCATTTGAAATTTAGAAAATCTTTCTCTTAAAACAATTTTTCAAGGAAATAGGTTTATCCCTCTTTCCACTATTAATGGGGGTTTCCTTACTAACCTTCAAGCTTTCATGTTAATGTTTTGGTTTTGAAGCAATTTGTGGTATTGGGTGAAACTACCTCAAGCACAGCCTATTCTATGTTTAATCTCTTTACCTTCTATACTAAATTTGTTATATCTGATCCATACACTGAGGTATTTATTTCTGGATTTTGTAAATTAAAACACATAATAATTAGCATTAGAAAATGTAGTAAAAATATATATTTCAGTGTTATCAAATTACTCAACATCATTTAACTATTTTTAAATGAACAATGACAAAGTTAATGAATGAGTGAATTGTGCGAATATACCAACCTTTTTTAAAAATGAAGCAACATTTTTTAAGATGATTTATTTTATATAAAAACAGATATAAAAAAGCTAAACTTTTAACAAAAGAAATTAAAGATATTATGCATAGATCTTCCTTGGGATATGCTGAATCTGAATATATGTGTTTATAAGTGTCTGAATATTGTAGTTTGGGATTTTAAGTTGGACATACATGCAAGTGTTAGAACTGAATTAATCATTCTTTTCTTTATAGATTTATTTAATCACTTTAAATGTTATTTTTAGTGGATAAATATATCAGAGTAGATGTTCCATTTATTTATTAAACAGTATATCTATTTATTTTTGCTTACTGGCCTGAATGTTTGAGAAATCTTATTAAAGACAATATATGCTCTCTGACTGTTTAATAAATATATGGAACATCTACTCAAATATGAGTATCCACTAAAAATAACATTGAAAGCGATAAAAATCTTTTGGATTAATAAAAATTAATCTTTGAAAAATTACTTTATTTACAGTTGAATATTATTGAGCGGATATGAAAAATTTTGAGAGTTCCAAGTTTTGCTTAAAGGCACTATTTCAGCCTTGCCTGATCAGCTCTCTGAAGCTTAGACAGTTAGAGTGTGTCAGAGCTAACAACAGCTCTCTTGGCCAACGGGATACAAGTTCAAATCCTGATGGAGAGTGCATATTTTTCTTTAATAAGATTTCTTGAAAATTCAGGCTAATAGACAAAAGTAAATGTAATATTTATTTAAAGAGTGACAGGAAATTAAATTGTAATGAACATTATTATAATAAATTAAATCATAGGTTTTAAATATTATTATTATTATGATTGTTTATGAATTATATGTTCTTTCAGTAAGTCGGAGATCATGGCTCTCCACAACGTCCTATCCTTTGTAGATGTTAGGAATATTTTTCTTTTTAGTATCTCTCCCACTCCTTGTTCTGACATCAATTTACACGAGCTCATTAGGTAGGTTACTCACTAGTCCCCTCTGTCTTTTTATATTACTAGCATTATTTTAGTATAATACAGGGGGCAAAGCTGGGTAGCGCCACTAGTGCCAAATAAAGCCAAAAAGATGTATGTAACAATCATGGAATGCCAATAAGGTCAAAAGAGAAGTGTGGCACTTGTTGAAGATTGCTGAAAACAATAATTTAATTATTTTCTGCCATTCTAAGAACCATTGTACAGTAGTCAGTGATTGGGGCATTGTCCATGGAATCAGCAGCAGCCGTCTTAAGCCAATCAGTGATGATATATGTCATGAACGAATAGTTTGGTTTTTGTGTTATTGCTTGAATGAAATGTCTGTAAATGAATAGATAAGGTTATTTCTTGCCAAGAAGCTAAGAAATTGAAAAGAACAACAAAATTTGCTGTACACTACAATTAGTGTGATTAGGCAGGGCGATTATACGTCAGTGTTTTGAGAGCTTCCTGCAATTTGTAACCCATTCTTACAAAAAGGTCTCTGTGCCAAATCCTTTGGAAGTCCAAGACAAAGCCTTTTAGATTTAATCTGTAACTGGGAAGTCCATCCATCTTACATAAGCAGAGTGATTAAAAGCTAAAAAATTTAGGTATAATTGATAATGAAATCTAAATTTTCTTTAGTTAAACTGCTTCCTGCTAATATGATCTTTACAGGCAAAAAATAAATTAACAAAACTGGTCATTATTTGCAATCATATCCAATTTAATGTCTCAGCCCATCCTTTAAACAAATAAAAGGGAAATTAATTTTCTTATATTTTTTTCACACAATCTTAATTTAAAATAAGTTCCATCATGTCTTTCCTACAAATATTTTATGAGAATTGTTCTGGTGAACCTTCCTCTATGATGCCTGGACATGAATTTAAGCATAGTACTAGATTGGCAGCTAGGTCTCAGTATTTTACAGTTGAAATGGCTAGATGTAAGTTTGATGCTAACAGTTTGATAGTATTTTTTCACATATTCTCTCACACTCAGTAATCCCTAGCACCTTTATTGCCTTGCTTTGAGTGAAATGATTATAAAAAAATTTCTCAAAGATTGAAGCATTTTGGTTAAAGTCATGAGATACAGGATCTAGTGACTGGTAACATGTATTAAAACAATTCAAGTGTGATTTACCAGAAGCAAATAGATTTTATATAGAATGTAAAATATACAACATTTATAAATAGGATAATTTTAACTTGTATGAAGCATGAGATATTTGTAAAGTGGCTGTAAATCATTGGCCTAAATCTAATTGTTATTTTCCCAACTCACTCAAATAAATACTGCATTGCCTAATAATATTTTTAATAATCATGATTAAATATGTAAATTTATGATCAGGATCATAAAGCATATCGGCTTTCTTAAAAATAAACAAGTGCTATTACAATGTGGGTTATTTAAAAACAATAACTATAAAAACAAATAAATGTGGTAGAAAGCTGAATGAGGTCAGCATGGTGGTGAATCTAAATATATCAGGTGTCAAAAATTTAAAGTTTAAATTAAAATGAAAGCATCCTGTTATCTTCAGTGTTCACTCTCTCTCTCTCTCTCTCTCTCTCTCTCTCTCTCTCAGAAGCTAAGCAAAGTATTAAGAAACATGGAGATTTTGTTAGAAACCAAGAAAAGAGTACTATTGAAATAAATATCTGTCCACCTATATGGCAGTGAATGCTGCAAGAAGAGACTTGAGGAAACAGAAATGTAGTTTTATAGAAGGATGCTGAGAATACATGACCAAACATGTGAGCAAACTACAAAGTTTTAAGGACACTTAACTTGGTATCAGAAGAGAAAAAATTGTTTAAAATAAGTAGACAAACTACATTCCTTAGTTCCACCCATTCTAACCTTCACAGCTAAGATCTGCAATGCATTCTAGGAAACCACCCTCATTATCTTTGGATTCCATTGGTAAAATGTAATTTCCACTTGAGCAGCTTCTACCCACAAACTGTTGCTTTGTGGAAGATGCTTCCTTGACCAATACACTCTTAACCTGTTCAAGTCTAGGGTTAACAGTTATCTTCCCCATGCATACACTTAAACTGTGCCTCTTACCTTGTAACCCCCTATCTTGAGTGGCTCCCGGGAGTTGTACAGAGTGAATATCACTGTAAACATAAATAAAAATAATGAGGCTGGATTGAAAAGTATCAGGACTGGTGCTACAAAAGAAAACTACAACACATTACAATGGGATTTAGTCTCCTTTGAAGTTGTCCCCCCAGCACTGTTTCCATTGATGGAAGCATTCCTGGAACTCCCTTTTTTGGGATAGTAAGCAGCTGCCTTGTTGCATTCTCTTGGATTTCCCTCATGTCAGGAAATCTTTTTCCTTTCAAGTGGGATTTGATTTTTAAAGAGGAAAACTTTGCAAGGAGTGAGATTTGGGGAATATTGAAGTTGTCCGATCTGGGGAATATTGTTCTCAGACAAAAACTATGGCACAAGCTATGGTCACTGATAGAACCTCTCTGGTGTGGCAAGATGACCACACTCTACACACTTTTTGAGCATTGCTATAAACAACAGAAGTGACCGAGAATATTATATCTTAGTATGAATGCACAACAGAGTTCAAGGTCAATCTGTGCCAAGTGGCTTCACTCAAAGTACACATTACCATAGCAACAATCCTAATACTTTTTGATCAGATCTCATATATTTTATTTTATTTTTAATTCTATGTACCTTCAGGATTTAAGCATTTATGGCATGTCACTGATTCTATTTCTTTATCATCAGTGAATTTCTATGACTTCTTGGGAAAGATACAGGAGTAGTTTCTTATGGTTTCCTCTATCATTTTGAAATCAGAATAATCCTTTTTCTGGACTGGGTGCCACCTAATGGTATTATTGAAGCCATAGCTGGGGGCATAAGAGATGGATCACAAAAGAAATGGAATATTGCTGCTATATCTGGCTTGGAGTTGCAAAATCCTCTTTATCCAACCATGACAGAATTCAAAAGTGTCTACATGACCTTGTAGGTGAATTATTTTCTACCCTACTCTCTTATAGATGCCATGTTACAAGCCTCTCATTAACAGTATTTCTGTGGAAAATATTTTGACACACTACATTCCCTAGTTCTACCAGTTAAGACCTTTTCAGGTAAAATCTGCCATACCATGTACACACAAGTGAGCAATTATCCTCTTCATATTCCATTTGTGAGAAGGGAATTCTATCTGGATAACTTCTTCCCAAGAGCTGCTGTAACAGTCGTGAGAGGATGCTTCCCTGACCACTACAATTTTAAACTCTTCAAGTCTAGGGTTAACCATTATCTATTCTACATATCCTCATAATCTACAATTCTTACATCCAAGAAAACAGCCCCCCATACAGTAACCCTCTATCTTGAGCAGTTTCAATAGCATGTATTGATTAAAAAAAAACATTTTTCCTAACAGGCGTTTATGTAAAAGTGATTGCAACAGACAAGGTCAATGGTTCCCTAATTTTTTTCTCTGGACCACATTTTAGAAATGAAAATTTGTTCAGGCCTCACCAAATTTTATGAGATAAAAAATACACTTAAAAATGAAAACGGAGAGAGCGTTAAAGGGAGATAACTGTAAATTCAAAGTCAGGACGTTATCATTGATACGTCTCTCCTCCAATTTGTGGATGACTATATTCTTAATATTTAATGTTATGCAAAAATCTAACAATGATAAAATCAGTCAAAAATTATTTATACTGGGACTCATGTCTGCAATTAAAAATAATCCATAATAATATTTTAAATTTTGAACATATTTATTTTTGGTATAGAAATTTTAAAAACTGTTTCTAAATCTTTGATTGTCTTTCAATCATTCCACCTCACCTGCTATCCTCTCCCAGTGCACATATGAAGCACATTGCACTGTTTGGGAACCACTGGACTAAGTGTTGATTTGAACTTGTCTTGCTGTTTTCACTTTTCATGGCAATAAGCATTATGTTATTTGCACCTCCTTTTATCTGATAAAACATCTGATATATAAATTTGCTTTATTAAAATATGAGACATTCATGAATGTTACTTATGATGGCACAAAAAATTCCAATTATATAAATTTACAGAAATCACTGCTCCAATGCAAAAATATGTTTTTTTCTTTTGTCTGGAATTAAAATTATCTTTTTTTCTTCTGTTGAACAAAATGAATTCAGTAAATTTAAATCTTGATTTAATATTAATCTGATACAATGTTTTATATTTCTCATTTATTGTTTTAGATTTATAGTTCTTTATACATATTCACAATATTCAGTAAGTTTCTCAAGTCCAGTAGCTGTTATTGCTATTTCTAGTATTGGTAGAGGTTTCCTGTCTAACTTTTTGTTTGAAGTAGTGTGTAATGCCAACATCCTGATTATGTCATTCCTTTTTCTTCAAGTTACATGTGCTATTCATTTTAGTTGTTGCTGCTGTTGTTAGTCCTCAAGTGATGTGGTTCCTCTTATTTGGACAGTTCTTTGTTTGCGATTCTATAGTGCCACTTCACAATGTTGGTCTTTGCCAAGACCCTCAGGCTTCACTCGCTCAAAGCCATTTTCACAGCATTGGTCTTAGAAAGTTGTATACGGCTGACAGGTTAGATATTTCTGAACAGGTTTGGCACCATCCATATGAAGATTTCAATCTGATGAGGCTATTTTAGAAAATAAAACAAAAATGCTGGAAACTTTTGCACCCACTTAATTAAAATGCAAAAACAGATGTTAAATTACAGAAAATCAACAATGAATATTTCTTCATCTTGGCTTTGAAATAATTTTATAGGAAAATAGGTTTCTTAAGTCTTGTATCTATTATCGTTCTTACCAGTATTGATGAAGGGTTTCCATTCTAAACTTTTATTTGACGTAGTGTATAATGCTAAAATCTTGATTATATCATTATTTTCACTTTAAGTTACATGTGCTATCCATTTTAGTTGTTGCTGCTGTTGGCAGTCATCAAGTGATGGGGTTTCTGTTAGTTTTTTGTTAGTGATTCTGTAGTGCCAGTGCCTGAGGTTTGAAGAAAGATGGTCTTTGATAAGACCTACAGGCTACATTCACTCAAATCCATTTTTAATTATTGATTTAAAAAGGCAATTATATACAGCTGAACTAGTTTGGTGTCATGCATGGCATCCATGTGAGAGTCTCTGGCTAACAAGACTATTTAAGCCCATGATTCTAGTTTTTTAGGTTAATGTTTTGGTTTTGTAGCAGCTTGTGGTGTTGGGTGAAACTACCCCTAAATATAAAGCCCTGAACACCTTATATATATATATATATATATATATATATATGTGTGTGTGTGTGTGTGTGCATGTGTGTGTATGTATGTGAAAGTGATAGTGGTTGTGAGAAAATCAGATATACTTTTAAGACAGGCAATACCTGGTAACCTTGCTAGTTTATCTCTTCAGCAAAATCCTATAAATTTATACATTGTGTTCTAATGTTCTACCTGACATACATTATTATAATTATTTTTTATAGCCATGTCACTTCACAAGCTGTAGTTTTGTTATGTTTCTAGATAAGAATAAATTATTTAAAGGCCCTTTCATTGTTTCTCTTAAAATGATGCCTACTGAAGCTTGATTGTCATATCAACCATAATGGACCAGTTGTCATTGTGTCCCTAGTTTCCGGTTCCAGTCTCACACATGATTTTTTTTTGTCTCAGCTCAAAGATGATCAATATTTATTACTTGTTTCTTCTATACACAAAATGACATGCTATAACATATCACAAATTTACTATGGTTTTCCTGCAATATCAAAATTGTATTGGCATGTCTTTTTTGCAGTATTATGATCAACAGATTGACTGATGCAAGGGATGTAAAAATTCACCTATTTTCAAAATTTGTTTTTACTCTCCCAAAACAGCAATAAATAAATTTGTACAAGAAAATTTCTAAATATTTTACCAACTAATAAATATATAAACAGATCTGTGTTTATCTTTTTCTTTTAGTTTGGATGCGTAGGTGTTGTAATGGATATTAATATTTTATTGAAAATAAAAATCTGAAATATAATGAAAATTATTTAAAATCAGAGCATTGAAATGTGTCACTTAAAAGAATTCTTTATAACTGGAAGTGTAATTATAAATGATTAAATTTCACTATTCCACACTACTTCAAACAAAAGGTTAAAAAGGAAATTCCCATCATTGCTGAAAAGACGGACTGAACTTGAGAAACCTGTTTTCCTAAAAAAGTGTTTTAAGAGAAAGATTTTATAAACTTCAAACTGAAATCAAGCTGCTTGGTCAATGAATGTCAAATGTTACCTTTTAGGGAAATGGCTAATATTACTATTACGATTAACAACCTAATTAACCAAATGAACAGCTGTTATGGTTTTAACAATTTAAAATTAAAAGCATTCATTCTTATGGCCTCTATTACAATTGAATGCAAAATATTAATATTTACAAGAGAGTATATTCAAGAGGGGTCATGGTGGAGTAATGGATAGCGGCTCAGATTGTGGAATCGGAGAGCCGAGTTTGAATTCCATTTAAATCCATTGCATTCACTTACATGCTAATACTCTTGAGAAAGGTGTGAATCCTCTTCTTCTCCCCCCAGCTATGAGTAAATAGCAGGACAGACCGGGTTCTATAGCCTTGGATGGCAACTGGTCTACCGCAGAAAGAAATGGCAACCTACTGCAGGAAAAAAATCTGCCTCATCAGTCATGTATCAAAAGATACATGATCGCCTATGCATATATCATGCATGGCACATAATTGACTGACTGATATTCAAGAGATTTCCAAGATGGAATAAAGTGAAGGTTAAATGATTTCTATAAAAAGATATCAACATATTTATCCATTTAAAAATATAATCTATAATTTATAGCAGATGTGTGATTATTACATAGCCAGATTTTATTGTGCATAATTCAGCTGAAAATGCATACAGTTATGTATGCATTTGGTGGCCGAAATAGTAGTGTTCGTTTTCAAGACAATAAAAACCACTGATTTAAAATAGGTTGGCACTTCACAATCTTTATATTCACTAATAATCAGTGCATTTATTAGGTTTTTTATTTTACTGTGTATTCAGTCTAGTTTTCAAAAATTGGGAGCTGAAAGTATTTGCACACATCTAATAGAAAAACTATAAAAACCAGAAGTTATATATATATATATATATATATATATATATATATATATATACACACACACACACACACACATATATATATATATATATATATATATATATGAAGAGAAAATACTATTATTTGAATGGTATATAATTAAAAAAGATCAAGAGAAATAGAGGCAGAAATTGTATGGCAGAGAAAGTGAAGATCATAGAATTCAAAAACATGAATAGTTTAAAAAAAAGAATGAAATTATTTTTGAACTGGTGCATTCCCTTTGAAAAATGTGAGGGTGTGGGGAAATAGATCTTGGGAGCATCCAAGAGAAACAAACATCCATTTTGAAAAATTGCTATGCATGAAACAGGCTGTAAATAAGTAATTAAATAAAAAATGTTATTTTTTATACATGTTAAAAAGCTCTTTTTAAAATATTTAAATTAAGCACCTATTTAAGAAAAGGAATATATATATATATATATATATATATATATATATATATATATGTGTGTGTATGTGAGTCATTTATAGATGTCTCCTCAATGTAACAATTTTAACATTGCAGGCATTTTATTTCATAAATCCTGGTATCTGGTGTGGTGTTAGATCTATTTTTCTTTTGAACTATAATTTCTGATTGTCATGCTGGTGGAGGTGGTGGTAACAACCCTAGAGTTGCGGTAACTAATTTATTTGCAAATATAAGCACAGGCTTGAGTCAGAATTAAATATTTGGTAGAGAGGATTGCCATATTTGATGAGCTGAAAAATTAAATCAAGGTCTGTGTAACATATGTTTCTACATTGTTGGCTTGTGTTTTCAAAAAACAAAATTTTTCAAGCCTTCCAAAAAAATGTTCATAATTTAAAAACTTGATTGTTGTGTTATATATCAGCTTTATATACCAAGTAAGGTTTACTGCAGCTCAAGTGATTTTTTTCTTTGTAAAGCATATATTATTAGAATATTCTTAATTTGAAAAATTATCTCCTGTAATCTGAGATAGAACTAACTTCACAATATTTGAAGATATAGCCATGTTTTCTTAACATGGTTCCAAAACAAATTCTGCTGCACTTATATATATTATATTATTCATATAAAATTGTTGTGTGAGTAATATTTTTACAGAGTCATAGTAGAGACAAATGTTTTTACTTTGTTGGGGAGTGGCCAAAAAATATTATCCATTGGTGTTTTTTGGTTGGGGTTAGTCTTTTTATCTTCTTCCTCTTTTTATTTGATAGAGAAATATATAGAGAGAAAGAAAGTGAAAGATAGAATAATAGATAAGGATCTTAAGGAAAAACAAATGCTTTGTTTTAATTTGAATTACTTTTATTTGTTTGTACATTTTTATTCTTATATTTTATTTTATTGAACTCACCACAATTCCAAATTAAAATCCACCCACACAATAAAGGGGAATTACCATCATTGTACACCTTTAAAGAAGAATTCTTTCGTTGGGCTTTATGAAAGTTAAATCTCCCCTGCTTTGATAGTTTTTTCCTTTCTTGTATTTCTTTCTTTATTGTATTTTGTTAAAATAAAATCCTGTAAAAATACTAGAATTGGTAAAAATTCTTCTACAGCCCTGTCTTAGATATTTCATGGTGAAAAAAAAATGGGGAGAGATCTGAATATTAAGTTTTTGAGCTACAAAGATTTAATAAAGAATATAGCTTAAAAAGGATAAAGAACTTCTGTTGGAATTTCTTGGATGAGGAGTTATTTACTTTTAGATGATAGTCTTCATTCTTTCTGTTATAATCATGACAAAGTATGCCACAAGGATGGAAATGCTCAGCAACCTTGATATATTCGTGAGGGATATTAGAACAATCAAGAACCTATACTGGCAGCAAACAGCATGCATACGCATAGGGAACAAGTTCAGTGAATATACAAAAATAGAAAGGAGTGTAAGGCAAGGATGCGTCTTCTCACCGGACCCATTCAACCTATACAGTGAACTTCCTTCTTACAAATGGAATATGAAAAAATGCTGGTGAATGTAAATAGTGGGAGTGTGTAAATAGGTTAGTTTGTGTACACTTTTTGTTTAAACAGTTATTTCAACAGTCAAGCTGACTTTTGAGGTAATCTCATTCTACATTTGAAAGGCATTAGAAATTGCTTGTAACTTTGTTCGACATTTCTCAGGGAAATCTCCCTCTAGTGTTGTTGGCCGTCAGCCTCCTGAATATTTCTAATTGGCTGTTAGGCGTGTTGCTTATTGCATCCAAACCCTGTTAATGTGTCAATTTGCAAAATGGCAAGGTATGTCTCAATTAAATACCTATCCATTTTCACAAAGATTATGTCTCGGTAGAGAGTGAGCCGGTCTTGTATTTCTTGCAATAAGTTCAGATCATGTCTATCGCCTGGGGAGTTGTCGGACTGAGCTGGATAGTTAACTCTAATTGCTTTCGTCAACCTAACTGCTGATTCACGACTAAATAATTCTCCATCTTGTGTTAACACCTAGGTTGATCTTACTGGGCCCAATGTTCTGTCATTAAGATGACCAAATAATACGAAACCTCTCAGATTCCACCCTTCTCTTTTGAGAGAGCAAAATTCCTACTTCCCAATTCAGCTGTTAATCAAGTTCTTTTATTGCACACTAAGCAGTTTCATAAGTAATATTGACAGAATTTTATAAAATTGGAATCATAAAAATATTACTACTATTTATCATAATTTATCAAATGTTTCTAGAAATGTTGAAACACTGGCTTGTACAAGCACTGAAATTGAACCTCATCAGCACCTAGATACTTAACAACTTGGGACTACCAGTTACTGTAAGATTATATGTGTGTATGGTGTAATGGATTGGAAATTGGAGAGCAAAGATCAATTCCAGTTGGGCTCTATTGAGGTTAAGATTGTAGTAATCAAGGAAGTCGGGATAGGCTACACAAAGAAGCTGCTTGAGTGGAACTTACATCTCACCAATGGAATATGAATGAAATGAAGGTAATTCAATACAGCGTGTGTTAGCCATGAAGGTTTTAACTGTTGGAACTAATGAATGTAGTTTATCTGAACACTTTCCATGGCAACAACAATAGAGAAATGCGAGGCTTACAATGTTTCATCTGTGGGGAAAGAGTTATAGGATGGAAAATAATTGCCCACAAGACACTTTGGACTTTTATGAGTGAAAAGTGAAGATTGGGTATCTCCTGCCCATATATGTCAATCAGTACACCATTTTCAGCCTAATCTGTTCCTTGTAAAGATAGAGGATCATGGGAGGAATCAGTTATTTACTAGAACGGAAGAGGGAACTGTTCATTTTTCCAGCATCTTTAGCAATGTATTGTCTGTATGAGTTCCACTTGAGATCTGGGTTGAGTTTGTCTCAATAGGCACTCAAAGCATGGGATCACTTTGAGGGAACATCTGTTCATATGACTGGTGATAGTCTGATTGGCAATCAAAGGAGAGAAAGTTGTAGAGAGTCATGATCAGTCATATCTTGAAGGTCTATGGTATACAGAAAATCATTGAGCTTAAAAATCACCTAAATCAAAAACAGGTCATCCATGTTTGTGAAGGCTTTAAATACTTATAAAATCCATGAACATGTATTAAACAAGATGCTAAAAGAATATAAACTTAGTCAAACATGACTAACAACCATGTAAGTATATCATGAGTGTTTAATATAGATGTACAATTATTTTACCTGGTAAGGTAGGAAAAAATTAAGAATTTTAGATAGCAGCCATTAGAAATCAAAATATTCAAGGCCAAATAATTTTAAGAAATTAAATTAAATGCATTTTTGAAATATTAAATTTCTATTTTTACCACATTGTAAATCCAAGTAAACAGGCCGTCACACAATATGATTAACAGGCCCAATATTTGAACAATGCAAAAGGTAGAATCATAATGGGGGCTAAAGATGTCTGTCTTGTGTGGATGGGTAATTTCTAATGTTACTTGACATATACAGCAGCATTATTCAGGAGAACTCAATTTTCATCAACATTCTGCGTAGTAAATGTATTATGATGAAAATTGAAAAGCCATTTACTAAATTAATAGGGTAAGTAGATGTAAGTAGAAGAGAAGATCAATAGATGGTGTACATCTGACCTAGACAGCCAATATCATAGCCGAGAGGCTTCTACTTTCTTCATTCTCATTAACCTTAGTTGAATCAACAAGGAATGCTAGCAGACCTAAACATCATTTTTGCAACTAAACTCCACATTCATATAAAGCTTTTTATGCCTTTGTTTTCATTTGCAAAACAAGAATTCATTTTGGTTAATATGGATAGATATAAAGGTAAGAAGATAAAAAAAAAAACAACAGAAAATCAAATATATTAAATTCATGTTTCTTGCATCTGAGAGAATAGAGAAACTATAAATAAAAAGCAAAAGCTATAAAGTATATATATGTACGCCAAATATTCATTTTCGTTTATATAATCTCTTTCCTTGGCAGTGCACTTGACCCAATATTTTTTCTTTTATAATACTCATTCTGGGTATAATGATAAACTACATCTGGCAGCATGGTTTGTGAGGCTTTGATAAGTGTGGAACTGACTTGGGCTGGTAGCACCTGTTAGGTTCCTAGCTATGGGCAACAAGCTAACCCTCAAACTGGTGTCAAAACGTGATGAAAGTATAAAAAATTTTATATTAAAAATATCAGCAATATATTTACATAGTAAAAAAAAAAAATTATCAGCTGTACATTTTTGTAAAAATGATGAGCAATACATTACTTGTAAAGAAAAAAAATTACCAGAAATACAATTTTGTAAAAGAAATTACTAATGGTCCAAAGAGAATTAAATTTTGGCATTAAATGACCCATGAGGAGTTGATATGCTGCTAAACAAACAAACTTTAATAATAGAGATTCAACATTATACAGCAAAAATTTCAGATTAAAATTCAGCTAATAACTGTCAGACAACGGATTTAATGATGCATCCTTGTACATGGGAACATAAAAATATTCAGTTACCATATATACTTGTGCATAAGCCAACTTCATGTATAGTACACCCCCTGAATTTTTTACATGAATTTTAACCTCTCAGTAATAAGTTACCTTTGTATAGTGCAACTGGTTAACAAAAATGCATGATTTTTAACCTCTTCATGAAATAAACAAAAATGCATGAATTTTAACCTCTCAGTAAAAAGTTACCTGTGTATAGTGCAACTGGTTAACAAAAATGCATGATTTTTAACCTCTTCATGAAAAAAACAAAATTGCATGAATTTTAACCTCTCAGTAAAAAGATACCTGTGTATAGTGCAACTGGTTAACAAAAATGCATGATTTTTAACCTCTTCATGAAAAAAACAAAAATGCATGAATTTTAACCTCTCAGTAAAAAGTTACCTGTGTATAGTGCAACTGGTTAACAAAAATGCATGATTTTTAACCTCTTCAGAAAAATTTGCTATTTGTAGTAGTGCAATCCCCTATTTTTTTCGTAAAAAAACTGATCATAAAAACTTGTACTATACTCAAGTCTATACAGTAATTACAAAAATCTTCAAAGTTATTAAAAATTGTTTCAATTCAAAGAAATAATTTATCTTTGTATTTATAAGGACAATAAAACATTGAGAATATTTTCATCACATTTCCTTTATCTGCATTGTTTTCTTTTTCTGAGGAAATTTCAAGATTAACAGGTGGATTAGGCATTGGTAGATCAGATTCTTGTGATGATAGTTTAAAAGTATTGTAGTATAAGATTAGGATAAAAGATTTATTTCTGATTCTTTTTACTGTCTTCTTGGATTTAATTTTGCAGGAAAAAATAGAAATCATTATTCTGAATTTATCAGTTCATCTATATCACTGGAATTCCAAAACTAACAACTTTCTTTCATCCTTTGGTTCATTGTTTAAGTTCTTCAACACAAATAGAACAGACACTGTGAACAGCCAAATTTTTGTTCAATTTTTTTTATATATACTCTAATTTCTTCACATATGAATAGGAGACTTGAGAGTACAGCTGTAGTTTTACAGAAAGATGTTGAAAATACCATGGATGGAACATGAGCAGTGCGGAAGTTCTAAGGAAAATGTAAACAAAAAGTATATCTATATAGAATAAAAAAAAACACCTAGTTGTAATTTCTAGGACACATAGTGAGGAAAAAGGGTTTGGAGAATTTGACACTCAAAGGACATGTTGAGGGCTGAGGGAAGCAGTAAGTAACTTACCTGTTATGCTTGTGTAATGAATTGCAAACAGAGACTGGGAGGGATACTAAGGAGAGAAACATTACTTATAGCTACAACGGATCGGAAGTTGTGTAGAGCCATGATGTCCAACATCATTCAGGGATAAGGCACATAAAAGTAGAAGATATAAAAGTCAGGAAGAGGATTTACAATCTGTTAACCACATCCTGCACCATGTGACTGTACTATTAAATTGTTGTAAAAATCTTTTTTTATACACATAAGAAGTATATATGGAAGAATATGAATATTATTATATAATAACTTGGACATTCAAAATATGAATATTTACTTTCAAGGAAACAGTGTATTTGATAATATTTTTTTAAACAGAATTAATTGCTGTGTACAAAGGAAGCAATTATTTTCTAAGGATTTTTCTGCCAGAAAATATGAGCACTGGACAAAGGACAAGTGCTAATGATAATGATTAATTTTATGATTACTGTTGTCAAGGGAAATGGAAAAAAGATGTTTTTATTAATAGTAGTAAGATTAGTAACATATAATGGCATAATTTGAGAGTTTAATTAGTGATCAGCTTTGTTCCATTCCAACAGCATGCAAATAACAATGAATAAAAGGCATAAGTTTGTCCTGACTATTAATCCAGTTTGACTACAAGATCTAACTGTTATGAAGTGGAATTTCCTTTGTATTTTATGATTCAAACAGTAGTTGTTTGTCTTGCATACCAAGAGCTGCTCTACCCTTACTGCCTGGGCATTTATATAGTCTATGCCTTAGCTATGCTAATTAGGCAGTCATTTACATATAACTACATTCATTGTTATAGAAATAAGCAAAAAAAGTTAGGAATAATCTCTACATTAGAGGTAGAATTGAAGTTTCATGTAATGGTAGATATAGGAGCTAAACAATACAGTTTATTACTGGAGACACAAGAATGCCATAAATGTACTTTCATTGAGACACTGACAATTGGCTGGCAAATATATTGATTTAATCTTTAGTATCAATATAAAAAGAACAATAAATATTGTCTTTCTTAAGAACAATGGTCAATTTTAATGTATATAAAGATCTTTATAAAAAGGTAATGGTAATATTAGCCATTTCCCTATAAGGAAACATTTTGCATTCATTGAGCAAGCAGCCTGTACTATTACTATAACTTTCTCTTAAAACATTATTTAATGAAAACAGATTTCTCAAGTTCAGTAGCTTTTATTGCTCTTTCCAGTATTGATGTGAGTTTCCTTCCGAACCTTCTATTTGATGTGGTCTGGAATGTCAACAGCTTGATTCTGTCATTATTTTTTCTTTGAATTATATGTAATATCCATTTTAGTTGTTACTATTGTTGAAAGTCCTCAAGTGTTGTGGTTTCTCTTATTTGGTGCACTTTGTTTCTGGTTCTGTAGCACCAGTTCATAATGTTCAATGAAGGATGATCTTTGCCAAGACAAAGTTGGATATGCAAGCCAAGAGCTACTTGCTCAAAGCTTTTTTCAAAATTGATCTTAGGAAGTGGTTGTACACAGCTGACAGTTTAGATATTTCTGAATGGTTTTGACCCCATGCATGAAACCCATATGAAATTTTTTGATCTGACAAAGTTATTTAAGAAAGGAAATTTTTGATCTGACAAAGTTATTTAAGAAAGGAAATTTTTGATCTGACAAAGTTATTTAAGAAAGGAAATTTTTGATCTGACAAGGCTATTTAAGAAAGGAAATTTTTGATCTGACAAAGTTATTTAAGAAAGGAAATCTTTGATCTGACAAAGTTATTTAAGAAAGGAAATTTGTGATCTGACAAAGTTATTTAAGAAAGGAAATTTGTGATCTGACAAAGTTATTTAAGAAAGGAAATTTTTGATCTGACAAAGTTATTAAAGAAAGGAAATTTTCGGTCTGACAAATTTATTCAAGAAAGGAAATTTGTGATCTGACAAAGTTATTTAAGAAAGGAAATTTTTGATCTGACAAAGTTATTAAAGAAAGGAAATTTTTGATCTGACAAAGCTATTTAAGAAAGGAAATATTTGATCTGACAAAGTTATTTAAGAAAGGAAATTATTGAAGAATAAGAATAATGACTTGCTTATACAGGGTAGCAGAAATCAGAAATTGGTATGTTTTCCTTTGAAGAGTTTTTATACATATTTGAAAAAAATATAGAAAGTACAGTGAAATGAAACTTAATGCTTTTGAGAAGAAAATTTGAAATATTTTCTATTCTTGATATTAATGTGTGAAATATTTCATAGTTGAACTGAAACTCACCATCTGTCTGAGATGAGGTATTGTAACTATTTACACTGTTTGGACAATTGTCTTCATCTTTATTGTCATATTCATGACATTTTGGCCATTGTACACTTCAGCCTTCTTCAGGTGATATACGTTGGAATTTTGAAGTGAATCCTTTATTTCGTCAACCAAGGTTGATTGTTCCACATGCCATGATGTCTAGATGTCTCAGATACAGTTATCTCCCTTTTATCGTAACTTAACTCTCCAAGCTAGGTATTGAACTCACAACTCTTTGGGTCAAGTCACTGGATTACTTCAACCTTTGAACAAAATAACTTGAAGAGTTGAGTTACTAAAGGGAACAATCTACCCCAGTGGATAAAATAAAGGGTTCACTTTAAAATTCCAACATGTATCACCTGAAGAAGGCTGGAACATACAACAGCTGAAATGTCATGAATATGACAATAAAGTTGAAGTTCATCATATTCTAAATTTGATACTAAATAACAATCTTTTGATTATAGGATTACATTCTCAACAAATGCAATAAAATTGGAAAGTCATTCAATGATTTTCTCTGTAAGATTCAGTTCTTAACAAATCTCATGTACAACCTTGTACCAGCCTTAAATTTGAAAAAGATTTGTTTTTATAGAATTTAATCATTATTTCTATGTAAATGGTTAAAAATAAATCTACTTAAATATAATTTTTTTATTAAATGATCCTATTCTTTATTGTGCCAACAATGAAGAGAATAATCAAATAAAAAGGAAATACTTGAAGCGTTGACAAAACTTTGGTCAGAGAACCATTCTTTTGAACCACTAAGTTCATGGTATCAAAATTGAATATCATATTGGGAAAATCTTCAATCCAACTAACAAAACCCAATGTCATAGTTTATTTTAAGAGTAGCTTTTCCAATCCAAGCTAGGATTTACCTTATAGCTTATTATTACTTTAATGGGGTTTTACCATACAAGCCATTTTTTAATGTCTGTTTAAGGATATGCAGGCCACTTTATAATGCCAGTGTGTCTCTGTTTAAAGATATGCAGGTTGATTTAAAATGCCAGTGTGTCTCTGTTTAAAGATATGCATGTCACTTTATAATGCCAGTGTGTCTCTGTTTAAAGATATGCAGGCCATTTTATAATGCTAATGTGTCTCTGTTTAAAGATATACAGGCCACTTTATAATGACAGTGTATTGCTATTAAAGATCTACAGGCTACTTTATAATGCCAGTGTGTCTCTGTTTAGATAAAATTAGCACTAGATAAGATAAATATCTTATAACAAAGAGCAACTCTACGAAAAGAAAACTGAGGAATTCTGCTTCTTTGATCCAGATAGCAGAGTCATTCCTGATAGTAACAACATTTTTACCTATAAATTACTATTAACATTGATAGTTTATCATTTGGTATATTTGAAGTACAAAGAGCAATGTCTAAACTTCTGATATTATGTATTTTTATTATTACATGAAATATTTGGAATAGTCTGGATTAATATCCTCATCAGTGAATTTTTGTATTGTGTATTCTGTATTGAGATTAACTTTTAAGCTATTTTCCTTCCACTTATGGTATTACTCTAGTTTAAAAATTAATTTTCATAAAATTAATGATTAAATAATGAAGATATCTGCATGTTTCTTTTTGTTACAAAACAAATGAATGGCTGATTTCCATTTGTCTTATAAAGCATCATTAATGATCTTTATCTTTGTTATTATAATTACATTTCAGCTAGTTTGCTTTCTGGTCTTCTGTTTTCAATCAAAATAATACATAATGCTGAAAAAAGTACTCAGGTAATATTAAAGAGCAAGAATTTTAGCCCAAACACAAAAATGGCTTTAAAAATATTCCTCATCAATATTCACTTGATTGAAAATTCCTGATCTGTTTTATAAGAAAACATCTTTAAAAAACATAAGTGTGTTTCATGAATAACATATCATTTTCATGTCATTATGCTTTTTGAAGAAAAATATAAGTGTTAAAGTTAAAAAAAAACACATTGAATTATTTTAAAATGTACTTTGAGTAGGTTTTTGAAAAAGACATCATATTCTCTCTGAATTTTTTTCAGTATCTTCTTGTATCATAAGGATACAAGGAGATATTGAAAAGTTATCAGTCTGATCCACTATCCCAAATTAGTATTTTAATAACCAAACATCATAACATTGACTTTGAGCTGGGAATATTTCAGCATCCTCTTGTATTAGATACTTTAATAACTGTCTTTTTTCCTTCAGGTTTCAACAAAATTTTATACATTTATCTTGTTAAATATCTTATTTCCACATGAAAAAATATATCCTCTTGTATGATTGTGTGTCTGTTTAAAACATGGAGGAAAATTTAACTCTGTTGAATATTCTGTCCCTGCTGGCTTATTATCTCCATTTAGGTCTTAATAAAAATTACCATTTTTTTTTAATTCTGGGAATAAATGGAATAATGTTAGGTTTTCAAAACAGTTGACACAATTTTGATAATATATACCACTGATGCAGTGCAAATAGAAAACTGCTTACTGTATAAATTCTATAAAACAGAATATCTTCTGTTCATATATTCCAAATTGCAGTGTTATATTTTGTTTATGTCAATTCAGTTTCACCTTTATATTTATGGTACATGGAAAGAAATAATTTGCTTCTTTAAAAGAAAATGTCTAAACCTTAAAGTGGAGATCAAATTGATGATACCAAATGTGGTAATAAAATAAATACATTCATCTCCCCTCTTGCTTGTAATCATCCATCACAATGAACGTTTTTCAGCACTAAACTAAAATGAGTCAAATAAAGGTTCATAAGCTTGTACTTAAAGTTGTTACTATATTACACCAAATAAAGTTACAAAGAAGGATTTCTCTTGGATAATCCTTGTAGACATATGAATGGAAAACTGATTTGATTGAATTGTGTTGAAGAAAATCAGTTTATGCTTACTTAGGTATAAAAATCAGTTTTTCTTTCTAATTAAAGCTGGAAAACATTGATATCAGCTATGAAAATGTCTGGTAAAGGTTTTGTAGTCTATTTCTTATGAACTGTCATCCAAAAAAAGAAAAAAGAAGGAATATTTTAATTTATTATTTATAAACCTTTTGTTTATCTTGGATGAATATCCAACTTTGTGGGACTTACATTTATATCTAAGCCTACTAATCTAATACATTTATAAATTGTTTTTAACAAGCATTAACAAGCCAGCATTTTGACACATTTAATTTAACTATAAAAATTTCTTTGCCACAAAAAAAGTGAAATCCTTGCACTGAACTCTATAGAAAAGTTCCAAACATGCTTATTCACATTATCTACAACTTTGGGAAGATTCATTAATATTCCAAAAATGAAGACAATTGAACTCCTGCATTGTTTGTTAACAGAATCAATAATATAAGAAAGTTGTTGATTCATCCTTAAGCCCTCTTTCTGTCATGGAGTATATACCTGAGGAAGGCCAAAGAATGAATCTGCTGAAATGTTAACTTTGTGCCTTTGGAAAGCTTACCTACTTTTTCATATTTCACAAAGAAACGCAGAAAATATTGCAGAAAATACACAAATAATCCAGTCAAACATTGTATCTTTTTCTGTGTATTTGATTGATATTTAATTGATATTTAATTGATATTTAATTCACAGCACTTTTCCACGGATGGAACATTACTACACTAACAGTATTTCATTAGATTTCTATTCAAGTTTATCTCAAGCAAGGCATTAAATCCACTGAGACATAAGAGATTAATGGGTGTGGAAGAAATAGAAAATGAAAACACTACTAAGGAGTAAATGCAAAAGATGAGTAATCAGGAGTAATCAGGAGAACAGTAGATAGAGATTGACAATGCGTTTAAATTTTTGAAAATTAAAATTTGCTGAAAAGCAAGGAGCCAGAAAGGAGTGTGAGAAAAGAAGCTCTTAGCATAGAATTTATGGTTACATCTAGCCAAAATTGTATATCGATGAGACATTGTTGCCAGTCTAGTACTGTGCTTAAATTCATAAAGGCAGGAAGCCACTAAGACACATGAAGTTACTAGGTGTAGAAGAATTAGAAAGCAGAAACCTTTCTAAGGAGAGAGAACACTAGAAGAATAATTAGGATGACAGCAAATAACGACTGACATTGCTTTTAAATTTTTGAAAATTAAAGTTGATTTGAAAGCATGGAGCCAAATAGAGTTGCACAAGTGTAAGAAAAGGAACTGTTAGTATAGAATTAATGTTCACATCTATCCAACTCAACTATAAATATATGAGACCTTGTCACTTGTCTAGTACTGCACTTAAATTCATGAAGTCTAGGTACCATAATGAAAAGTTCATCCAAACAATTAGCATGAAAGTATTTATAGAAAAGGTGCAGGGAGGCAAAATTACAACAGTGGGAAGGTGACTGAAGCTGCGATGAAGTTTTACAGAAAAATGGAAAAAAAAGACATGTATACTTAACATTCGAAAGAGTGAGTTGAAATTTCTAGGGAATATAATGAAGAAAGAGAGCTTAGAAAATCTGAAGGCAAGAAGAAAAACAGAGTATAACCTAATGAACTGGTGTAAAATGGAGGGCAGAACAGGGTTTAGGAGAGATAAGAAGACAACATTTACTAAGAGTCACAAAGGACAAACAATTGTGGAAAGCCATGATTGCCAATATCCAGCAGGTACATGGTACATAGAAGAATTTAGGGAAAAAACAATTACACTTGTAACATATCAATAAATATATTGAGTGCTGAACAAATGTATACACTTGATAATATTTGAAAATTCTTTATTTATCAAATATTATATCTAGAAAAAAAACAGTATTCTATTTCACTGTATTTGACATTTGTAAAGATTTTTTCTAATTTTGTTGTCTGTTTTCATTGTATTCAAGATGAATAATGATGCTTTCAGAACAAGACTTTTCTTTTCATGTTACCTTTTCAACTAAGAAAATAAAAACTTCTACCAATTGTAACTCATTTATAGTGTCAGATCAATTCTCTTCAATTCAATATGCAATCAACATTAAGAAAATTCCATCTTAAATCCTTTCAAATTTAAAAACGCTAAAAAACAAAAGTGTCTCTGCAAATTATCATGGCTTCAAGTCAGCATCAATTAACCACATTGTGTTAATTTAGCTACAAGCTAATCAAATTAAGTGGAATTTCTTTGCAAACAAAAACTCTTAAATCCAATAATTTATCTGTTTATGAATATTTCTTTTTCAAATAATTAATCCCACTTATAGAATTCAATACCCGTCTGCAGCTGCTGCTAAGAGTCTTCAGAAAGTTTGATTAAATATCTAATTTGTCTACTGACTTAATTAAAAGTGCTGAATTTAATTTGTTCTTTTGTGGAGCTGTCAGCTCTGTGAAATAATCTTCACAAGCCATCAAAAATCCAAACATACACTGATAAGATAGACTCTTCTCTCACTTTGTATGTCTCTGCACAATGTTTTTTTCCCATTTATTCTTTGTCTTTTTAATTCAATAATAATAATAAAACTGTGCTTTTAAAACTGTAATTTTGGAAACCATTTTATTTCTGTTAAATGGAGAATGCTCCAGATGTATTGAGACTTGGAGAAATAGAGAACTGAAGATCATTTCTTAATATCTGTTCTGACAAATCGGAAGAAATGGAATTAAAAAAGAGATGGCCAAATTTGTATAAAATAGAAATACTTAGGAATTGAAATGTAATGTATTACATGAAATATTTTAATATGTAGGTCAATATAAAAACAAATGCTATTTATAATGGAAAAATAATGCTTTTTTTTACATTCTTTTGATTCTGAAGAGACTGTTGATCACACACACACATATATATATATATATATGCATATATATTCACCACATACAAGGAAGTAAAGGCACTAAAACACAAGGAGTTACTGGGTATGGAGGAATTAGAAAACAGAAACATTACTAAGGCATGAGAACATTAGGAAAACTGTAGATAGTGACTGAAATTGCATTTAAATTTTTGAAGGTCAATGTTGGCTGGAAAGAATGGAGCTGGAAGAGTGTTCCACAGTCAAGAAATATAAGAAAAAGAAACTGTTACGTCTAGCCAATTCAACAGTAAATTGATGAGACCTTGTTGCCAGTTTAGTACTGCACTTAAATTCATAAAGTCTAGGTACCATAGTGAAGAGTTTATCCGAACAATTACCATGAAAATATCTATAGAAGGCACAGAGAGATAATGTCATGGCGATGGGAAAGTGATTGAAGTCAATCTACCAGATCAGCACCAAAAATATTGCTGATTCATCTTTGGATTTTTCTCATATACACTCACATAAAATAGCAAAAAGTTGTTGGTGGTGTTAATAAAATTTATACTAATAATAAATATGCATTTCATTCCTCACTGATTGGTACAACTCTGAGTTTCATATTATTGACTGTTGGCTTTTTCATAATATCAAGAAAGAACATGGTCACCATATAATGACTGTGTTTGGAAAAAAAAACATTCCCATGACTATAGATACACATATGTAAAAATCTAAATATTCAATTTAAAAAAAAAATTGGTAATGGCTAATAGAATAGCTAGAAGTGCTTGGATATAAAAAACATTTGGACAGTTTTTACACATTTTATGTCCAGTAAAGAAAACATTTATAAGAACAAAAGAAAAATTGAATAAATAGCTTAATTGCAGTACCTTGTCAGTCATTTTTAATGAAATTTGTACAAAAGAGGGATTGCTGCCCAAATATACAATGTTATACATATATATATATATATATTTGTGTATTTAGGCCGCAATCCTTCTTTCATGCACATTTCATTGAATATGACAGACAAGGTGTTTTTATTTAGTTTTTTTATACAATTTCTCATGTGATCTAATAATTTTTTTCTTTTCAGATGATAAATTATATAAAAACTGTCCAAATGTTCTTTTTATCTCAGAGCTTTCGGCTATACTTTTAGCCATTTTCGAGGATTAAATATTTTAACTGTTAAATCAGAAATAGATTGTTGCATGTATGTCTTATAAAATGTTTTCATTTTTCAAAACACGGTCAAGATATTGTGTCCATCTCATAGTTAATATTATTAAGTGCTGTTTTTTTTGTTTTTATTAATAAGGCTTCCATTATTTTTAGCCTTTTTTTTGCATGTAGATGACGCTATTATGTTAGTGTTATCAACAAGTATGTTACGAATAGTGTCCGGTAGGTCTCCATGAATATTTAAATGAGATCTAATTGAGCTATAGTCAGAAAGGTGTAGAGTGAGTTTGCATGTCAAACATGTTGTAGTGTGGCGTATATATATATATATATATATATATATATATATATATATATATGTGTCACACATTATGAAATGGACAAAGTCCGACAATTATTTTTTAAGACATTTTTATGTTTATATGTTCTTTTTATAGATACAAATATTTAAGTAAATACTCTTTATAATAAACAGTATTAACAACATTTACAGCCTGAATGTCCGAGAAATTTTCACAGAAAATATGCATCCTCCAACAGATGTCGAACCTATATCCTATACGGAACCATCATATAGCCTGATGTGCCTTTACCGATTGGGCCACAGAGGAGCATTCAGTTAGCAAGGTCGATTTTACTGTATTTAAACACAATTCTCCATGATTTTCTCTCATACATTCATATCTGCTCAATGCATATCTAAATGTAAACAAATGACGTCACACATTATGAAATGGATAAAGTTCGACAATCGACCTTGCTAACTGAATGCTCCTCTGTGGCCCAATTGGTAAAGGCACGTCAGGCTATATTACTGTTCCGTATCGGATACAGGTTCGATTACTCTCGGAAGATGCATATTTTCTATACTGTTTATTATAAACAGAGCATTTACTTAAATATTTTAACGTATAAACATAAATAACGTCTTAAAAATAGATATATAGTTTTCTACTTCTTAACTATTTACCACTTTAATGAAACTATCAATTGAGCATATCTAGGCCTGCTATCATAAGGGCCTTCAAATATTTTATTTATTTTTTTACAGTAAGGTTCACCCTGTACAAGGCCCTGGGGCCACTTGAGGTAGATCGTTATGTTAAGGGGTAGTTTATATGGATAGGAGGGGAAGATAACAGTTAAGTCTAGACTTGAACAGGTTAAGACTGCAGTGATCGAGGAAACTATGTTCCACAGAGAAGTGGTTTGTGGAATAAAGCTGTTTGAGTTGAACTTAATTCTTGCTGATAGAATACAGAGGTAATGTGTGTGGTTTGCTACAAAGTAAGTGACATGGTAGTCCTAGCCATGAAGGTTAGACCTAATGAAACTAAGGAATGTAGTTCGTCCAAGGACTTTCCATAAAAGTAGTGATATAGGAGTGAGAGGATCGCCCCATCCCACCTGTGAGAGAGAGGTTGGAGCGTGGAAAATAATTCTTCCCTAACAATGACTCAAAGTCGCTTTTGAACACTATCAAGACTGGAAAGTGAGGACTGGACTGCTCCCACCCAAATATGACAACAGTTCTCCATTTTCGTCCTGATCTGGAACTTATAAAAGTAGAGAGTAGCATGAGGAGTCAGGTACTCACTGAAGCGATACAGGGAGCTAATCATTTTACCTGCATCTTTAGTGTTGGATCTTATATAGGAGTTCCACATGAGGTCGGGTGCGAGTTTGAGGACCAATATACTCTCAAGGTACAGTGCCTCCTCGAGGGGACATTTGTTTATCATGACTGGTGGTAGTTTGGGGTCTGATCGGTGATGAAGGAGGGCTACATGATTAGTGCTGATATTTATAAGACCAATGTAAAGAAGGAAAATACTTTTTCAACAATCTACCAGTCAGAGAGGCTTTGAAATTAGCATTTATATCAGCATATCTATCTATCTATCTATCTATCTATCTATCTATATATATATATATATATATATATAAATATATATATACACTGGAATAAACAAACAGTGGAATAATTGTTAAAACCGTACATGTTAAAAAAGAACTCAATTTCAAGTAGGAAAACGAAACTTGCCTCTGATTGATTCACTGAACAAACCACCTGATGAAACCACATTAGTGTTCCAGTCAGCGTTCTTATCTTTTTAAGATATATATATATATATATATGTATATATATATATATATATATGTATATATATATATATATATTAAGAAATATATATATATCTTAATATATATATATATTAATGTATATTAATATATATATTAATATATAATATTTAATATTATTTAATATAATATAATATATAATATTATTAAATATTAATAATATATATATATTAATGTATATTAATATATATACATATATATATATATATATATATATATATATATATATATATATATATATCATCTGGTATCATAGTCAGTGAGATAAGATTACTAAACACTATTCTAGAGCAATGCACCCATGTGTATAAATTCGTTTGCACATATATGTGAATCTGTAATTATACATACAAGAAAATATGTAGCAATTTTACAGTGTAGCTTGATGTGGCACAAGGCCGACAGTATGGAGCACCCATTGAAGATCAAGCTCAATACTCAGTTGTAATTGATCTAGTGAGACAAGTTTGCTAACCATTACACCCTATTTACATGCCCCACAAGTAGATAACAATATCTTGCATAAATAAATAATGCATGTAAAAGAACTTAAAATAGCTTCAACCAATGTGACATTTACATATACTGTAAATATGGACCATATGTAGTATATATATATATATATATATATATATATATATATATATATATATATATATATATATATATATGTATATATATATATATATATATATATATATGTATATATATATATATATATATATATGTATATACATATATATATATATATATATATATGTATATATATATATATATATATATGTATATACATATATATATATATATATATATATATATGTACACACATATATATTTTTTGTATGTATAATTTTTTAACTGTAATATCCTCAGAAGATTTGAAAAATATAGATAAAATAAAAGTCCCATCTCACATGCTGTTTTGAAAATGTATATTTCTACATTTGATTATCTATTCAAATATATATGAACATATAATAGTAATATATAATAGTAATATATAATAGTAATATATATATATATATATATATATATATATATATATATATATATATGTGTGTAGATAGATAGATAGACAGGCATACAATATATAAAGACGTATCAGCATTTATTGGAAAATCTTTGAAAAATATGTCTTTCATATCGTAGTTATTATAGCCAGTAGCTCTTAATCCATTTCAAAAAGCATTTGATGGTCGAGTAAGTTGTAACTTGATGGCCACAACTGTCCATCTTTTATGATTGGGGTGAGGTGGATGTTGGTCACTGGTCTTGTTGAAGTCATCATCAATGAAAAGCGTGCACACCTTGAAGGTGAGTCTTTGGCGTTTTGCTGCTTCCAACTTGTCACTATTGACATTTTCTTTATCTCTTGTGATACTCTGTACATGGCCAATGAGGACCTTCTTGGCAAATACTTTAAGGACATCAAAAAAGTAGAATATTGAGTTTTTACATCAAAAGAGTCAAAATCCAAAGGAAAATGCACTGGAAAAACTCCAGAATGCTAACTTGAAGCTCTTCTGAATACTCTGCCAACATGAAACATTTGATGACCAAACAGTTAAGATAAACTCAAAACAAATTTGAGAAGTTTCTAAAGTTAAAATCCATTTTTGTCACTATTTCTTTTGTATGCATTAGAGTGAATTAATAATACTCCATTTTTCATAAATCCTGTTCAAATTAAACAGTATTTGCTGACTTGAGCTTAATCAAGTTCAGAACTGAATAGAGCAAATATGAAATAGGAAGACTCTGTTGCATCAATTTCTCAAGAGCCTGCTGGCTTTAAAAATGAGCATTTGTAATCCTCGCTTTTACTGGAACTCAAACAGTGACCATTGGTGTAAGTAGTAAATAGTTAATTTTCTCAGCTACAAAGCAGCTTTTCTTTCAAAATTAATCTTAATTAAAATAAACAAAAACAGTAGATTTCACTGTTTATAATTTTTAAAGAAAAGATAAAAGTGAACTTGGGAAAGTCATTTGAAATTTCACTATATGTTTGAAATAGTTTATGTCAAATTTTGAAAAAAATCTTGGTTCTTTTAAGTGCAAAATTCTTTACTTATGAATGGGAATTAAAAACAAAAAATAACAAATATATATATATATATATGTGTGTGTCTGTGTGTTTTTATGCATTATCTTTATTTGATCACAAAGTCTAAATATGAAATATAACCTGGGGAAGTGATAAACAATTCGCATCTTTTTGTTTCCCCTCGTGTTTGAATGTGAAGTGATTATATCTGATATTCTGATATCCACGATATTGCGAAATGGTTTATTTAAATATACAATGTGGACTCTTTGCAATCATTATTATCAATGGAAAATATCAAAACCTTTGAAAAGAATAGCAAAAGAAATGAATTCATAAATATTTGAATCTGCTTGAAACTAGTAAAAGGAACAATGTAAATTCCATGATGATATCACAATATGATGATGCTTTATATATGAGGGGGTACTGAAAAGTTCTTGGCCAGTACACTTCCCAAAATCTGACCATATAAACAAATATCAATTTATTTTTAGAGAGACTCCATTCTTAGCAGGATCCAAGAACTTTTCAACACCCTGTCATATTTTCTACTTTATTTTCTCCCTCTTTCAATGCTTTTTGCATATTATACCCATTCACCAACAAAGATTCTTTTAATAGTACATAGAGGGTCAAAGAACGAAATATTGTTTATAGCTACAAGGAACAGGTAGTTGCAGAGAGTCACAATTACCTATGTCCTGAAGGAACATGGAAGACAATTGATAATGATAAGTGAAAGGATGATGATATGAAGGAGTGCTAAAAAAGCACTTCCCAAAACCTGGCCAAATGACCAGAGTTTTACTTTTCTTTTCTCTATTTGGCCAAGCTAAGAACTTTTCAGCATCCACTTTTGTATATTTGTCAGCCAAGAACCTCAGTTAGATTGTCGACAAAATCTTCATGTTAGAACCAAAAAGTCTTTTTCAGATCTTTATTCTTTTATGCACCAAGTCCTTTCAGGATGTGGGTGATCATGGCTCTCAACAGCTTCCTATCTATTTTTCAGATACTTATCTAAAATAAGTATTTCTTTTAACAGAATATTGTCATTTTAGTGAAGTGCAAACCTCCAAGAAGTACTGAAATTGTTTTAATTATATAAAAATAACAAAGTAATTTTAAGGAATTATTTCCCAAACTTCTATGTGCTGTGTTTTCTTTCAGAACAAAGGTAATCATGGCTCTCTACAATTTCCTGTCCTTTTGTTATCCCTCCTAAACCCTGTTCTGCTATCCATTTACATAAGCTTGTTAAGTAGGTTATTCACTGTTTCCCCCTGCCATGCTTGACACAAACTTGTTAGGTAAGTTATGCTCTGTTTCTCGTGACCCCTCTTGTATTGCTTATGTTTTGTGAGTATCAAATTTTCCAAGCCCTCTTGATGGATGTACATACATCTATCTCTTTTCTTCTTTATCTCTTTTTAATTTTCCTAATTTGGTTTGCAAGTCTTTTATCTTCCACTCCCTCAATCACTTTTTCTTTTCTAGAGATATATATCTCCTTCAAAACCCCGCCACCATGTATGAAAATGTCAATCTGAGGAATTAGAATCGAATTTCGATACTAAGGAAGTAAATTATAATAAACATGAACCCATAATTTTCATTAAATAGGTCCAAATTCTATTTGTTTAAGACAGTACCTTGAAGTGCACATGATATATTTAATATGCACATATATTATATTAATATAAGAAAAAAAAACATACAACTAAATAAATAATGAAATAATAAAATAAAATAAAAACAAAAAAATTATAAATAATAGTAAACAAAAAATAAATAAATTTAATTTTTTTTGTGTCCTCGTTCTTAATAACCATTACAGATGACTCCACCATAGATATATTTCAATCTTCAAGCTTTCCAAAGAATACCATGATGTGGGTAAAAGAATTCTAACTACCACACAGACACCACATTGATTCTTGAAAGTGACTGTGATGGTTGAAAACATTTGAACAAAACAATAACAAAATATGAACTACAGAGTGGTTATCCATAACTTTGAGAACAATATACACCACTCAATTTGAAAATTACAAAAATATGATAAAAATCAAAGAAACAGATCTTGTTGGTTCTTTTTAAACAAACGTGATTGAATGAATACTTGCTAGCTAAATATACCTTTTATATATATATATATATATATATATATATTTATGTATGTATATAAAATTTGTAAGTGGAAAGGATAATCCAAGTAGGTCTTTTTGATATAAAATATTAAAAAGATAAAGCCATGAAGAGAGCTCAGTTTATTGTATACAGAGCAATATGATATAAATCAAAGGAAAAAACTTACCACATTTCAAAAAATCTGGTAATAAATTTATTTCAGCAGGTAAGTTTTTAATACCTGCCTCATCAGACAGAAATTACAAAATGGTTTAAATTTATCCAGACAATATGCTAAAAATAAGTAACATGCATATACAATGCATGCACATACACATACATACATGTATACATATATGGACATATATATATATATATATATATATATAAACTGCGTCTAGAGATTATATGCAAAAGAGGTATTGTCAAATATTTTATGTAAAATTCATTATCCAATGAAATAATTTGTACTATTATGTATAACGAGTAAGTATGAAAGCAATTAAGTCCCAATTTTCAATTTCAGATTGATATTTAGTATTTTTTCAGTAATTATAACAATTTGCAGTATCCAGAGATTATTTGCAAGAACTAGAATTTAGTATTATGGCTCATAAAAAAGAACTAACAATGATGAAAAGAACTATATAATCAAAGAAATTAGTAAAGAAAAGTCTTTGCTTCAAATTTCTAAGGATTTGAAAAGGGATCATCGAACAATCAAGAAAATATTTCAAATGGGAATTCAACCAAGGAAAAAAAAGTCTCAGGCTGAATTCAGGAATTTAACAAAGTGAGATCTATCACATATATCCGAAGAGAATTAATAAGAAACCCAAATGCGTCAAGTGCCTTCATATTTGAGGCCGCTGGAGC
Organism: Acanthosepion esculentum; assembly: GCA_964036315.1. Lineage (NCBI taxonomy): Eukaryota > Metazoa > Mollusca > Cephalopoda > Sepiida > Sepiidae > Acanthosepion > Acanthosepion esculentum. Next base: position 79,762,263 of record OZ038480.1, read on the forward strand.
TCATATGGTGTCAAGGGAAACGAGGTGTAAAGCATTAAGGAAGTTTTCTGATGTAAAAAATCAAATAAAGAAACCCATTTTAACAAAAAACATAAGGAAAGAAGATTGCAGTGGGCAAAAAAATACATGAAATTTGATTTCAGTAAAGTGCTTTTTACAGATGAATCAAGGATCACCCTCGATGGGCTTGATGGATGGGCTTGAGGATGGGTTTGCAAGCAACATGACTCAAGAAAATTTTTTAAACGCCAACAAGGCGGCGGTGGAATCATGATATGGGCTGGGATTATTGGTAATGAGCTCGTGGGTCCATTTAAGCTGAAAGACAGGGTTAAAATGAATTCCAAAAGTTACTGTGATTTTCTAGAGCAATATTTCTTTGAATGGCTTGATAACCAGTCTTTAGCCAAGCGTAGATCTATGATCTTTATGCAAGACAAAGATTTTGATTGTAGAGCCTCTGCTTCCAGATCCCAGTGAAAATTCGGATGTATACTTTTTATTATTTACATTTTCTTTAGGGAAAATGGTTGCTTGGTATATAACATTTTCAGATTTGTATATACCTCCAACATTTCTTCAGTAATATAAATTCCTAGAAAAATTTGTCTAGGTCAAGGAATTTAAACTTTACTTGTTCTCTTGTGATTTATTTTAAAAATAATTTTTAGCTTATTGTCTGGATAAATTTAAACCATTTTGCAATTTCAGTCTGATGATACAAGTGTTAAAAACTTACCTGCTGAAATAAATTTATTACCAGATTTTTTGATGATGTGTTAAGTTTTTTCCTTTGATATATATATATATATATATATATATATATATATATATATATATATATATATGTATATACATGCACAATTCATAGAAAATTATTAAATTTAAATCCATCTATTATTTTAAATATATAATATATAAATTAATCACCAACTAAAAAAATAAGTAATAATTTCATTATAAAAAACAATTCAGCAACAACATTTGCTATTGTTTATTAGACATTAAATTACATCATTCAGCATCTTACATAATTTATCTTGACTTTCAGTTAACTTGATATATATTTATGAGTATTCTTAAATTTAGAAATTCTGAAAAATGAATAGCATTTTTATTTCTCTTTATAAATATTTGTTACAAAATAAAGTCCTTACATTTGCCTTGATACAGTCCATCTGAGGATGAAGCATTTTGCTTAGGTAAGTTTTCCTTTTGTCTTTATTCATATATATATATATATATATATATATATATATATATATATGTATATATATATATATGTGAAGTAAGAGTGAGAGAGAGAGAGAGGGAGAGAGATTTAATAGGCTAGTTAATGGAATTTGAGGACTAAAAAGACAATAAAATAATAAAAATATTGTCAATATATGGACCATCATTTGTTATTATCATATATATATATATATATATATATATATATATATATATATATATATAAAACCTACATGTCTCATTGAATTATTTAGACAAGGTTTGTCTACTTATTTTTAATAGGATCGTCTCATAATTACAGACAAATTTCTTAGGATCTTTATTAAAAGAAGAAAGAAAATTACCATGTTGACGTATATTCATTTTATTCTGAGTGCTTGCAACATTAGTACAATGTCATCACCAGGATTTTGTTTTTCTAAGACAAAATTTTTTTTTCTAAGACTAAAAATTACAGTAGATAGTTTAAAATATCTGGGTTTTAACTAATAGTTTGAAATAGTTTTTTTCTATTTTTTACAAATATTTAGACATTTCAATAACTTAGTTACCTTCCATGTGTCTACGTGATAAAATTTAAAAATTATACAGTACATAAACTTAATATTTTTCATTTCACACATAAAAATTTCATTTTCAAATGAATACAACAATTTTGTCTTAGAAAAATGATGAACACAACAAATTTTTCTCTTAGAAAAAACAAGACCCTGATGATGACATTGTGCTAATGTCGAAAGTACTCAGAATAAAATTAATATGCATCAACATGATAATTGTTTTTCTTCCCTTAATAAGGATACTAAGAAACTTGTCTGTAATTACAAGAGGATCCTATTAAAAATAAGTAGACAAACCTTGTCTAAATTATTTAATGAGACACGTGTTTATATATATATATATATATATATATATATACATATATATATATTATTACAGGCTTTATGGTGGAACTTGTAGAGGCATGCTTCAGCTTAAGAAATGGTTTCCCTGATGTAAAAAAGAGGATGTAGATTCAATTCCTGTTGGAGGCTGATTTTTTGTTTGTAGGACTTCTCAATTCAGGCTTGTTATTTATTCCACTGTTTAAGAAAATAAAAAAAAAACAAGGGTAACAACTCAGATATGTGTACCCACTAAAAATAGCGTTTATAGCAATAAAAAATAGTATCTGATAAAAAAAATCCTATAAAACATACCAATACCTATTGAAATGAAATAATATTTATACCTGTAAAAATGATATTTTTTTGTTTGTAAAAATATTTACATGAAGGTAATCAAGAAAGCTACAAATACACAATGGTACTTTACTCTTGAGCATTTTAAATGATTCTCTATGCTAAAAAATATTAAATAAATCAGCTAATAGTTATTTTTGAAACCAATCAGATTCAAATATTCCAAAGAGAATTCATAAAGTGCTTCCTTTCAGTGAAAAGATAAAAGTTCTTAACTTCATGAGGAAAGAAAAAGTATATTTGTTGAAGCTGTGGTAAAAACAAAGAATTTTTATTACTCTATATTGTTATAAATGTTCTCTTTATTTTTTATTATTGTTGTTGATCTGTTATTATGCCTAATATATAAATTAAACTTTGGTGTATATAAAGGGGATAAAACATAGTATCTATAAAGTTTGGTATTTATTATCTGTAGTTTCAGGAATCTGCTAAAGATCTTGGAGTGTATCTACAACAGATAAGTTACTGTATTCTCTCTTTAAACTATAGATTTCTAGGCTTACAGCCACATCATGTTGAAACATTGGTTCCCGTATGATCACCAAAGTTAAGTAACATTTATCCTGATCAGTACCTAGATGGATGACCACTTGTGTATATCAGGTGTTGTAAGCTTGGATGTCTGGGTGGTGTAATGAATAATGGCTCAGAATTGTTATTTGGGTAGCTGAGTTTCAATTTCTGTTGGGTCCAGTGTATTCACTTATGCACAAATACCATTGGGAAAGGCATGAATCCCCCTCCCCCCAGCTATGGGTTAATTAGTAAGACGTATCACTAGAACATTATTATCTACTAAAAAAAATTCTTACAAGCTAAAAATTCATTTGGCTTTAAATAACCTGCAATGTAATTAATCCTGATCAAGCATTTTGAGTTCAGTCATTTTCTCACCAATGTAACATGGCTTCCTTCTGTCTTTTCTATAAATATTTTCATGGCAACTGTTCTGATGAGCTTTTTTCCCTGATGTATTGACTACAAGAATTTAAGATTGGCAACTAGGTCTTAATGTTTTAAGGTTGAACTAGTTAGATGCAATTGCAAATTCTACTAACAGTTTCTTTTCTCACACTTCCCACCTGTGGAACTCCCTTCCAATTTCATGCTTCCCTGATAACTACAATCTTCAAAACTTTAAATGTAACATCACTCACCATCTTCTGTCTTCTTGAATCCTGTTCCTTTTTTGTCTTCTTTTCAATCCTCCCCATTCTCAGTTTTCTCATTCTCTTTCACATTTACCTGTGTCCTAGTGACATTATTGTCTTGCTTGGGGTGAAATGATTAAAAAGATGTTTGCAGAGTTGATAAACTGGAGAAATCGAATCAATCAAAACCTAGAATTCTGGCATCAGTTTAAACTGACCCATTTTTTCATATATTCTTACCATTTTGCATATTTTCTTGATTTTAGATGAAAACTGGAAAGTTTTCTAATCTATTTTAGTAAAATTTTCACTTTCCAAAATAAGAGTTTACAATTATATTTTAAATTCATGGAATAAAGAACCTGTTACTTTAAATTGATCCCAGAAGGATAGAGTTTAATAAAACCAATCATAATTGTTGAGTTCCTGTCTGTATTTCTGGGATGACTTAATTTACATGAGGATTATTCTCCTCACCTTTGTTGTTGGTATCACAACATTTCAGCCAGTGTGCTCTTTGACTTTCATCAAGTGTATATTGATCTGAGTAACCTACATTGAATTTCAAACTGAACCCTTCATACTGGGGTAGAATGTTCTTCTACTGTTTATGCCTAGGGATATCTTGTCTAGTACTTATTTTTAGTATTCCCCTTACTCCCATGAGACAATAGCCTTAAATGATTAAAGTGATGGTTCATGTATTTGGTTTCAAAACCCTGGGTTAGGCAGTGAACTAGACAAGATATACATAAACATGGGGAGTGGATCAAAATAAGTTTACCTCTGTCAATTAAATAAAGAGTTCAATTTGGTATTCCCTGTATCGACATACACCTGATGAAGACCGTGGAGCACAACAGATGAACTATGATAACAACAAAAAAGATGAGAACAATAGTATGAATGTAAATAGTGTAAATAATAATTGTTGAGTTTCCAAAGAGACAAACTCCACATCAAACTAATATGAATTTGGGGCTATTTATAAACTGAATGATGCAATTAAAATATGTAAACAGACTTCAAATGTGTGTATTAGTTAAAAAGAGAGCTTATACATAGTCAATTTTATATGATTTATAGAAAGTATAGCTAAAAAAAAAATATGGTGCAAATGATACAGTAGCTTAATTAAAATTTGAACAGTTAGCAAGTTCAGATTTTAGAGGTATGTCAGAAAGGTACAGAAGAGGATCATTAAAATGTAAGGTTCCAGGAAAAAGAAACAAAAATAAAATCTAAAATAAGAAATTTGTGGACATAGTAAAAAACAGATTGTGAGGTATAAAAAGAGAATATTCAACCAACTTCAGTTGGTTTAAGTAAATTCAAAAACTGGAGTTTTATACCTTGAAAATAAATAAATAGAGGATTCTGTAACAGGTTGTAGTCAATCAACACAAAAATGCCAGCTTATCTATGCAAGGCTATGTCAAATTTAATTCCCTTTACCCAAATTTGTGATCAAAGCAGCTTGAGATGAAAAACAATTGAAACTATATGACAGCTTCTCTAATTCAATATGCTTTGTATCTTTTCTGCTGTAAAATATGAGTAATGATATTTAATAAAATGTGAAAACTTTCTACGTGTTTAGTTATGTGTCCACTTCTATGGACATTCCAAATAAGACTGTTTGCCACAAAAAAGTATATCCACACAAAATCAACTTACATACATCTTTACATGCAAAAAATCTACGGTAAAATGCAAATAAATTGCAGCTTTAAATTTTACAACAATTATTAGAAGTTTATTTTCTATATTAATTGTGATTATGGCTTATTGCCACTATAATATTTTTGCTTTGGACTGATATTCCATTTCATGGGTGAATGAAATAAACAGCCTTAAAAAATGATGGAAAATAACTAAAAATGTATAGACGAAAATCAAAGTCATAACAAATTATTAATCCCTGATGATATTCCATAGAATTAAAAATGTTTAACATTGTGAGAAATAAAACATTAATAAAGGGTTTAATAAAAAAAAAAATGAGCATCATCAATTTTTTTTAGGACTACTTGTATAGAAACTTTGATCATTTTCTCTGGTTGTGTAACTGTATAAGAATTTTATCAGTAAAAATATGCAAGTTTGTTTCCAATGTTCTGCATACCGCTTTGTGCCTTTAACAAATTACATCCACGAATGCAACTAATTAATAGCCTGATAATTTCTAAGGAAGGGAAGGGAAGGGAAGAAGGAGAAGAAGAAAAAAACGTTTAATTTCTTCTATTGCTTCTTTAGTTTCTTCGTATTCTTCCACTGTTTGTTTTTTCTTAATGAAATTTACTTTCTTAATATTCGTTTTAGATGTTCTTTTTTTCTCATACTAATGATTGCATTGTCTAATTGTTACAGTTTTAAATTAAGTGCTTAACTGAGATTCTATTCTTTTCTCTCCATTAATTGATAGTCAATTTTTCAATAATTATTTCTGATTGATTTCTTTACATCATTCAAGCTTAATGAGCTACTCTGCTTCATGATTCTTTTCTGCTCAATTTGATACAAATATAAAAAAAAAAAACAGGGGCAAAAACTTAATAGAATTGATTTGTATTGAGGCATATGAATAAGATTTTATAAGAAAGAAAAGACCAAAAAAAAAAAAAAAAAGCTTAAATGGAAATCCCTGTAAATGTAAATGCTAACATAATGATTCCTTTTGTTTATAAAGCTCGGCTTTCTTCCTCAGATTCAAAATAGCAATTGTTTTTTTAAAAATCACCTGAATATGCATTTCTTTTATATTTTCATTGCTGGAAGTTGGTGGTGTAATGGTCGTCAGATTTATGCATGGCAAATGATGGAAGATATTTTCTTGAATTTTGAAAAGAATGTAAGGAACTAGTTTTCCCTCACAGAAGAAAAGGAGACAAAATTTGGGTTTTCTATGGATTCTTATAATCCATTTTCTTTTTCATTTATCAGAAATACAATCACACATTATTTATAAAATCTTCTTATAAAATTTAAAGTTAAGATATAAAGAAAAATCTTTTTCTATTTCATTATTCAGAGAACGGTAAAAAAAAAATTTAGATACTGAAGAGGAAGAATACTACCTTCTTCTCTGTGCCACGTCCCTTCGGGATTTTGTCGATCATAGCTCTCCACAATTTCCTATTCTTTGTAGCTTTTAATAAACTTTCTCTGTTTGTTATCTCTACTAAACTGTATTCTGCCATCCATTTACCCAAGCTCACTAGGCAGGTTATGCATTGTTTTCTTGCCTTCAATCTCTCCTGTGAGTATCAAAGTTTTTGTTGTGGTAGGATCCACCTAATTTGCATAGTGGAGTACCGACTATATAAATATGGTTGGTACCGGGAAGACAGGAGAGGCGAATCAAGAGATTCAGCTAGAGACTCTGCCCGACTGCAACTTAGTCAACACATTCTCCAGGAACGGTCTTCCCAGGAATATACAAAAGACTATATGTAAATATTGTGTACACTTTCTTGTTTCAATACATTTTGTTCTAAGTACATTTTGTGTTGCATTATTATTCCATGCATTAGTCAAGTTTCAACAGTTTTCAAGCCCTCTTTCCTTATTATGTTTTTTTTAAGCATTTTACCCCAAACAAGTCAGGAGTGCCACTGGCATACAAGTCGTTACAGAGAATGAGAGCAAGAGTAAAGGGGGGTGTTTGAGGAAAGGATATAGAGAAGGACAGGGATCAGGATCAAGCATCAGAAGATGTCAATTGACATTACATTGGGACACTTGAAGAATATAGCTATCAGGGAAGCAAGTAGAAGGAAGGGAGTCCCACTGACAGGAAATGTGAGAGAAGAAGCTGTTGGAGTAGAAGAGGTGGTTACATTTAACTGTTTTGACACTGAAAGGGTGGGATTGAGATGCCAACCTAGTAGCATGCTTAAGTTCATGCAGTTTGGTTGCAATGAAAATATTTGTAGAAAAGACTGTGGGAAGCCACATCATATCAGTGAGAAAGTGACTGTAGATGAACAGCCAGATCAGGATCTATCACATTGCATATCTGTCTCTGGATTTTGTCTAGGACCTTGAAATGAACAGCGTGGGTACCAGACGATAAATGGCAACAATATTCAATACGAGGACGAATGGTAGATTTGTAGATTAGAAGGATGGACACGTGACACAGAAAACCAACTTTCCTTGCAGTAGATGAAGCTATTGATTCCATGTAGTTGTTCCACTTTAGGTCAGTGGAAAACGTGAGACCAAAAAGGTGCAGAGAGACACTCTCATAAAGTTGTGCATCAGCCATGCTGATGGGAGGCAGGGTGGGTTCTCTGTGGTGGGTAAATGAGAGCAGTTTTGCTTTGGAGGCATTAAAGTTTTGTATTAGAAGCCATTTCCTGCCCTAGTCAACCACAAATTGGAGGTCCTTTTCAATACTGGCGGCCAGGACAGCTTAGTGATGCTGGATTTACTACTGAGATAGGAGTAAATAGTAGTGTCATCTGTGTAGATGCTTACTTGGGAACTGATGACACCAGGAAGATTGTTGATGGAGATGAGAAACAGTATAGGACCCAGGATAGAGCCTTAGGGAACACCAGCATTTGTATGAAAGGAACTGGAGGAGAACCCACTTAGGACAACTTTCATTTTATGGTTTGACAGGAATGATTGGATTAAATGAAATAATCGTCCTGTAATACCATATCCATGAAGCTTACGAAGAAGTCTGACATGCCAAAGCCTATCAAATGCCTTAGGTGTCTAGAGGAATGGCTTGAGCTTTGCTATTATTATCAAGAGCTTGGAATACAAATACAGTTATGGCCGTAAGCACATCAGTGGTAGACCGGGCAAAGTGGAAACCATATTGTTTATCAGAGAGTAGATCATGGGATATAAGGTACTTAACCACTTTGGTGTTGATTAAAGCCTTGAAGATTTTGTCAAAGAGTGGTAGGAGACTGATAGGATGGTAGTTAGATGGGTCAGAAGAGTCTCCAGAGTTCTTAAAAATAGGGGCCACAGATGAGGACTTCCAAAGGGCTGGAAAGCAAGAGTCAGTGAGGCAATAGTTATATAGTTTAGAGAGAACTAGAGCAAACTCAGGAGACATTTCTTTAGCACTATGGTTGGTATCCCGTCACCACCACTTGCCTTATGAGAGTCTAATTTACAGATGATGTCCAAAACCATCAATGGGCTTATTCTCATCTCACTCAATAGATCCTCAGTTCTAGGGAAAAATTAGGTATGGTTACTCTGGACGAGTTGAGTGTTGAATTGGATAAGAATTTCCACGCAAAGCATTCAGCCTTAACATCTGAGTAACTTAGGACCTCAAATTGGTTGAATAGAGGAGGTATTGTGGATTTGCTGTTGTTCAGGACACTCTCGCAGAACCACCAATTATCTTTAGAACCAAACTTGCGAGATGCAATATATTGTTTCATTCTATCAGTAAAAAGTAACTTTGCTTCATTGAGGACATACTTGCACTCATTAGGGGCAGAGACAAAGAGACGTCTGTTGCAATCAGACATGTTGTTACAGTACAGATGGAAGAAGTGATTCCTATGGGTTATAGCAGCTGAGCAAGCAGCTGAGAACCAAGGAGATGATCACAATTTAACTTGGTATTTTCTTGCTGGGATGAAAGCCTCAATGCCAGCTTTTACCCAGGAGGAGACCTCAGATGCACATTTTTGAACAGGGGATTAAAAACCACATTTCAGGGGATGTCATGAAGGAAATCATGGAACGAGTCCCAGTATGCATGTTGATAACAGAAAGATATTCTGTTAGTAGGAGGTTCTTGACTTGGGGGGAAGTAGAAGGAGATGCTAATAGACACTATGGCATAATTAGAGTTGCCAAGATGGCAGAGCTGCATAGTGCGACAAGTGTCAGGGATGGAGGTAAAACAGAGATTGAGAAGGGAAGCATTGCCATCAGGGTTACTGGGGAAACATGTAGGAATGTCAACCACTTGTGTGAGGGATTGAGTGATTGAAAAGTTAAGGGTTTGTATGCCAGTGAGGTCAGTTACAGAGTGTTTAGGCCACATGATATGGTGGGTGTAAAAGTCACCGAACATGAATATGTATGCAAACCAATGTAGAGAGATGGCCTTGTCTATATTATCAGAAATGCTATCAAGTACACCACAGTCTTGAGAGGAAGGGGAATGATAGAGAAAGAAAAGATATCTTACTGAATTGAGGAGAGATAGATAGAAACACATGTAAGAATGGTCTGGAGATTCAAGAGAGAGTTCCCTAGCCAGCGGGAGATGATCATGAACATAAACTCCCAGGCCATGCATGTGGATTTTAGAGTTCTTTCTAAGGAGAGGAAGGTAGTTGGGAATTGAGAAATTAGAGGAGGGGATTGATGATTTAAGGTTAGTCTCACAGAGAGCTAGTATATCAGGAGACTTTTCAAAGAGAAATGATTCCCAATTACAGAAGTTGGTACAAATACGAAAGTTGGATGTTGGAAAAAGAAATGCTAAAGGATTCGGGTGATTTTTTGATCTGGTTTAGATTTATTTTTTTTATTGTTTAAGGTCATGTTGAGGTATGTTGGTAAGGAAAAGGCCCAAAGTAATAGCAGCAGACGGTCATCGTATGTGACATGGACACAAAGGAACTGGTGCAGACTGCAACATAATGTGGCCTCAGGGTTGCCCACAGGATATGCGTATCTGTCCTAGAAATTTCAACTGACTCTTTCTGATGTTAAGTATAAATGTCTTTTTTGTTTTTCATTTTCTCTAAAACTTTGTTGTTACTCACATATTCGTTCCATGGTATTTCCAACATCCTTCTGTAGAACTACATTTCTGCTGCTTCAAGTCTCTTCTTCAATTATGAGGAGATTGTTCAGAATTCACTGTCATATAGGAAGACTGATATTACCTAACAGTTCAGTACTCTTTTCTTTGTTTCTAACAAAATTTTCCTGCATCTTTATACTTTGCCTAGCTTTTGGAAAGTATCTTTCACTATTCCAATGCACCTTCAGAATTCCATCCTCTTTTAGAATACTTCCTAAGATTCTGATATTCATTTTTGTCAGTGCTATAAGAATAAGCACCTTTGATACATTGTAGAATGTGGTCAGTTTTATCTGAGAGCCAAATCTAATTGAGCTGATAAAAGCAATGTAGTTAGTTGCTTTTCTCTGATGCCAGCTTCTTTCCGGGTATGATGATAAACTACACCTGGCAGGAAAGACTCTGATTGGGAAACTGGAGTTTTTGAGGAGCATAGAAACACCTTTGAACTGCTGACCCGAGGTGGGAGCACCTGTTAGGGTCCCAGCTATGGGCAAATAGTAAACCCCCAAACAAAAATCAATCGTACATTTTTATAATAAAATGATCAACAATACATTTTTATAGTGAAATGACAATCAATGCAACACTAAAAAAAATATAAAATTCATTTTTATAGTCAAATTACCAATATTACATTTTATGATCTACGAACTATATATCTAAAAACATACGTTTAGCAAAAGGACCAACAATAAATTTTATTTCTACTTGAAGGCATGCAAATGCATTCGAAATATTTAGATTTCAGCATTAAATAATCCATAGAGATGTTAATATGCTGCTAAACAAGATCAATCAACTAAACTGATGTTAACCTTTTTTATTAATGCTGGAGGTAAATAGAGCATTGGTATGGTGTCTGAGAGGTGTGAAGTTCTCATCTAAGAAGTAGCTTTGATGACTACAAATTTTTCTTTTATATGTTATATTTCTTCAGAACATGAACGTTCATGGCTTTCCACAGCTTTCTGTCATTTTTAGCTCTAAACAAAGCAATTCAACATTTATCTATTCTACATATCCTCTTACTTCTTCTACTTAAATCCAAGCAACATCCTCATTCAGTAGCCTTCTACCTTGGGTAAAATCATGTATTCTGTTTTTTACCGATAATGTTTAGTCTTTTCTTTTTGTTTTCCATTTCATACATTTCTTTCACTTTTCTTTCTCAGTCTTCCATCAACATGGTGCCAGCTGCATCTATTTTGCTGTTATGATTGTCTGCCAATTACAGAATTAATTTCTTGGTTTTTAAATAAATGAAAAATGGAAGGAAAAATCTATAAAAAATTTTGACTGAAATATTTCATGAAAATAATCTGTTAGTAAATAAAACTGGCCAACTTATAAAACAAGTTACTGTATATACTTGTGTATAAGCCGACTTCATATGTAGTGAAATTCTTTTTCATGGATTTTAACCCTTGCATAAAAAATTTACCTGTGTATAGTGCAACTGTTCACTGAGCATGCCTGATTTTTAACTTATTCAACAAAATTACCTGTGCATAGTGCAACCCCTTACATTTTGCATAAAAAAAACTGATATTAAAAACTGTCACTATGCTCCAGTATATACAGTATTTGAAATAGTTTTATTGATTTAATTTATGGGCAGATAGATAGTAACTGGTTTATAATTTTACCATTTTTATATTAATGTTACATACTTAGAGAAAATATACAGATGTGCCTTTAACAGTATATTGTCATTATTAATTTTATCTGAGTATTTCTGTCAACTTTCTTATTACAAATCTGAAATTGTTCTGCTTTTATTGTTAGTAAGAAATTATGTGTCCAAGAAATTTCATCTGTCTCTTTCTGATTCTGTGCATAATTTTTCTTTTTTGTTACCATTTTCTTTAAGACTTCTTTGTTGAACACTCTCAGAAGGATACTGAGAATTCCATGGATGAAGTGAGTAAAACTTAAAGGAAATAGAAACAAAAAGAACACTCATACTCAGAGTCAGAAAGACACAGATGAAATCTCTTGAACTTATAATGAGGAAGGAGGGCTTGGAAAACTTAATCCTCACAGGGCATGAGAGATACAAGAAGGCAGCAGGCTACCTACTTGACAAGTTTGTGTGAATGAATGGCAGAATGGAGGGTTGGGAGTTTTGACAAAAAGAGAAACATTGCTAAGGGCCAAAAGGGATAGAAGGTTGTGGAGAGACAAGATCGTGTCCACGTCATGAAGGGACAACACACATAGAAGAAGAAGCAGTATAGATCAAAAATATTGGGTTGGTGCATAATTATCAGGCGTTTTTGTAGGTGAGTTATTTGTTAATAAAAACTGCTATTTTGTTTAATTTTTTTGTTAAAAGTATTTTATTTCCATGATATAAAATGCGTGTGGATAATCATATGCTCTGGAATATTTATTTAAAAATGTTATTGTTGAATTGTTATGTTTCTTATTTCATAATAAATATTGTTTAAAAAACACCTGATAATTATGCACTGACCCAATAAAAAAAAAACAATTTCAGTGAGGCTTGAACTCACATTGTTTATCTTTGGAAACCTGCCTCATTGATTGCATTATAAAGGTCAACTTATACATCTATGCCATGTCATAGTGTGCATGTGTTTTTTTCTGAACACACACAAAGAACATGAACATATTTATGTATTCATGGTGGTTGGTAAACTGATCTCTTAAACCAGGTAGAGTGAGTTCAATGTTGAACATATGCTTCACAGCTGTGAGGTTTACATGAAACTAAAGTTTACTAGTATAAACATTTTTCATCAGCTCAAATCTTCACAGCTAGGATCCACCATATTCATGGTAGCAAACCATCCTCAGCCCCTTTGGGTTACTTTGATAAAAAACAATTCCACTCAAACAGCGTTTTCTCCAGAACAGTTACTTCGTAGAAAAACTCATGAGAGAATACTTCCCTGAGAATTACAATCTTGGTCTCCTTGGGTTCAGGGTCAATTGATATCTATCTTATACATCCTCATAAAACCTTTACTTTTCTCGTTGCTTGTGATTTCACTTAGTAACCTTTTACCTTGAGTGGCCTTTGGGCTTTATATTGAGTGAAATATTTAAAAAACAGAATTACAAATATATAAACTAGCAGCATCATATCTATCTATATTTCTCAGATGAGGTACTGTAATTATTTATTCTTTGTTGCCATATTCACAACAGTTCAGCTGTTGTACATGCCAGCCTTCTCAAGGACACATGTCCCAGTGGATAAAAGCATTGGTTGAAGTAATTGGGAGACTTGACTCAAAGAGTTGTGAGTTCAATATCTGGCTACAGAAGAGGTGAACAAAAACTTGAAGAGTTGTGTTAAAGGAAAATAACTAATACTGAGATATCCAGAAGAGGCATGGCACATGGAACTAGAAGAATCTACCCTGGTGGATGAAATAAAGGGGTTGGTTCAAAATTCCCTGAAGAAGGTTGGAGCATACAATGGCTGAAATGTTATGAATATGGCAACAAAGATGAGGACAACAGTCTGAACAATGTAAATAGTGTAAATAGTTACAATACCTCATCTCAGAAATATAGACAGATCCTAAAAAAGGCTGGAGCATACAACGGCTGAAACATTGTAAATATGGCAACAAAGTTGAGGACAACAGTCTGAACAATGTAAATAGTGTAAATTGCAACATGATCTAAAAAAAAATATTAATATACTGATGGTTTCCTTTTCTTACCAGTTTTTCATTACTTTTCCATCTTGTAGTTCTTCGAATTTGACACCTTTATCCACAAAAGTCCCGTCAAAGGGGAAGCTCTAATTTTACATCGTGTTCATTCTTTTCTCCATGTATTTGCATTTCTCTATGACAAGGAGGTGAGAGGATGTCTGCTTGACCAATGTTTTGTTATGCAGATCAGGTTGAAGCGATAAAAGATAGCTGTACTGGTGGTTTCTGGATCCACTCAGGTCAAAGGTCAATTGTATCAGATTGCTTGTCCATCCATCATATGAAATGACAGCATTCTTCTCGTTTTAAAGCAGCACACGCACACATACTGCATATAAACTCTCACTCCTAATTCTTATTTAAACTAACATATTACCATACATACATTTCATTCCTTTTTTCTATTAACGCTAATTAATTCATATGTATAGAAATCCAAAATCAAATCATTAAAATAAATACTTTTAAAGTATTTATCATTACTGTTGAGATTTTCATTGTATTTATAATAATTTTGGTTGTTACACTTACAATATTTCAACTGATGTACCTTCTGAAATTCTTTAGGTATTTTTTTGTGCCTGATAACCTTAGAATTTTGAACTAAACCCTTTATTCAGTCAATGAAGGTGGATTTTTCTCATTTTGCTTCCCATACTAAGGGGATATCTTCTATCAATTAATTAATAGTCACCAGTCACATACTTTGGTTCAGTGGAAGAAATGGAAAAGCAACACAAAATCAAATAACACTGGTGAGCATTAAATGATACGGTCCAAAGCATGGAAACTGCAATGTTAACAATCTACTCTTATTTTTTGTTTGTTTTTGTTTTTTTTAAGCAAGGTGATAATGTGACTAAGATGCAGTTCGGCGGCACAACTAGAAGTGAAAGAGAATGAAAAGACTTTAAAAGGAACTTGTAAACCAATCTTGAACAGGAAACAAGGGATAAACCTACTAATATTCAAAAAACAGTGAACCAGGCAATACCTGAATCCATCTAGGCCTATTGAGGTAAAAAAAATACAAGAAAATAAGATAAATAAATAGTAAATAAAATTTCATAGTTTAGGTGGAGATGTTAGAAGTATAGAGTTAAAGCAAGCTTTAAAACCCAATCCTAAACAGGAGAAAAGGGGTAAACCTCTGCTACAGTTCAAAAGACCGGGAAGGAGTGTGAACTGGATGATAGCCAAACCTACCTATTCCTATTGAGGAAAAAAATTTAAAAATAGTAAATAAAATTTCAGGTTTATGCAGTGATGTTCGATGTATAGAGTTGAAGTAAAATTTAAAACCCAATCTTAAACAGGAAACAAAGGATAAACCTTTACTCCTGTTTAAAAGACAAGATCTTTATGAATCGAATAAAGGGTTCAGTTTAAAATTTTAAAAAGTTTACAAAATATGACAATAGACACTTGAAGAAAACTGGAGTGTACAATGGCTGAAGTGTTGTAAAACACATCAAATAAAAAAAAATTTTCCCCTTTAACTTTCTTAATATTGTTCTGATATATAAAAATTTATATATAATTTTATCCAATATATATATATATATATATATATATATATATATATATACATACATATATGTGTGTGTGTGCGCGCGTGTGTGTGTGTGTGTGTGTGTATGTGAAATCATAAACATGTACATATGAGTATGCACTAATGAAGTTATAGATGTTTATCACGCATCATTAAAACCATTTCCTCAAAAATGAAATATATGAAAATATACTTTTTTGCACTAAGCCCATCAGTTGTAGAAACAGATTTAACATCCCACTGAATATTTCTGGCCTGATTCTAATCTGAACCTGCCACCTTTTGATAATCGTCTGAAAGTCTTTTCAACTCAGATTTTCAAACCTTACAGTAAGTAAATATTACACTTTTTGAAGTTTTCCTGATGGTTTATTTATGTTATGCATAGTTACATCTCTTCCTCCATTTTTGTGGGTAGATGTTAGGTTTAGTCTAAGTACATTTAGTAAGCACATTGACAGACTTACAGTGAAACAGATGTATACACAGAAAAAAAATAAATATATATATATATGTTTAAAGTAGTTATCCTTTTGAAAATATATATATTACTCGCATTCACAGATTCTTATATACTTACATGAAACCCCTACATACCTGAAGACATGCTATGCATTTCACAGGATTTTAATTTTGAAGATGAAGCATTGTTGGTTATTATTAAATTTTAACTTGTATTTATCCCATCATTCTATTATTGCACTCTCTGATATCCCATATCTATCTATCTATCTATCTATCTATCTATCTATCTATATGAAAAGTTTCTCAGAGTTAACCTGTAGAAAAAGACACTATGTATAAAGGTAAAAAAACAATAGGAGAACTGTATTATTAACCAAAGTGTTTTGTCCAATGTGGACTTTTTCAAGGCAAAAACGAAATGAATTTATTGAAAACAAAGTAACTATTAACAACAAACAAAATGTTCTTAGCAACAAGACGAATTTAGAAAATGCTGCTGTATTCATATAGTCAAGTGAAAATTATGTATACAACTATATCAAGAAATCAAAAGAAAATGGTTGAATCCATCAACCTAGTATTAAAAACAATATTTCTACATGTGAAAGTACTTGACATAATTTTCAGTTGGCAATATAAATACAATAGCATCTTCTAAATTCTTCTAGTTGCTAAGGACATTTTGTTTGTTGTTAATAGTTACTTTGTTTTCAATAAATTCATTTCATTTTTGCCTTGAAAATGGCCACATTGGATGAAACGCATTCGCTAGTAATACAGTTTTCCTATTGTCTTTTACCTTTATACCCGCACACACACACAAACACACACACACACACACACACGTAGATAAATAAATAGATAGATGTATCCTATAGTATACAGCATGGACTGGGTTTGAACTAACTTCCTCATTCTTGTCTCTTTGATTAAACTTTGTAGGTTAATTTAACTATTTAGGCTTGGCAAAAAGAGAAACACTGCTAAAGGCCACAAAGGATAGAAAATTGTGGAGATCCATGAACGTCCACATCATGAAGGGACATGGAGTATAGAAGATATTGAAATGTGTGTATTCATGTGCCTATAGGCACATGCACATACTTACTTCTTTTATTTATTTTCAAGATGAAACATTGTCTATTACCATTTCTTAGTATTTCTTTCATCTTAATTTCAGGTATTTTTTATCACAATTTGAAACTGTCATCTTCTTGCTGTTGTTAAGCAACATACATCAGAAAAAAAATTAAAGTCTTCTGTCAGATTTGAACTCATGTCTCTTTTTGCCTTAGGAAACCTCTTCTTGATATGACAGCTGCATTACTGATTAGACCACTACCATTATTCAGATATAACTATATAGCTTTTCTCGAATGCCATGGTGGAGCCCTGGATAGCAGCTTGAGAAATTGGAGAGGTGACTTTGAATTCCAGTCAAATCCATTACATTCACTTACTTGGGAAAGGTATGAATCCTCTTCTTCTCCCCCCAGCTATGGGCAAAATAGCAGGACAGACTGGGTTCTGTAGCTTTAGATGGCAACTGGTTTACTGCAGAAAGAAATGGCAACCTACTGTGGGAAAAAATCTGCCTCATCAGTCATGTATTGAAAGATACATGATAACCTAAGTGCGTATCACACATGGCACATAACTGACTGAGTATTAAATATAATATTTTTTTCATTTTTTTTTCAATTATTCTCAATTTTTCAAGTCATATTTCTACGACATTAATTTTACTTACTTGACAACTTCCATGCAGGTTTTGTGCTGTTTCTTGTTTGTGTTTAACAGGTCAAATAGTGAAAATGTTAATTAGTATCTTTTGGTGCTGACTTTGTAAAAAGCAACTGAAATTGAAATGAAACAAATACTAGTTGAAAAATTGCTAACATATTTATCCTGCTTATATACATATGAGATTTTCCTGAATAGAAGGATAGTCCTAGATTGACAGCTCAGTCATTATTTTACTGTTAAAATTGGTAGATGTAACCATAAGTTCTATGCTTTCTGTGGATACTTTAGTTAATTTCTGAAAGGCATCTTTTTTATGGGCTTTCAGATTTTTGTTTCACATTTTCTGTCATCATATAATCAGAAAAGAAGGCTTGAAAAATTAAAAACTCACAAGGCTTATCAAAAGTAAGATAAGCTGAGGAAAGCAACAAGAGTTCTAAAAGTTTGAAAAGTTTGAACAAATGAGGAACGAAAACAAAGATGGGTCATAATGGAGTAAGCATTGTTGATAGAACAAAAGACAGGAATCTGTGGAGAAGCATGATCACCATATCCTGAAGGGATATATCACATAAAGAGATAGAGAGAGGGAAAGAGAAGGAGAAAGAGAAAGAGAAAGAGTGTACATTTATTGATATCGGAGAGATGCAAAGGTTTGGTGCTGTTTGGTGATGCCCGGGGCCAATTCCTTGATTGTATGCTCCTAACACTTGAGTAGGGATGGGGCCTATAGTACTGAGAAATGTGAGAAACGAAGACATTTTAAATATATAAAAATAGATGAAACATGAAATAAACTATTTATTCAAATTAAATATAAACACAATTTTTTTCACTCTTTGATTGGATGACCTCCTGATATGGATTCCAGGGTCATCACACCCTCTGGCCACCTTCATGCTACCGAGTGATATAAAGTAGGTACTGAATAATTCTTAGTCTTCCTTTTTATTGATATATTTTTTTCAATAAATGTTGGATATCTCTGCTTAATGATATTCTTTTTTTTCATTGGTATATTTTAAAACTTCTATATTACCAATTTCTTCTATGTTGTATACCATTTCAGCACTTTGGCAATCATGGCTCTACATAATTTCCTTTCCTTTGTAGCTTTTAATAAATTTTCTCTTTTTGCTATCTCGGACAAATCCTGCTCAACCATCCATTCACTCTAGCTTGCTAGGCAGGTTATGCATTACTTTCCTCTGTCTCTCTTAATGTTTATCTCTCCTGGCAGGAGCGGGGGGGGGGCAATTTTTTTAAACCCTATTTCCTCATTATGTGCCCTAGAAATTTCAATTGTCTCTTTCTGATTTTAAGTATAAGTGTAATCTTTGTATCCATTTTCTCTAAAACTTCATTGTTGGTTACAAGTTTGGTCCAAGATATTCTCAGTATCCTTCTGTAGAAGCATATTTCTATTGTTTCAAGTCATTTCTTCATCTGTCAGGATATTTTCCAGCATACACTGCCATATAGGAGAACTGATATATAGAAGCTCAGTATATTTTCTTTTTCGTAGTACTTTGCTTAGCTTTTGGAAAGCATTTTTGCTATCCCAATATGCCTTTGGATTTACATCTTACACTTTCTGTCTGCTGTTAAAACACTTACAAGATTGTATTACCAATGTAGGGAAGTTGTGCAGGAGTGATGAAAAGATCTTGGCCTGACTCACTTCTCAAAATCTAATCAAATGACAAAACATCAGAATTTTTGGCGGCAAGGGATTCTTGTTCATTCCAAGAAATTCTGGCACCAACATGTAATGACTCTGTACCTGAAAGTGAATATATAGCATCACAGCCAAGAGTCCTGTAATCTAACTACTGGGCTTTACTTTGCCCATACATGTCATTACATATTTTGAAATAATTGCATTGGAATTATTGACAACAATCAAGAAACCAGAAATTGAATATATAGCCTCACAGCCACGAGTCCTATACTCTAACTATTGGGCTCTACTTTGCTTCTACATCTCCTTACATATTTTGAAACCATTACATTCGAATTATTGACAACTATCAAGACCACATATGCAACCATTATAAAAATAATTTTCGTCAGTTGAAAAAAAAATATAGAAAAGTCTTTAAATGTCTTCCACATATACAAAAGATTTCTAATTGCTAAAATTATAACATGACCAAACCGCATTTTAGTGCTATTTATACATTAAAACAACACCAATCTAGATCAGTCATAATTAATAGCAATACTAATATATGATGAAAATAAGCACCGAATATATAAATACAAATACAGATAATAAAAAACATGTGTCTGCATCTCCTAATGGCTTTGTATTTGTCCAGTAGGGGCAGCTACTCTTCCATCTTGAAGTCATTATAAATTCTAAATATACTACAGCTCTCATTAAAGTATTTAATTAGTATCAAAGTGTTTAGTAGAGGACAGAGAAAATTAATCATCAGTCCACATTCAGAGTAAATCAAACTACTTAACCTAAATTGGTGTAGCATATGTGGTTGGCTAAGTTAGTTTAGTACAAAGTGTCAGTAGCATTAATTTCATAAATTTCCCATTATAGTTAACATTATATCTATCTATCTATCTGAAAGCCCTTATAGACATTTAATAAGCACTTTACAGTTGATTTTGGTTTTCATGCATAATTGTCTCTTGATGCTATTTACTTTTTAATATATCAATAACTTAAAGTCTGCTGTCAAGTAGCATGTTTCTGTTTTCTGAAGTTATGTCCATGTTTGGTGAGAATACATTCTGAGTCTATGAGAAATCTCTAGTGTCAAGTGGACATATTTTTTTTTAATTTGGCTGTCTTTTACATTGCAGTGTTTGTTTCAAGGACTAGAAATGATTGGGAATATCCATAACTCATAACAAGAAAGAAAAATCAAAGAACACACACACACACACTTATGATAAAATGAAATAAAGAACAAAGTAGGAAATGAATTTCAATCTAACATGTTTCACCTTTATTAAGGCTTTGCCAGAGATCGAGAATAGAAATGAAAAAGCAAAGAGACAGATTATTGGAATGTTATGATTTTTGGTAGTTCTCATTGGTCAGACATATGTCTCATGTATAAACACAATAGATAATATATAAATATGTGTGAGGAACATTTAGGATGTTAAAGGGTGTGATAGTGTAATAGTGTGTAAGTAAAGAAATGGTTGTGGATGTAGGTGTATGTAGGATGGTAATGTTAATTCATGTTAAGTGTATAAATGTGTACGTGAGGGAAGTCTACAGATGTCACCTTCGTATTTTGTCAGTGAAATTTAACTATATGTTGCAAAATAATTTTGTATTTATGTAGATTTTTATATTCTCATGTATGTGTATATGCATGTGGGGAAAGTCTGTGGTCATCAACTCTGTGTGGGTCGGTGAAACAAAGTAAGACATTGTAATAATCTAGTTTTGGTCAGATTTAACATGTGGAATTTTGAAAAAATGTGAAATTTGTAAAATCCTCATTATTTTAGATATTCATGAATAATGGATTTGTAGAAAAATGCTGATACGATGTAATGTTTTAAATGAGTGTTTATAATTGGTAATAATGCTATGAATATATTTTCAAAATATTTTCTCCTTAAAGGGTTACGTATTTTTTTTAAATTAGGCTGGCATTAGTGAAATCAAAGTTATGTCCCACATCATTTCAATATAAGACAAGAGAATGACTGTCTAAATGCAAGTCTCTCTATATATACAGGCGGCGATGGGTAAATTATTCTCAGTTTGAATTAAACAAATAATATTATTAATATGTAAGAATAAATATTGGTAATACTTAATTATTGCTGATCTTTATAAGGACTACTTTTAAAATTAGTGTCTTAAGTTGTGTGCATTTTGAGATGAATAATACATTACACTTGATATAAAGTTTAGAAGATTTTCTCAATGAATAGAAACCATTTCATAAAATTAAATCTTACTATCTACAAGGTTTACTCAGAAAATATCAAACTATTCTGAATATTTCAACTGCCTATTCTAAATGCTTCACGCAGGAATTTTTTGTAGAACATTGCATCACCCAGGTCAGTTAACTCCCCTCCCCCTACAGTCCAGGATTTGGCTTTTACTCAAAGGTGAAATCCCTGTTAAAAGATATTTCAGATAATGGATGAAATAAAGGGAAATACAATAAGTCAGAGGATGGAAATCCCTAAAGACTTTGTAAATTGTTTTGAAATGAGAAAGGTTTCTGGTATAACTGCGTGAGATTCCAATTTGAAGTGGGCTACGGAATAATTGCTCCATGAAAGATAGTTTTCATTAAGTAGCTGAATCATCTCTTGAATTTATACAGAATTTATATAAAGACAAAAACCAATCAATTTCTTAGAAGAACCAAGGCATTCACATATTCTTATCTATAATCTATAATATTTACTGTTATTAGTTGTACAAGTGACTGCTTGAGGCACCAAGCACTCAAGTTTACTGTATCATATTTCATCATATATAGTTCTATTGTGTGGATTATCTTATAACTAAAATATTGTGCAAGATATGCTGAAAGCAAGTCTATTATAGCAGAGACCGGACCATTGAACGGTTAAGTTGTTATTGCTACATTCTTTGTCTCTCTCTCTGTCCCTCTTTTTTCTTTCCTTTAATAAGGGTATCAAAATTTATGCAATGAAATGAAACGAGAGGTGGAAAATTGGTATTACCTGGAGAACAGGTGATTCCCTTTTATTCCTAGCTGTATAAGATGAATATATACAAACGTGTATTTTATTGGCTATTATTTTATGCAAAAATAGATTATTCTGGTGAAGATGCCAAAATTTACAGATGGTGAACATAAATTTAAAGTTGCTTTAAAAAATGACAAATCAATATGTTTCCAGACATTAACATAGTAGCAGACTTATTGCATAATTACGCAAACAGTTTTTGAACCAATTAGAATTGAAATAAAAAAAATATTAACTCCAAACTTTTTGGATCACTCAAAATGCTACAAAAGCTGGTGATTTTACTCACTTGAGGCCAAACGTTGAACCTCCTACATAGACTTCGTATCTATATTGATTGAAACACTGCAACTATATCTTTTACAGTCTTTCTTTAAAGGTACATAAATTTATAATTATATTTCAAAAACACAGACACACACATTATGAATGAACCATTCTTACTCCATAGTCAACACACAGTCAGTAATTTGCTTTTAATCATTTCACTTCACCCTAAGCAAGGAAACAAAGCCAGTAAGATGAATGGGGTTACTGAGTGTGAAAGAATTTGAGAAAAATAAAAACTTTATTAATGAGAGAAGACAATAAAAAAAAACAAGAATTAAGAAAATAAAACATAACAGTTGACATTACATTTAAATTTTTGAAGATCAAAGTTACTGGGAAGCAAGAAGCTTGAAGAGAGTTTCAGAAGTGAAAAGTGTGAGAGAAGAAACTATTGGCGTACAACTTTTGATTACATTTAACCATTTCAATTGTAAAATGATGAGAATTTGCTGCCAATCTAGTACTGCACTTAAATTGATAAAGTCCATGTACCATAGAGCAAAGTTCATCAGAGCAATTGTCATTAAAGTATTTACAGAGAAGTTTCAGGGAAGCTACGTTATGGTGGTGGGAGAGTGACTGAAGTTGAGATGACAGGTCAAGACCAATAATATTGCTGATTCTACATACATAGCAGAAGCACCAGATCAGATGTAGCAGCAATATTCAATGCATGGGTGAATGCTAGACTTATAAATGTGTAAGATAGGTTCTGGTAAGAAAGATTGTCTTGCACAATACAATGAATCACACGACTGAGTTTAAGTTCATAAAATGAGGTATCAAAGAAGAAAACTCATCTGAACAACTACCATGGATAGATTTATAGAAAAAGCCACAAGGAAAGGGACTGAAACCAAGATGTCAGGTCAGGACTGATAAAATTGCAGATTCTGCTTTGCAATTTCTCTTTCATTTTTCACATCAATTGCAGAAATCTTTCCTTGTATAAAATGTAAATAAATAAATTATTTTGATGTTTATTTCATATAGATATTTCCTCGCCCTTCATCCCAAATGTATTTTTCCTTTTTTGTCTGCTGATGCATCATAGCATGACTTTTTCTAGCAGATCATTCTATGTCATTTTTGTCAATGTTTACTTCCTGTAATATTGTCAGGAGGATGATTCTACTGTATCACTTATACAAATTATGGTCATAGGTCCCATAACCTAATATTCCAATAGGGTTTTGGGGGCACTGTATTTACTGTAAAACAGGAACAGTGGATATATCTTAAGCAAGATTGATAGAGCCTATGTCTCTTCAGGATGGTTGTGAATTTAGAATTTTCTTTCTCCTAGATTGGTTAGCCTACAAAGGCTTAAGAAACCAGTCTACCCTATTATCCATGAGAATTTGAATTCCTTGTTTTCCTTTTCATAGACTGGCTACTACCCTAGGCAAGAGAGCCAACTCTGTCTTTCTATATAGCACATAGCTGGTGGAATATGGATTGAAGACTTTTCCAAGTGTATTTAGTTCAAAATGAATGAAACAGATTTTATCAGAATTTGATCCCAGCACGCTGGTTCCATTTTTGGTACTGATGACTGTTATGCTACCATCATATCTGCACAGGTATAAAGGTCAGATTAGCAGAGATTCAAAAGAGGATCAAATTTACTCTTGATGGCTTATGACATCAGGTTGCTAATCTCAATTATTGGAAAAAAAAAAAAAATAAACAGGACTCTTTCATAGTGAAGGGATGAGTCAAATGTCCACAGAATGTTATTTGCTTGGGCCAATGTTTTAAGTTAGCTTGTGAGTGGTAATTCAAATTGTCCGTAAATTGAATGTGTACACAATATGGATACAAATGAAGACCAGATAAAACAGAGGTCAGGAGAAGAGAGGAAAAACTGTCACAAAAAACAATTCGTGCACACACACAGACATACAATGTATAGGCTGTCTTTGTTCTTAACTTAGTTAATCAGAGCTAAAGAATTGGGCGAATAATATAAAAAAAGATGGCACTTTGTGTTTCAACAAACTATAGCAGAAGCAGATGACTGCAAATGATGAGGAGAAGAAAACTAATCACGTTGGAAGGGGTTGGAGGTGGGTGATTATACTCGTTCTGAAGACTCCTCAGGATTGGAGAATAAAAATCTCTAATAAATAAGATAAAATGGTGATTAAAAAAGCAAACAGGTGTCCAGATAATCAATGGGAAGAGACCACTGTGCTGAAAAGAAGAAAAGACAAGAAGTGTCTGGAAATTATAGATACTAGCCAAGTCCAGTAATAACAATTGAATGGTAGACTTTCATTGTTACAAAGATACTGATAATTTGATAGATGACCATTCACAGGAGTGAGTAGACAAAGAAGTAATTGTTTGTAAAATGTGAGTCAAAGCAGAATGTCTGATTATCTACTAACAGCAGAATAAGATGAAGTGCCTTTAGGAAGAAGAGAATTCTGGATTATTGTTCTTGTGGTTTTGGTATTTCAAGAACACTGTCAAGGTTGGCATGAAGATGATCTGTTAAGGCTAGGACAGAACTTGTTCTACCATAATATAACAAGTGAAAAATCTTTTTTATTATACTAATTGATTATACGGACTAGTGGTTAATAGCATGAATAAAAGGCGAGCTGAGTTCAGATTCTGCCCAAGACAGTTTTTGTTCACTTTCAACTTAAGTACCTGAGAAATGCATGAGTCCATTGCTTCTCATCCTAAGTATATGTAACATATCAAAGCAGACCACTCCAATATGTAAACCAAGAAAAATCATGGTAATGCAAATTTTACAGATATTAATAGAAAAAGAAGTTATTGAAAACCATGACTGCCTATTAAAGGAAGAACTGATTTTAGCAAAGAAGCTTTAAAAAATGTGAAAATGTTAATGAGAATCAATTTCATCCTTGATCTGTTTTTAGGAAATAATTTTGCATATAATGATTTTACAGATAAAACTTCTGAATGCAATAATTATACATGTAAAAATGATATCTATATATAATAATTCTGAATGTAATAATTCTATATATAATGTTTCTGCATATGATAACCTTTTTATGTTAGAAAGACTTTAATTCCAGACCATTGCCAATCTCATTTTATCTGATTTTCAAAGCATATTGTAGAGATTATTTTTCAAAACTTGTTAAAACAAATTTTAGATAAAAATTACAAAATTTAATGCCATTAAATATTTTCTTTCTACTTAAAATAAAAGCTTGTTTAAAAATGGCTAAAGTTAAGCAGCAAAATTATAGAGTAATGGGATAGTCAATGATAAAAGCTGAAAGTTTGTCTACATATCTTCCTCTTTTAAGTGTCATGAGCCTTCAGGGCACTAGTGTTCATGGCTCTCCACAAGTCTCTTGTTGCTCTAAGCAATGTCTGAGTGTTTATCATCCATCTTTGTCATCACTCTTACATCCATTCAGCCAAACTCATTAGATAGGTGACTTGCTGTTTTCATATGCCCTTCCTTTCTTCAGTATTTCCTGGGAGTGTTTAATTTTCCAAGGTTATAGACAAGCGTAGGGTTGCAAGACAGAAATACAACAGCAGAAATAGATTTACATGATTTATTTCAGTAGGAATGTGTGGTTTTGGGACAGCTACCTTGTGGTATAGTTCATAAGCAGGGTTGATCTCTCATAGTAGTTCCCACTGGTTGGTGTGGCATTCCTCCTGCTGACTGCTGCTGACTGACCATGACAGATCTCTTACCCGGCCTCCCGTTGACTGCTCTGTACTTCCCCGTGTGACCCTTTTTATGGCGTTTTTTATGGCTTAACGGGCTCGAAAAATGACGCGAGTATAATTAGGAGGGAAGCATTTTTATTGGTTGAAAAATAGAAGCACTTTGAAATATCATTTTATTTTTCAACCGGAACTCGTGCGTCGGGCCTATGCGTAAACGACAATAATGGTAATTTTGTGATGGGGCCTTGTCCCGTTCACATCCGACTCTTGCTCTTGAGTATGTTAGTTCATTTGCCTGCAAATCAGCCGAGATATGTCTTATTTTATTTCATAACAGCACAGTTTTTATATTCAAAATGAATGAACACTTGGTAAACATTGTTTTGGAAAGTATATTTTTCTTTGAATACAAATAAAAACTTGTATCCTTGTTTGTAGGACAAAATTCATAGCTCTCAGTGTGTGGAAACAGAGAGAGAGAGAGAGAGAGAGAGAGAGAGAGAGTGCAAAGCCACTCCTTCTTTGTAGCAAGCAGTTGTCCTGAATAGTTCTTTGATGGATATTGAAGTGGAACATTATATTGACATTGTTAAATGTGAGTAGGATTGTCCTTCACTTGAGTACTGGGTCTTTGAGATTTTGTTTTGCTTATCTAAGTATCTGGCTTCAGAAATGGTTTTAGCAGATTGAATTGTTCTTAAGAATGCTAGTGTTAAGAAGATGATAAGTAGGTGTTACTTTTTAGGGGATTTAAGAAATATTTGTATTTTATGTTATTTATTAAAGCTTACCCACTACTGCAACAGTGCCTATTTAAAACAGCAGAAATGGGAAGAGGCATATTTAGAAATAGAAATAGTCATTATCTTTTTCCAAGTATCCATCGGCATGACTGATGCTAACCTCCAAGAGAGTGACTTGTTATTTCTTCTTGGGCTAACATTCTCAGTTGACATGAAGTGGAAAGACTATATTGAATCCATTGCTAGATCAGTTGTTAAGAAAGTTGGTTCACTGTATTGTGCTAGACAATTTTTCTCTCCAGAATCTATCTTACATATCTATAAGTCTACCATTCATCCATGCTTAGAATTTTTCTGCCACATATGGTCCAGTGCTCTTGCTATATGTTTAGAGATACTTGATAAAATTCAAAGAAGAATCACCATTATTATTGGTCCTGTTCTGTCATCTGAGCTTCAGTCACTTTTCCACCACTGTAAAGTTGCCTCCCTGTGCCTTTTCTATAAATACTTAATGGTAATTGTCCACATGTGCTCTTTGCTATGGTGCCTAGATGTTATTAATTTAAGTGTTGTACTACACTGGCAACAAGGTCTTATCAATTTGGAGTTGTTTTGGCTAGATGTAACCATAAGTTCTATGCTAACAGTTTCTTTTCTCACACTTTTTGCTTGTGGAACTCCCTTTCAGCTCCACACTTTCCAGACAACTTTGATCTTCAAAAATTTAAATGAACTGTCAATCGCTATCTAATCCTGATTACTCTTCTTTCGTTCTTGCACCTTAGTAATGTTTCTGTTTTCTAATTCTTCTACATCGTGTAATACCTTGTGTCTTAGTGACTTTACTGCCTTGCTTGGTGTGAACATGATTAAAAAAAAAATAATTGATTGTCTGATTATTATTATTATCTCCAAGTATTTTATCTTCTATGCTTTTACTGTTGGAGTTTAAATAAAATCATGATTCTTATTTCTATTTAGGATTAGCTTTGTCTGGGAAGTTTTCACTCTTTGCATTTTCACATTACCATTTAATATAGTTTTTTCAGAATTCTATCGAAAAATACATCTTGCACATTTATACATCTACCATTCTTGTGTGCATTGAATATTGCTGCCATATGTGGTCTGGCACTCTGACAATCTCCAGTCAAGGGTCTGTATCATATATCCTTAATGTTATCTGTTCTGATATATTGACTTCAGATTCCCACCATTGTGATGTGGCTTCCCTCTGTCTTTTCTAGAAATATGTTTTTATGACAGTTGTTCTAATAAGCTCTCCTCCTTGGTACCTTGACTGCATGAAATTAAGCATGCTACTAGATTAGCAATTAGGTCTCATTGTTTTACTAGTGAAATAGATAGATGCAACCATAAGTGCTATTCTAATAATTTTTTTTTGCACTTCTCATCTCTGTAACTCTCTTCTGATTTCTTGCTTCCCTGCCACCTACAATCTCCAAAAATTTAAATATAACATCAATCACAATCTTTTGTTTGTTATTGTCCTTTCTCTTCTCTAAAGTTTGCTTCCATTCCCAGAAACCCCTTGATCCTAGTGGCATTATCACCATACTTAAGGTGAAATGATTAAAAATTTTTAAAAAATTTACAATTTCTTGAAAGACAATAAAAGTCACAAAAGATAAAAATTTTGGAGTAGATGGAAATATTAAGTCAGCTAAAAGATTGCAGAAGAGAGTAGAATGAATAAAACAATTGTTTAATCAAGGTAATATAAGAAAATTTAAAAAGGCCTGTTTTACTTAAACTGAATAAACTTATTACATTTTTCAAAACATTCACTAATTTCATTATCTATGCTGCAAATGCATATATCTATGAGCAAGGTAGGTGTGTTAACCCCAAAATCTCCCTGACCAGGGGCAATCCTGATTGGGGGCCCCAGGCAGTGCTTTATGACCCTTGCTATCTTATCAGCATCTGCTTTTTTCTACCTAAATTTATATACTTTACAAATTAAACTAAGCACAACTGACTATTAAAGCATGAAAATTTTTTTTCAGATTTTGATATCATTCTGGGGTCATTTTTCATCAAAATCCACGAATTTGTTTTGCTCATGTTTACTATATAAAGTTCACTATATTTTTTATTCATCATGATGAATTTGTTATTCAACTTTTTAACAAGAAACATCTCAAGTTGATGTTAAAAATTGCTACAAAGTATTGTTGATTTATTTAAGATGGAATGATCTATTATGACATGTCTCTAATTTGTACTTATTTTCAGTTTTACTCATTAAAATTGTTCAACTATATTGCATATGATCCATTATTGTACATACTTAAGTTACAATGAAATTTGAGATATAGTACAGTGGAGGGTGTATCATAGGTTCAGTGTGGTGGGGGAGGTTCACAAGACCTTTTCACTGGTGAGAGTGTATAAATGCTGAAATTTTCACTTGTGCATTATAAATATTCCCCAATTCTTGGTAATAATCATCCTGCAAGTTTTATCTCTCTAATTTATTTATTCAATTATTCTTAGGAATGAGGAGATAAAGTATTCTGTTCTAATGGAATATCCCACACTCCCTATCACCTATGTGAACTGACTATATCAGTAGCTATATATAGTGAGCACAAGATATACCTGGAGACTGAAATGTGAATATGGCAACAAAGATGAGGGCAACAATTTGAATGATGTAAATAGTGTAAATAATTACAATAGCTTATCTCAGAAATTTATACAGGTATTTTTTCTCCTATTTTTCTCTGTTTCAGTTCTTTGATAAAAAAAAAACAGTTTAAATACATAAGAGATAAGTGTGTATACATATTCTTCTTTCATTCCATCAGTGAGAAGTAAGTTCCACTCAAGCAGCTTTTTCCCACAAACCACTGCCCTATGGAACAGACTCCCTAGAGGATGTTTCCCTGATCCCTACAATCTTAACCTGTTCAAGTCTAGAGTCAACCATTATTTTCCCCTCCTATCCATATAAACTGACCCTTATCATAACCCTCTACCTCCAGTGGCCTCCTGGCCTTGTACAGGGTGAACCTTACAGTAAAAAAAAAAAAAAAAAATTCAGAATTATTATGTGTAAAATTGTTATCAGGTTGTAAATTTTGTTTCCCTGATTGCTCTGACTAGATTACTCAGAGGTGACAATTAGTGAGCATTATTTTTCTTTCACTTTTTTGATTAGCTTACAATTTAGTCACCATCAGGTAGCAACATTTGTTTGCTGAATTCTCTAATTCCATTGCCCTTTTTTCTGCTTCAGATTACTCTTGGGTCCCCCAGTTCATTGATTACTCTTGAATAATCATCAGGTACCATATTTGTTATCTTCCTTTTCTTTCATTAGATTACTCTTGTATTATCATCAGATAGTACCTTGCGGAAATCCTATTTTTTTTTAAAGAGACTTAAACAAGTCTAAATTTAATCCAAATATGTTTTTTTTAATCATTTTTTTAATCAATTCACCTCAAGCAAGGGAATAATGCCACTAAGATGCAAGGGTCTACTAGAAGTGAAAGAGAAGGAAAAGAGTTAAGAAAGAACCGGGAACCCAATCCTGAACAGGAAACAAGGAATAGACAAAAGACCAGGGAAGAGTGTGAACCCTATCATAGGCCAACCTATCTACTCCTATTGAAGAAAAAAAATAGTATGAATTTCAGAGTTTAGGTAGGAACATTAGAAGCATAGAGTTGAGGTAGAATTTAGAAGGAACTGGAAACACAATCCTAAACAGGAAACAAGGAATAAACCTCTACTTATCATCATCATCATCATCATTCCCATGACTGGGTGTAGTTGTAGGCTCACTGCCCAGCTGACTACCTGACTATCTCCCTCAATATGCCACAATTGCAGGCCATTGTAACCTAGGGAAGGTTACTGAATAGAATAATCAAGCGAAGGTTGGTAATGAATGATAATATTTAGGACACGACCGACACATAGTAGTCAACTGCTAGAAGTGAGTCAAGTGAATTCCACAAGGAATCCCCAACTGCAGGATATCTACCAACTGCCATACACAGTCAGATGTGACACAAGGCTGAACTTAATGTGGGGTATCAAAGCCCTTATGCTTTGCCAAAAATTCCCCATAGACCCCGTATAAAATGGGGTTGGGTAGTTGTCCCCACCCCCCGAGACAAGACTCTGCCCTTTGACATAGCCTTATCTGGGGATCCTCTCTGCCAGGAGGCAGAGAGTTTGACCAGCACAGCTGGATTAAAATCTCCAACTGCAGACCAATATACAGTATTTACTATTGTATTTATGTGAATGGGGACATAACCATTATCATCAACAGGTATGCTACAACTCAGACCAATGTCTAATATTCTATGAAGGATCTTCTTATTCACTCAGTCATATTGTCAGCCCATTTTTTCTACTTTTGCTTAAAGTAGGACTTTTTAGGATCACTGTAGAAAGATTGTTGACTCTTATAATGTGTCTATAACATTTTCACTTCCTCTTCTTCATAGTGGTCATGAGATCTTCTAACAGACCTGTTTCTTGTGTAACAGTGTCTTGCACTCTTATTTGTGATCTAATCTATATAGAAGATGGCTAGTATGGTTTGTTTTGTAGCATCTCATTTCTAATTGATTCTTATGTTTTAATTCAGCTGGTAATATCTAAGATTGAATGAATAAAAGAGTTACATCTTTATAGATGAAATTTGAAAAGACATTTTATCTATAAGGCTGAACTTTAAATATTCATTCTAATTATCTATGCCATAATTTTTTTTAAAGTTTCAACAGTTTTTTTTTAATTCAATGTCATAATTAAATATTCAGCACTTGATTTTTAATGTTGCATAAAGACAAAGAATAAAGACTATTTTTATTAGATTCTCCCCCACAAGGCAATTAAATATTAAACACAATTGGTGCTTTTAAATCTTGTCAACATATATTTTACTCTTATAAACCCAACATTAAGTCTGGCAGCAATGAAATAATTTATTGACTCCTTAGGCTGAATTCAATCTGAAAGTAATGTTCCATACTTATTTTCATTGTTTTTTTCCTTTTGTGTCAACTAGAGCAGTAAAAGTTTTTTTTCTATAATGAACCACATATAAATGTTCAACATTACAATTTTGTTTATACCTGAAGTAATGTCTTATTAGGTATTAATATTTGTGGAGTTTATTTAAGTCTATAGTGAAACTGTCTTATTATTTTAATTTGAATGTTTCATTTTTTTCAAAGGTTAAATTTAAAAACTATTTATTATCACTATTTTGGCTTATATTAAATCTTGAACATCTTTTTGATATTGTTACGAAAAACAATGATGACATATAAAAGATAAGAGTCTATATATTCTTATTTCAAATGTTTATGTGTTAACGAGAAAAGAGAAAGAAACAGAGCAAAAAGAAGAAAGATAATGTTTATAATACTGACAGATTTATATATATATATATATATATATATATATATATATAAGTTTTGTTAAAGATGACTGCCAAGATTGTGCGATTAAGCTTTTTATTTCATATTTCTTGTGTTTGTACAAGTGTTTTCTTTGTTGGCCACAGAGTGTGTAAAACTATCCATTATATTGATCATACCACTACATGCCTATCTAGATGACTCACATTGCATCTATCTGACTATAGCTCAATTAGGACTCATTTAAACATACACAAAAGCCTACGAAACTCCATCTGTAACATACTAGTAGAAAATACAAATATAATAGCCTCATCCACATGTAAGAAAAGATTAAAAATAATGGAAGCACTAATAATAAAAGAGGAAAAGCCAACATTCAATATCATTAACTATGAAAATGAACCCAATGTGCTGACCATGTTTGGAGAATAAAACATTCCTATAGCTTCAGACACATACATAAAAAACCCACACGTTCAGTTAAAAATAAAAATAAAAACCATCCTTGATAATGGCTAAACAAATAGCTGAAAGCACTCTGATAGGCATAACTTTTGGACAGTTTTTACACATTTTGTGTCCAGAAAATAAAAGACTGGTACAAATGCAAGAAAAATTAAATAAAAAGCTTAATCGTAGTACCTTGTTAGTTGTCTTGAATGAAACTTGTATAAAAGAGGGATTGTTTCCCAAATACACAATTATGTATATATGGTGGACTCTCCTGTTGTATGCGATGTATGATGGTCAAGCAGCTCAGTTCCTAGTAACCGACAGCCAGACACCAGCACATATGATCTGATTATAATGATGAAGGCTTTGTGCCGAACCGACCACACTTTTTGAAGGGCCAAATACAAAGACCTGGTGCACTATGTACCACCAGATCCCCAAATGACCCTCTGCATGTTTTGAATTCAGAATAGTTCTTCTCCTAGACCATTTGCCATCCAAGACTATAGACCCAGTCTGTCCTGTTATTTACCCATAGCTGGAGGGAGAAGAAGAGGATTAATACCTTTCCCAAGAGTATTAGCATGTAAGTGAATGTAATGGATTCAACTGGAATTCAAACTCAGCTCTCTGATTCCTCAATCCGAGCCGCTATCCCTACTCCACTGTGCCTCATATATATATATATATATATATATATATATATATATGTGAGGAAAAATGTATAGCAAATTGGAAAAAGTTTTCTTGTGATGTGTTTCATCCTTTAGGACTTTATTGGACTAAATTTATTATGTTGGTGTGACTACACATGTGCAGGAACAAGGGATGCTGGGAAATTTAAATTTAAAATTCTTTTTTTGGTTTTAGATCTAGCTAATTTACCACAGTGTGGGATATCTATTAAGAAAAGTGATAGAAAGAAAAAGAAAAAGATTCTGTGAGTGAAGTCCTAAAGGATGAAAAACATCAGAAGAAAACTTTTTCCACTTTGTCATACATTTTCCCCCAATATTGTTTTTGATATATAAAAAATATATATTATTATCTCATATATGTATATTTACTTATATAATCAAACTCTTAAACAGTAATAAATTAGAAAAAATACTGTTGGACTATTTATCAAAATATTTAATAATGAAAGATAAACAGACTGATCAACAGAGTTTTGTGAAACTTTTATTGAATGCCATACTTCCATAAAATGAATAACACTTTCTGCATCAATATTGTTTTAACAAGAAAATGACTGTTTTAAATAATCATTTTCTCTTTATTTAATCAACAATCTCCCATTGTGTTCTTTTAAATAATTATTTTCAATGAAATATTAGTTATGCTTTAAAAGGATTTCAAAAAAGCAAATTCATGTCAGGGTAAAAAGCAAACACTAGTTATTTATTTATTTTTTGAATGAAATATTACTAGTAAAAATTCTACAAACAGCTAATAAATACATCATATGACCTGCATAGAATGGCAGTCGATAAAAGAAACATAAGGTGCCCTGCTATTTTCGATAGCTTGAGGCTATGCTTTAAGCAAATGAGACTAACCCTGAAGCCATCTTGCTTGCTTTGTGGGTGGCTTGGGGATTGGTATCATTTCATAAAGCTCCAATAGGCAACTAACCAAAAGAAATGAGGAAAACTCAATAAAGAGAGTCTGAGTGCTTAGAAGACAATCACTTTGTTACTGACTTGGCCAGGGTTAACTAGACCTCTCAGGTCATTGGATGCTTCTAGCAGACCGGAGAAGGATATGACTTTGCCTCCAGGGCACTCCTCTGAATGGTCTCTTGCTTCAGGTCTTTTGGACAGATTGCCCTGTGTGGGTCTAATGACAATTTCAGCTTCTCTCCACCTGCCGTTCCTACCCAGAGAGCCAAAATTGACAAAAGGCAAAGCAGTGTTCCTTCTGAAATTCACAAACAGAAAAGCAAAATAAAAACACAAATAGTGTCAGCAACAACAGTGATGCAAAATCATGAAGTTGATCAACATAATAATGACAATCCATAATAAATACAAGCAAATTTTTGTCATGGCTACCTTTACAAATGACATTGCATTAAGGTGGCTAAACTTAATATTAGTAATGGTGATAATAATTCAAGAAAACTAATCAAATAAAAACACTCTTGTTTCTCTCTTCTCTCTATGCTTTCCCTAAACAATTATTCCTGGAAGATGCAGGGCCAATTACAAATCATAATTCACTGTTATAATCTTTTGCAAGCTTTTACTCTGATGGAATCAAAAACACTGGTCATTTAATTAAGTGTCCAATTTTTGTCCATGTTTCTATTAACAATGTCAATATAATGTGAGTTAACAAAAGGAAACTGAAATCAAAATTTAGAATATCCATCAATAGTTTTTTTTACATTTTACAATGATGTTCACCCTGTACAAGGCCCAGGAGCTACTTGAGTGTTATAGAGTAAGAGACACTACCCCAAGAAAGGTGATAATGTCACCATGATACAAGTGGCCACCGGAAGTGAAAGAGAAGGAAAATTTCTTTTTAGAAAGAACCAGAAATCTAATCCTAAACAGGAAACAAGGAATAAACATTTACTCATGTTAAAAAGACTGGGGAGGAGTGTGAACCTAGGCGAAACTGTCTAGACTTATTGAGGAAATAAAAAGTAAATGAGTAGTAAATATTAAGTTCAGAGTTTTAGCCAGAGGCATTAGAAATATAGAGATGAAGTAGGTTTTAGAAGGAATTGAGAACTCAACCCTAAACAAGAAATAAAGGATAAAACTTTATTCCTGTTCAAAAGACTGGGGAGGAGTGTGAACCTAGGTGAAACTGTCTAGACTTATTGAGGAAATAAAAAGTAAATGGGTAGTAAATATTAAGTTCAGAGTTTTAGCCAGAGGCATTAGAAATATAGAGATGAAGTAGGTTTTAGAAGGAATTGAGAACTCAACCCTAAACAAGAAATAAAGGATAAAACTTTATTCCTGTTCAAAAGACTGGGGAGGAGTGTGAACCTAGGTGAAACTAACTAGACTTATTGAGGAAATAAAAAGTAAATGGGTAGTAAATATTAAGTTCAGAGTTTTAGCCAGAGGCATTAGAAATATAGAGATGAAGTAGGTTTTAGAAGGAATTGAGAACTCAACCCTAAACAAGAAATAAAGGATAAAACTTTATTCCTGTTCAAAAGACTGGGGAGGAGTGTGAACCTAGGCAAAACTGTCTAGACTTATTGAGGAAATAAAAAGTAAATGAGTAGTAAATATTAAGTTCAGAGTTTTAGCCAGAGGCATTAGAAATATAGAGATGAAGTAGGTTTTAGAAGGAATTGAGAACTCAACCCTAAACAAGAAATAAAGGATAAAACTTTATTCCTGTTCAAAAGACTGGGGAGGAGTGTGAACCTAGGCAAAACTGTCTAGACTTATTGAGGAAATAAAAAGTAAATGAGTAGTAAATATTAAGTTCAGAGTTTTAGCCAGAGGCATTAGAAATATAGAGATGAAGTAGGTTTTAGAAGGAATTGAGAACTCAACCCTAAACAAGAAATAAAGGATAAAACTTTATTCCTGTTCAAAAGACTGGGGAGGAGTGTGAACCTAGGCAAAACTGTCTAGACTTATTGAGGAAATAAAAAGTAAATGGGTAGTAAATATTAAGTTCAGAGTTTTAGCCAGAGGCATTAGAAATATAGAGATGAAGTAGGTTTTAGAAGGAATTGAGAACTCAACCCTAAACAAGAAATAAAGGATAAAACTTTATTCCTGTTCAAAAGACTGGGGAGGAGTGTGAACCTAGGTGAAACTAACTAGACTTATTGAGGAAATAAAAAGTAAATGGGTAGTAAATATTAAGTTCAGAGTTTTAGCCAGAGGCATTAGAAATATAGAGATGAAGTAGGTTTTAGAAGGAATTGAGAACTCAACCCTAAACAAGAAATAAAGGATAAAACTTTATTCCTGTTCAAAAGACTGGGGAGGAGTGTGAACCTAGGTGAAACTAACTAGACTTATTGAGGAAATAAAAAGTAAATGAGTAGTAAATATTAAGTTCAGAGTTTTAGCCAGAGGCATTAGAAATATAGAGATGAAGTAGGTTTTAGAAGGAATTGAGAACTCAACCCTAAACAAGAAATAAAGGATAAAACTTTATTCCTGTTCAAAAGACTGGGGAGGAGTGTGAACCTAGGTGAAACTAACTAGACTTATTGAGGAAATAAAAAGTAAATGAGTAGTAAATATTAAGTTCAGAGTTTTAGCCAGAGGCATTAGAAATATAGAGATGAAGTAGGTTTTAGAAGGAATTGAGAACTCAACCCTAAACAAGAAATAAAGGATAAAACTTTATTCCTGTTCAAAAGACTGGGGAGGAGTGTGAACCTAGGCGAAACTGTCTAGACTTATTGAGGAAATAAAAAGTAAATGAGTAGTAAATATTAAGTTCAGAGTTTTAGCCAGAGGCATTAGAAATATAGAGATGAAGTAGGTTTTAGAAGGAATTGAGAACTCAACCCTAAACAAGAAATAAAGGATAAAACTTTATTCCTGTTCAAAAGACTGGGGAGGAGTGTGAACCTAGGCGAAACTGTCTAGACTTATTGAGGAAATAAAAAGTAAATGAGTAGTAAATATTAAGTTCAGAGTTTTAGCCAGAGGCATTAGAAATATAGAGATGAAGTAGGTTTTAGAAGGAATTGAGAACTCAACCCTAAACAAGAAATAAAGGATAAAACTTTATTCCTGTTCAAAAGACTGGGGAGGAGTGTGAACCTAGGCAAAACTGTCTAGACTTATTGAGGAAATAAAAAGTAAATGAGTAGTAAATATTAAGTTCAGAGTTTTAGCCAGAGGCATTAGAAATATAGAGATGAAGTAGGTTTTAGAAGGAATTGAGAACTCAACCCTAAACAAGAAATAAAGGATAAAACTTTATTCCTGTTCAAAAGACTGGGGAGGAGTGTGAACCTAGGCAAAACTGTCTAGACTTATTGAGGAAATAAAAAGTAAATGAGTAGTAAATATTAAGTTCAGAGTTTTAGCCAGAGGCATTAGAAATATAGAGATGAAGTAGGTTTTAGAAGGAATTGAGAACTCAACCCTAAACAAGAAATAAAGGATAAAACTTTATTCCTGTTCAAAAGACTGGGGAGGAGTGTGAACCTAGGCAAAACTGTCTAGACTTATTGAGGAAATAAAAAGTAAATGAGTAGTAAATATTAAGTTCAGAGTTTTAGCCAGAGGCATTAGAAATATAGAGATGAAGTAGGTTTTAGAAGGAATTGAGAACTCAACCCTAAACAAGAAATAAAGGATAAAACTTTATTCCTGTTCAAAAGACTGGGGAGGAGTGTGAACCTAGGCAAAACTGTCTAGACTTATTGAGGAAATAAAAAGTAAATGGGTAGTAAATATTAAGTTCAGAGTTTTAGCCAGAGGCATTAGAAATATAGAGATGAAGTAGGTTTTAGAAGGAATTGAGAACTCAACCCTAAACAAGAAATAAAGGATAAAACTTTATTCCTGTTCAAAAGACTGGGGAGGAGTGTGAACCTAGGTGAAACTAACTAGACTTATTGAGGAAATAAAAAGTAAATGGGTAGTAAATATTAAGTTCAGAGTTTTAGCCAGAGGCATTAGAAATATAGAGATGAAGTAGGTTTTAGAAGGAATTGAGAACTCAACCCTAAACAAGAAATAAAGGATAAAACTTTATTCCTGTTCAAAAGACTGGGGAGGAGTGTGAACCTAGGCAAAACTGTCTAGACTTATTGAGGAAATAAAAAGTAAATGAGTAGTAAATATTAAGTTCAGAGTTTTAGCCAGAGGCATTAGAAATATAGAGATGAAGTAGGTTTTAGAAGGAATTGAGAACTCAACCCTAAACAAGAAATAAAGGATAAAACTTTATTCCTGTTCAAAAGACTGGGGAGGAGTGTGAACCTAGGTGAAACTAACTAGACTTATTGAGGAAATAAAAAGTAAATGAGTAGTAAATATTAAGTTCAGAGTTTTAG
The DNA here is from genome assembly GCA_964036315.1 of Acanthosepion esculentum. Lineage (NCBI taxonomy): Eukaryota > Metazoa > Mollusca > Cephalopoda > Sepiida > Sepiidae > Acanthosepion > Acanthosepion esculentum. The sequence goes on from OZ038480.1 coordinate 79,801,492, forward strand.
CCAGAGGCATTAGAAATATAGAGATGAAGTAGGTTTTAGAAGGAATTGAGAACTCAACCCTAAACAAGAAATAAAGGATAAAACTTTATTCCTGTTCAAAAGACTGGGGAGGAGTGTGAACCTAGGCAAAACTGTCTAGACTTATTGAGGAAATAAAAAGTAAATGAGTAGTAAATATTAAGTTCAGAGTTTTAGCCAGAGGCATTAGAAATATAGAGATGAAGTAGGTTTTAGAAGGAATTGAGAACTCAACCCTAAACAAGAAATAAAGGATAAAACTTTATTCCTGTTCAAAAGACTGGGGAGGAGTGTGAACCTAGGTGAAACTAACTAGACTTATTGAGGAAATAAAAAGTAAATGGGTAGTAAATATTAAGTTCAGAGTTTTAGCCAGAGGCATTAGAAATATAGAGATGAAGTAGGTTTTAGAAGGAATTGAGAACTCAACCCTAAACAAGAAATAAAGGATAAAACTTTATTCCTGTTCAAAAGACTGGGGAGGTTGTGTGAACCTAGGTGAAACTAACTAGACTTATTGAGGAAATAAAAAGTAAATGAGTAGTAAATATTAAGTTCAGAGTTTTAGCCAGAGGCATTAGAAATATAGAGATGAAGTAGGTTTTAGAAGGAATTGAGAACTCAACCCTAAACAAGAAATAAAGGATAAAACTTTATTCCTGTTCAAAAGACTGGGGAGGAGTGTGAACCTAGGCAAAACTGTCTAGACTTATTGAGGAAATAAAAAGTAAATGAGTAGTAAATATTAAGTTCAGAGTTTTAGCCAGAGGCATTAGAAATATAGAGATGAAGTAGGTTTTAGAAGGAATTGAGAACTCAATCCTAAACAAGAAATAAAGGATAAAAATTTATTCCTGTTCAAAAGACTGGGGAGGAGTGTGAACCTAGGTGAAACTAACTAGACTTATTGAGGAAATAAAAAGTAAATGGGTAGTAAATATTAAGTTCAGAGTTTTAGCCAGAGGCATTAGAAATATAGAGATGAAGTAGGTTTTAGAAGGAATTGAGAACTCAACCCTAAACAAGAAATAAAGGATAAAACTTTATTCCTGTTCAAAAGACTGGGGAGGAGTGTGAACCTAGGCAAAACTGTCTAGACTTATTGAGGAAATAAAAAGTAAATGAGTAGTAAATATTAAGTTCAGAGTTTTAGCCAGAGGCATTAGAAATATAGAGATGAAGTAGGTTTTAGAAGGAATTGAGAACTCAATCCTAAACAAGAAATAAAGGATAAAACTTTATTCCTGTTCAAAAGACTGGGGAGGAGTGTGAACCTAGGCAAAACTGTCTAGACTTATTGAGGAAATAAAAAGTAAATGAGTAGTAAATATTAAGTTCAGAGTTTTAGCCAGAGGCATTAGAAATATAGAGATGAAGTAGGTTTTAGAAGGAATTGAGAACTCAACCCTAAACAAGAAATAAAGGATAAAACTTTATTCCTGTTCAAAAGACTGGGGAGGAGTGTGAACCTAGGTGAAACTAACTAGACTTATTGAGGAAATAAAAAGTAAATGGGTAGTAAATATTAAGTTCAGAGTTTTAGCCAGAGGCATTAGAAATATAGAGATGAAGTAGGTTTTAGAAGGAATTGAGAACTCAATCCTAAACAAGAAATAAAGGATAAAACTTTATTCCTGTTCAAAAGACTGGGGAGCTGTGTGAACCAGATGAAAGGCATACTTATCTAGTCCCATTGAGGAACAAAAAAAGGTAAATAAATAGAAAATAAAATTTCAGAGTTTTAGATGTTTGAAGTATAGAGTTGAAGTAGACTTTAGAAGGAAGTGGAAACCCAATCCAAAAGAGGAAACAAGGGATAAACCTTTACTCCTGTTCAAAAGACTTAGGAGGAGTGTGAACCAGATGATAGATGAACCAGTCTATTCCTATTCTCATTTATATAAGACTAAAATCAAGACTTTTCTTCTTCTTTTATGTGCTGTATCCCTTCAGGATGTGGGCAGTCATGATTATTCACAACATTCTATCTTTTGTAATTCTTGGCAATGTTTGTATTTTTACAATCCCTACCAGATTCTGTTTTTCACTCCATTTAAACAAGCTTATTAGGTAGGTTATTTCCCTTCAATATGTCCTGTGAGTGTCAATGGTGAAACACTAGTTCCCGTACATTCCTTAAAGTTAAGCAATGTTCAACTTGTTTAGTACCTAGATAGGTGACCATTTGGGAATACCTGGTGCTTTAAGCTTTGATGTGTATGTGGTGTAATGGATAATGTCTTGAAATTGTTAACCAGAGAGCAGAATTCCAATTCCAGTTGGGTTTGTTATATTCACTTACGCACAATTAACTTTGGAAGACTTATGAATCCACGTCTTCTCCCCCTGAAATAGATTAATTAATAAGACTTGTATCACTAAATCATTATTATCTTAAAAAATAAATTTTACAATATAAAACTATTTCCTGGCTTTAAATAACCTGCAGAGTGTTGATAGACCATAGAACATAATTCAATTAATGTGAGTGTCAAATTCTCCAAACCCATCTTTCCTCATTATATGTCCCAGAAATTCAAACAGTTTCTGATTCAAAATATGTCTTTTTTTCCAGTTTTCCTTAAAACTTCCTAATTGTTAACATGTTCGATCTATGATATTCTTAACATCCGTCTGTAAAATCACATATTTGATGCTGCATCTCTTCACTTGTGCTGAAATGTCCAGCATACACCATATAAGTGGGTCGATATTATATAAAAGTTCAGCACTCTTTTCTTTGGCTTTAATGAAATTTTCCTGTTTTTTAATACTTTCTTTACACTATAGAAGACATCTGTCACTATTCCAATGTGCCTTCCCAGATATTTAAATTTTCATACTTTCTTGATTTTGACATGCACAAGTTGTAGGGCTATCACTGTTGCTGCCCATCATACATTTTATATTCTTACATTGTTTGTTACTCCTTTCTTCCTGTTTTCCTTTACTGCCTTGTCTAGGAACTCCTTCAATTTTCTTGCTTTGTGTCATCTGTGTATCTTACATTACTAAGATCATGTCCACCAATAATATATTCTGGTATGACTTTATATAGTATAATTTAGAACTTTTATAATCTAAAAATAATGTTTTATTCCTGTTTAATAACTATAAATTTCTGTAGAATGTTGCTTTTTACAAAACTAACATCAAATATATTGTAAAAGTCTTGGATATGAAAATAACATACTGTTTTCTTTTATTGGATTAGATTTTTTTAGGTACATAATAAAATATCAATAATTATTCACAATATAACTTTGTATTTTCATATCCAGATGGTGTCACATGCAAAAGGGGTGTTTGCAGTGAATGCAGACAGCTATAATCCAAAGACATAGAACGCATTGATTTATCTCTTTGTTCATTAAGACGTACAAGAAATTCTTGTTTGTTTCTCTCACAATGAGAAGTGTTTATCTTTCTCTTGATAATCAGGGCATTTTTAATTAAGACAACAAATTTATTGCTTGTTTGTTGAATGATAATCATCTTTATTGTTCTGCAAATGTAATTATAAAATTATTTCTAGATTTATTTTATTCATAATTATATTTGTTAAAGAAGTATGTTGAAAAATGTCTTTACTGCTGCTATATCTGGTCTGGTACATCTGCTATTCATCTTGAGGTTCTTGACAAAATCCAAAGAAGGATCTGCAAAGTAATAGATCCTGACTTGGCATCTTGACTTCAGTCACTTTCTCATCAACACGGTGTGGTTCTCTCTGTTTTTTCTACAAATATTTTCATGGCAACTACTCTGATGTGATTTCTTACCTGGTGCCACAACTGCATGAATTTAAATGTGCTACTAGTTTGGCACCTAGGTCCTGCACTTTTACTGTGGAAATACTTAAATGCAACTGCCACTTCTACTCCAACAGTTTCTTTTCTTGCATTTCCTGCCTGTGGAACTCCCTTCCATTTACTTGCTTCCCTGAAAACTACAATCTTCAAAAATTTAAATGAAACATCAATCACCATCTTATATGTTCCCTCTATTAAGTTTTTTTTTATCTCACTTTCATTCTCTGTGTCATTTCTGCCTTGTTTGAAGTGAAATGATTTTTAAAAATAATTACAATCAGTTGCTTGTTTCAAAGAGAGGGCTAGTTCATTATTTAATTCTGATGAATAACAAAGGAAATTATGATCTTAATTTAATCGGAAGTCATAAAGAGGATGTATGTATTTATTTTAAATGGTAAAACAATACTAAATTCTTGTGTCAAATTATCCATTAATTACAGTCATTAATAATTTCCATTTTTGTTTATCACCTTCATTCTTATTTACACTATTTATATTGTTTCGACTGTTGTCCTCATCTTTGTTTCCATATTCACAATGTTTTGGCCATTGTACACTGACCTTCTTCAGGTGATTGGAAATTCAAACTGTTGCCTGTCTAGTACTGCGCTTAAATACAAAATAGGCTAGGTACCATAATGAGGAGCTTATTTGAGCAATTATAAAAATATTTATGGAACAGGCAGCGGGAGGCAACTTTGCAGCAGTGGGAAAGTGACTGAAGCTGAGATGCCAGAACAAGACCAATAATATTGCTGATTCTTTAGATTTTTATCAAGGAGCTCTAGATAAATAGCAGGAGAACCAGACAATATGTAGCAGCAATATTCTAAGCACAGGTGATTAGTCAAATACATTTTTCCAGAGAAAATAAGCTGTGACAAAATAACTTTTGACATTTTTGTGATGATTTTTACTTGGGCTAGAAAATTTTTACCATAGCAAACCTGAATTAACTTTATTTAAGTTCAGTGGGGCTATAGGAAACCTTAGACAGCTCTGTGTGTCATACCACACAATTTTTCTTGTCAGAATCATTCATGCACATTTACAAATCTACCATTCATCCATGCATTGAATATTGCTGCAATATATAGTCTGGTGATCCTACTAATATATCTTGAGATTCTTGATAAAATCCAAAGAAACGTCTGTTATTGGTCCTGACATGGCATCTTGACATCAGTTACTATCCCAACGCCACAATATGGCTTGCCTCTATCTTTCCTATAAATATTTTAATGGCATTTGTTCTAATGACCTCTCCTCCTTGGTACCTTGACTACATGAATTTAAGCAAACTAACTAGATTGGAAACTAGGTCTCAGTGTTCCATTTTTTAAATAGATATATGTAACTGTAAGTCTTATTCTAATACTTTCTTTTCTCACACTTCTCACCTGTGGAATTCTCTTCCAGTTTCTTCTCTGTCAGCTACAAGCTTCAAAAATTTAAATGAAATGCCAATCATTATCTTCTGTCTTCCTGAAACCTGTTTTTTTATTGTCTTTCTCCTCACTAAAATTTTCTCATTTGCTACCAGTAACCTCTTGCATTTTAGTGACATTATTGCCTTACTTGAGGTGAAATGAATAAAAAAATAAAAATGATGATGATTGAAAGTAATTTATTTATATTTCTTTCTGGCACATGTTTTTGCCTATTTGAATAATCCCACTTTCAAGGAAATCATCAAATTTTTAAAAATGATTTGGCTTCTCATGAACTCTGCTTTGTAGTTAATTTCACAACTTGAAAGAAATGATCTCATTTCCAGATCATTCTTAACCTACCGAAAGGAACAATTATTAACTGTAGGAAAACATAATACATGGTTGTCAGCAAAAAAGGTAACCCAGTGTGTAAGCTGTGTATTGGAGATGCCAAAATCAAGTAGGTACAGAATTTCAACTATCTAAGTAATGTAGCAACACATAACAGAAAATATTACACAGAAATCTGAAGCCTTGTAGGAATAGCAAAAGATACCTTCTAGAAAGTAAGTAAAGTAAAAAGATAGAAAAATTTCATTAGAAACAAAGAAAGAAATACTGAGATATTATGTAATATCAAATTTCCTATATGGCTGTAAATGCAGATCAATCTCTTCACAGATGAAGAAGAGGCTTGAAGTGCCACAAATGTGGTTCTACCAATGAATGCTGAGAATGTCTTGAAAAGAATATGTAAGCCTTGAGGAAGTTTTAAGGAGAACAGGGACTAAAAAGACACTTATATTTACAATCAGCAAGAGACAGCCAAAATATCTGGGAGAATAATGAGGAAAGAAGACTTGGAGAATTTAACTCTCACAGGACAACTGAAGGCAAGTGAAGCTGGAAGAAACAGTAAGTAACCTATTTATCAAGTTTGTGTGAATGAATAGCAAAACAAAGACAAAGAGGATAATAAAGATGCAAAAGTTACAAAACACAGGAAGTTGTAGAGAGCCATGATCAACTTCATCCTGAAGAGGCATATAAAAGAACAAGAGTTTATCATGACTTATTTAAAGATGGCTCTTCTATTCTTGTGAAACTTTGTATTGATAATATAATTTTTTGATATGTTAGAAATACTGGAAAGCTGAATTGATGTTTTAACCATTGAGCCTTATCTGGTGTTATTTGATGAAATAAATTAAAAGGATAGAAAAATATTCTTGATTGAATGAACATTTATGCTTATCTTTGAAAGTTGATCTGTTTCCATACTGACTTTGGTTTGAATGACTTTTTGCTTCACTTATTTTTATTTTTCTTTCCCATTGAATAATTGATTCTCATTTATTGTGAGTCACTGGGTCAGTCTATTAGTCTATCCAACTTTTGGTGATCTTTTAAAGTGGATTCACAGTTTTTTTTATTTCCACTTGAAATATCCTCAAATAAGTCACTTGATATCAACATATTTTCATCTTCATATGATAAAAATTCAACTTGAATACAATAACAAACACTTTCTGATAATATCAAATAATTGATTGGATGAAGAGAATTCATAAATATTTTTTTTATTGATATTTTTGGGGTACTTTATGCATTCTTTTCAGAGTCTGTTTTAGTTGTTATATGATTTTTTTGATGCTTGGATACTTAAATATATTTTTTGAAAAAACGTAATTTCCATAAAGAGATTTTTAATTTTTTGGTTTCTTGTTTGGTGCTAACATTTTGTTTCAGCTTTCTGAATGTGTCTGTCACAATAACTAAAAAATGTAAAGGATTTATTCATCAGAATTTGATGCGTTTGCCACAGATTAAATATTGCTTTGTGCTTCTCTGCATCTCACCAAATACTTTCCCTCAATATGTTTATTAATTCTTTTTAATTTTGCATTTTCCCCCGCCATCTTTATCAGCCAATAATTTGAGATGGCAAAAGGAGAGGATTTCCAGTGACTGTTACATTAGAGATTCCACTTTTTAATCCCCACTTCTGCTTCCACACATTTTCTTACTCTTCTTCACTGTTCCTAATGCAGCTTATGTCTGCCATCTTTGACAAGCAGTTCCTACAACAACAACTGAATTAACAACAGGAAAAAAATCAGTGTAAACATTTTAATTCAGCCACTCAAAATTCAAAGACTGAAAGGAAAGTACAAAGGAATCAGAACCTTTTCATCAATAACTTTTTTCCGTATTCTTTTTGTCACAACTAATTCTTAACTTTTTTTTTATTCTCTCACATTTTAAGCAATGTAAGATGTTATTTTCAAGAACCAAGAAATTTACTAAATTCTCCTTCCTGTTTTAATTTTTGAATGTGAAGATTAATTTTCCTTCAGTTTTTCTTAACAGGATATCTCAAGATAATATCAAACCTCAAGCTCATCAATTTTAGCCAGAAGTTTGACCTTAAAGTTGTCTTGTTAATCTTATTAAAATGATATGCCTAATTTGAAGAAACAGCCATGTTTTCTAAATAACTTTTCTCTGCACAAGTCCCAGGCCAGTAGCTCATTGTTTAAATCTTTAAACAAGAATTTCAAGATGTATGGTTCTTTATTTACTGGTTGCAAAATAAAGCTCATTAGCTGTAATGCTCTTTGGAAACTTAATAGTAATTTATTTCCAGAATGAAATTTGTTTGTCATTTAGTTGATAGAAATATTTTTAAAATATATATTTTGGCAGAACATGAACTTGAAGAGGTAGAAGCAGACAAACATTGCTTGTACCTACAAAGTATAGGAAGTTGTGAAGAGTCATGATCTCCTATATCCTGAAAAAGATAACACATAAAAGAAGATATTTAAATCTGATTCATAGTTATTTGAATACATATTCACATTAATTGTTTTGTTTTTATTATTTTACTATTTATTGATATAAATAATGCATAATATGTATTTACTATATTTTGATGAAAATTGGCAAGAAAGTGATTGAAGTTGAGATGCCAAGTCAGGGTCAAATACATTACAAATCCTTCTTTGGATTTTGTCAAGAATCCCAAGATGTACAGCAGGGACACCAGACAAGATATGGCAACAGTATTCACAGATAAATGGTAGATTTGTAAATGTCTATTTGTTTAATAAATATCAAATGTAAATATAATATCATATATATATTTATATTCAATTTTTATGTACTTAGAAAAATTAGCCATCCACTCAACCAGGTGCTGATAGCTCAGGAGTAGAATCTCTGACTGATGCCAAATCAGTTGGGTTTCAATCTTGGCTTGAGGCAATCGGATGTCTAGCCACACTGATGAGCTGTGATACACTGAAACAGTCTGTCTGTGGATAACATTATATATATATATATATATATATATATATATATATAAATTCCTCATAACTCTTGCATCTTAGTGGCATTAAGGCCTTGCTTGGGGGAAATGATTAAAGTAAAACAAAAAAATATTTTCATCATTTTGTATGTATTATTTATATATTATATATTATTTATATATTATATATTATTTATATATTATATATTATTTATATATTATGTATTATTTATATCAATAAATAGTAAAATAATAAAAACAAAAAATTTAATGTGAATATGTATTCAAATAACCATAATAAGGCAGCATAACTTCATTGATAACCACAACATTATCAAGATGTCTTACACTTCACTTGTTGGATACAAGTTTTATGGAACAACATTTAAAAACACATTCCTGTCCACCTTCACAATACGGGGAAACTACTTGTTGACAACACCAATATAGTACACCACAAAAATAATAAACAAAACTTCAAATTCTCCAGGCCCTCTATATCAAAAGCAATCAACCAACACTGAACCAAATTTATTATCAGTGTAGCAGCCATGTTTTGAAGTGCATTTAACAAGCATTTAATGCCATTTGGATTTTTACCAATTTCTGGTTAGTTCCTTTATATTGAGATGCTTGTTGTGCAAAACATTACTTAGCTACAACAGATCAATTTAAAATTTTAAAATAATTATAAAGAAGCATGTTAATGCATATTTTTAAAAATCACCATCACCAATACAATAACTTTGTCTTTGTAATTCACTCCTGAAGATAATCTCGGAAGAGATCAAAAATACTCAGGTAGGAAAAAACTCATCTTAGCATCAAGAGACTGATTAGAGAACTAAAAAGGATTATTATAAAAGTAAATAATATGTTTGTATTCTTCAATGAAACATATTTTTTTATAATTGGTATCAACCTATACAAATATACAAGGCAGTAAAGCCACTAAGACACAAGAGGTTACAAGATGTAGGAGAATTAGGAACAGAAACAATAATAATGAGCAGGACAGGAGATAGCAATTGACATTGAATTTAAATTTTTGCAGATTAAAGTTGGCTGGAAAGCATAGAGCTGGAAGGCAGTTCCTCAAGTGAGAAATGCAAGAAAAAAAAACTGTTAGCATAGAATTTATGGTTACGTCTAGCCAACTCGACTGTAAATTGATGAGATCTCAATGCCAGTCTAGCAATGCACTTAAGCTGAAAGAGTCTAGGTACCATAGCAAAGAGCTCATCTAAACATTTACCGTGAAAGTATTTATAGAAAAGGTACAAAGGGGCAACCTTACAGTTGTGGGAAAGTGACTGAAACTGAGCTGCCAGATCAGGGCCATTAATATTGCTGATACTTCTTTGGATCTTATCAAGGAGCTGAAGGTAAATAACAGGAGCAACAGAACATATGTGGTAGAAATATTGTAAATTGTAGACATAGATATGTAAGAAGTGACTGAAAGGATTATTATAAAAATAAATAAACATAATATGCCTATATTATTCAATGAACCATACATACATATATATATATATATATATATATATATATATATATATATATATATATGTATACATATATATGTATATTTCATTGAATATACATACATATATATATATATATATATATATATATATATATATATATCCCATTGTATTCAACATATGAGGGTCAAGCAGCTCAGTTCCTAGGAACTGACAGCCAGACACCAGCACATATGATTTGATTATAGTAGTGAATGCTATGTGCAGAACCACCCACACTTTTTGAAGGGCCGAATACAGAGACCTGGTGCACTATGTGCCACAAGGTCCCCAAACAACCCTCAGCAGGTTTTGAATTCAGAGTTGTCCATTTCCTAGACAAGTTGCCAGCAAAGGCTATAGAACCCATTCTTTCCTGATATTTACTCATAGCTGGAGTGAGAAGAAGAGGTTTAATACCTTTACCAAGGGTATTAGCATGTAAGTGAATGTAATGAACTCGACTGTAATTTGAACTTGGCTCTCCGATTCCTCAAGCCAAGCCGATATATATATATATCGCGAAACAGTCTGTCTGTGGATGACAAAAATATTGGCTCCTGAAAAATTAATTTCGGTTTAGCTCTTTGTTTTGAGGTGTGAGTTTGTAAACAGTGACTATTTAAGCTAATATAGCATGACTCTTCGGCAGAATTGAGTCACTGTCAGTCACTGTGTGTTTATCTAAAATCTAAAAATAAACACTCTAAAATTCACCATCATCCCTGCCGTGTGCCAACGGCATAGTGGTAGAAGTTCTGACTGATGCCAATTCAGTCGGGTTTCGATCCTGGCTAGAGACAACCGGACGTCTAGCCACACTGATGAGCTGTGAAACAGTGAAACAGTCTGTCTGTGGATGACAAAAATATATATATATATATATATATATACTTACTTAGATATAGATACTTACTTTTAATATACAACTTTATGTATGATATTTAACGTACAACTTTATAGATTGAAAAGACAAGGAATTAACTAATTACTGATGTTGGAAAGGTGTTAATTTTGTTTGTCTGTCCCAACCCTTGATAAATATAGAAATTTCAGTTTAAGGCAAACCTTTTATACTGTGTTTTCAGTCTGGTCAACGTTCTATTTGAAAGCAGTTTTAAATATACACACAGGAAAAACTTTGAAGTGTCTCAATTGTTTCATATACATTGCAAATATTTAATATATAGCTGAATTTACACAGGAGACTGAAAATTTTGTTTATATTTTAAAGGAACTTTTATTTTTCTATTCAGACTTGCTTATAACTTGCTTTCTTAATATCTACCATTTAATCAGTTTCATATGTGATTTTCTTATCTTTTTTGGTTGAAATTTTAATCATTATTCATTGGTTGTATGCACATAGAGGTCTTGTATCAACATAATGAAATACAAGACAGCTTAAAAGCTTCTCCCCTTGCTTTTAGTATATTCTTTCTCTCAGTAGAAGCTGGAAAACATTTCTTGTTTCTAAACACAATAATTCCTGTGAAGTATGTGTCTCTTGGTCTCTCACTCTCTCTCTCTCTCTCTCTCTCTCTCTCTCTCCATATATATATATATATATATATATATATATATATATATATATAATGCTAATCTTATATCTTCTGGCACCAACTTTGGTATCTGATACGGTGGAATTGAAGAAACCTAAACACTTTACAGGAGAAGTGTCTTTGTAATTTTTCTTTTTATGATTATTTCTTTTTTGTGGTCTCCTATGTGTCCAAATGTTTGCTGTTATTATAAGGTAAACTTCTGTTGAATATCCTCAAAGAGGAATTTGATAATAATGGTTTGTGTGTGAGTATTAGCTCTCACTCTCTCTTTCTTTCTCTCCATATATATATATATATATATATATATATATATATATATATATATATATATATATATGTGTTTGTGTGTGTGTATATAAATATAAATATATATGTATCAAAGTACAGGGTAGGTACAGATGGAATAAATTCTAATAACCAAAAACACTATTCTTTAAAGAGTGCTCAATACTAAGTAGTGCATATATATATATATACATATATATATATATATATATATATATATATATATATATATAAATAGATAGATAGGTATATATATATATACCTCTATAAATAAATATTATATATATATATGTATATATATATATATATATATATATATATATATATATATATATATATATGCCTATATACAGTATTTACATTAGTCGGACTATTGTCCTCATCTTTGTCGCCATATTTGTCACAAGGTTTTGGCCGTTGTACGCTCCGGCCTTCTTCAGGTGGTTGGAATTTCGAACCGAACCCTTTATTTCGATCACTGGGGTAGACTGTTCTAGTTCCACGAGCCATGTTTTATGGATGTCAGTTATCAGTTATCTCCTGGTAATATTCCCTCTGAAAGTTCTCCACTGCCTGAACCGGGTATTGAACTCACACTCTTTGGGTCTGTCACTGGATCTAACCAACGCCTTTATACACTGTACCATGTGTCCTCGAGGACACATGGTACAGTGGATAATCTCTCTCTCTCTCTCTCTCTCTCTCTCTCTCTCTCTCTCTCTCTCTATATATATATATATATATATATATATATATATATCTATATATATATATATATATATATATATATATATATATGTATATATATATATATATATATATATAAGGCGGTACTGAAAAGTTCTTGACCAGTATTTCAATAAGATATCAGAATACTGATAGTTGTTAAATGGGTCATGATGAGAACTTTTCAGCACCTACTTTTGTGCCTATTAACCATTGCCCACCATAAAAAAAGAACTTTTGTGTGATGTCACCTCTCAATGACATTGTTCTTTTACACTAAGTATTTACAGGCTTCAAACAACAATTAAGATTGTTTCATTCTGAACAATTGATCTAAAACATGTATTCCACATTAACTTTACACGTCTTCCTCTACTCCTAATAATAAAGTATACAGTTTTATGTCAGGTGATTGATTTAGTGTACCACTTCTTTAAGAGCCATAATGTTGCTATAGCAATACAGAATAATTATATTTTATTCATACTTCATTAATATTGATGGTGTTTCTTATGCTTATTATTAAAAATATGCATATTATTCTCCTTTTTCTTCTATAAACCAATACTTTAAGGACGCGAGTAAACATGACTCTCCACAACTTCCTATCCTTCATAGCTCTGTACAATGTTTTTCCCTTTACTATAGCTCCCAGTTCTTGTTCTGCTATCCATTTACACAAGCTTATTAAGTAGGTTGGCTCTCCACAACTTCCTATCCTCTGTAACTCTAAAAAATGTTTGTCTCCTTACTATCCACCCTAGTTCTAGTTTTACCATCCATTTACACAAGCTTGTTAAGTAGCTTGATCATGGCTCTCCACAACTTCCTATCCTTCATAGCTCTAAACAATGGTGTCCATTACTATCACTCCCATTTCCTGTTCTGCACTTCATCTATAGAAGCTGGTTAGGTATGTTATTCGCTGTCCCTCTTGCCTTCAATATGTCCTGTGAGTGTCAAGTTCTTCAAACCCCCTTTCCGCACTATGTGTCTCTGATTCTAAGTGAAATTATTCATTTTCCTCAAAAATTCCTTGTTGCTCACATACTCCATTCATTCTCAGGATCTTTCTGTAGAACTACATCTCTGTTGCCTCAAGTATCCTCTTTATCTGTAAGGAAATTGTTCAGCTGATATTGCTATATAGGGAGGATTCATTTTTTTTTGTTTTTTTTTTTCATTATTAACTCCCTGTCAAGATAAAGAAGTGCTTTAAAGTTCTAAAATTTAAAAAAAAAATGTTGTTTAGAAATATGGTCTACATGATTAACTGACTGATTCAGTTTGTTATTGTATAAAACATGCATTTTCTAATGCAAAAGTATATAATCAACACAGCCACTATTAACAACTGCAATAACCACTAAAATGAGTTTAATATTGCTTAACGAATAATAGTCATTTAACTAATCAGCTCGTATTGGTTTGATCAAAGCAATGAGTTGTTAGCCTTTTGCACCAAAGTGACTATAGTGATGTCTTAGTAATTGTAAAACTAATCATGACCATTAAAACTAATCATGACCATTAAAAAAAGCAAGAATAATTATATTATTCACTGTTCAAAGAATATTTTAAGTAATGTTCAGTCAATTTTATTTATTTTTAATAAAATTATACCTAAAAATACTCTACCCTTTTATTCATTCACTATGCAGATGATGCAGAGTTGATAGCAGACACAGAAAGGAAGCTCCAAGAACTCCTACAAAAGGTAGTGAAGGAAAGCTAGAAGAAAGGACTAAACATCAGTTGCAAGAAGATGGAAGGAAACTGCCCAATATGCAAATGACAAATTGAAGATACCAAAATCAAACATGTATAACCTTTTAAATATCTAGGAAGTGTTTTAACAGAGGATGGAAAATTCAACACTGAAATCCAAAGGCACATTGGGATAGTGAAATATGTCTTCTAAAAGCTAAGCAAAGTATTAAGAAAGTGAAAAATATTGTTAGAAACAAAGAAAAGAGTACTTAATTGTTATGTAATATCAGTCCTCCTATATGACAATCTCCTCACCGATGAATAAAACACTTGAGGCAATAGAAAGGTGCTTCTACAGAAGGATGCTGAGAATACCATAGACCAAATATGTGAGCAATGATGAAGTTTTAGAAAAAATTAAAACAAAAAGTACACTTATACTTAATATCAGGAAGAGAAGATTGAGGCACATAAGTTTTAAAGACTAATAATGAGAAAAGAGATAGATTGAAGGCAAGAGGAAGCAGAGGAAAACAACATATGACCTACCTAACAAACAAGGTATATATATGTGTGTGTGTGTGTGTGTGTGTGTGTGTGTGTAGGTATATAATGTAGGAGGTATATATATATATATATATAATTATATATATATATATATAGATATGTATATATATATATATATACATACCTCAAGTTTGCTAAGTAGGTTATATGTTGTTTTGTTCTACTCCCTCGTGCCTTCATTCTCTCCTGTTTGTATCAAGTTTTCCAAGCCCTCTTTCTTCATTATGTGTCTTTAAACCTTATGTATATACATATATATATATATATATATATATACATACCTCAAGACATTGAGAACAACCAGGCTAATAGAAGGAAAACTTTAAATTACAAACCATGGAGAAAGCTTTGGGGGGATGCTCTCTACTATCCTCCCCAAGATTTCATGGCACTTCACATACCTATAAAAGAGTCTATGGAGAGTCACAATCATTTACATCCTGAAGGAACTTGGCATTAAAACAAAAAAAAATATATTCAAATATACAGTAGAAATAATGAAGTATAATTGAACAATCCGTTTTCTGTTCATTAAAACTGCTTTTTATTTGTTTAGACTTTAAATCTTATCGTAAGGACCAACAAGTCTCCAATAATTAATGTGTCTTCCTTCATACTTACAGTGAAACAAAAATGTCTGTGTTACATTATTGACTAGACAGACTAAAAATGGAAACTGTTGTTAATGTGGGTAATTAATCATAATTATATGCAGTCCAAATGAGTCATTGCATATACAGCAACATTAGCTGTGTGCTGTGTCCATGTTTCTCTGATCAATGAAAGGGTGAGGTATTCATGTGCTTGCATCATCAACCTCATTGGCAGAACCTTATCAGCATTTTATGATATATTATTGAGAAAGTTTTCGTAGACAGACTAATGTGATGAGAGCCGAGAGCAAGTAGCGACAAATAAATCACTTAATCAGGTAAGTATCAAGAGTTCTTTATTGACTTATCTTTTTTCTGGCCAGTTTTTGCCTTGTGCTGTGAATGAAGATAGAAAATCCATTTTTCATTCATCACTATACACTTCCTCAAGAGGCTGCCGGATTTACTTGAGGGTATCTTTGATTTGCCTAAAATTCGGTCATTAATTCTCTGGTAATTTCTCGTTAACTATCTGCACTAATTATACTGACGCATTTTTTAAATGAATTTTTATTTTCTATTGTAATAAAAGTTTTACAGTTCTTAAACTATGATTATAAATAGATAGTTTAATGTCTTGCAAAATTTTATAACTTAAATTTTTATTACATGTAGAAGTTAATCACAGTGTACAAGAAATATAAAAGGTAATGTTAATTTTTGTTGTTTTTATTTTAATCATTTCACATCATGCAAGGCATTAGAGCCACTAAGACACAAAGGGATACAAAGTGAAAAAATAAGAAAAAAGAGAAACATTATTAAGGAGTGAGAACAACAGAAGAGTAATCAAGAAGGTAGTAGATAATGATTGACATTGCATTTAAGTTTTTGAATAGGAATGTTGGCTGGAAAGCATGGAGCCAGAAGAGAGTTCCCCAAGTGAGAAGTGCAAGAAAAGTAACTATTACCATAGAAGTTATGGTTGCATCTAACCAATTCAACTGTGAATGGATATCTCGCTATCAATCTAGTATTGCACTTAAATTCATAAAGTCTAGGTATCATAGCAAAGAGTTCATCTGAGCAATTACCATGAAAGTATTTATAGAAAAGATACAGGGAAACTACATTATGGTAGTGACAAAGTGAAGCTGACATGTCAGGTAACGACTTATAATATTAATGATTCTTCTTTGGATTTTATCAAGAATCTCTAAATATATAGCAGGAGAACCAGAGAATATGTGGCAACAGTATTCAATGCATGGATGATTGGTAGATTTATAAATATGTAAGATAGATTCTAGAGAGAAAAACTTTCTTTCTTGATACAGTGAACCATCTTTCTTAGCAGTAAATCTAGCATTGGATTCAATATAATCTTTCCACTTCATGTCAGCCAAGAATCTAAGCACAAGAAGGTGCAATGAGTCACTTTCATGGAGCTTAATATCAGCCATGATGATGAGAGCCTGGAAGGAGACTTTCAGGTGATTGATAATGAGAAGTTTCAATTTTTTGGGGGGTGGTCTCAAAATGAAGTCATTCCTTGCCCCAGTTAACAACCAACTGTGCATCAATTTTGAGATCAGCTCCCAATTTGACTTTGATGAACTGATCAGACTTACTATTGAGACAGGAATAAATGATTGTGTCATTAGCATAGATATCAAGTTGAGAATTGATGTCATCAGGAAGGTCCAAAGTAGGTCCAAGGATAGAGCCCTGCATTAGTACAAAAACTCAGTGTTGGACACTGGGGATCTGGGAACAGCAATGCAGTACCAAACAGTATGGAAAGGGATTATCAATGTAGTTCCAACCAACCATAACCAGATTGAAGGATGATGATGAGGGGAAGGAAGAGGAGGAGTACAAAAGATCTAGATGAGTAGCAGTTCAGGACAAATTTCATTTCATGATTTAACTTATTTTTCGGATAATGTTTCTCATTACCTCTGACTTGAAATGAGCCTATAAAGGAATTTTTACCCTTGCCTTTTAAATCTATGTCTTTGGCAAGTGCATTTCTACAGAACTCAAATGGTCAGCATTGGATTTAAAAATCTTAGGTTAATTTTGTTTTTAGATTTTTAGACTTAACAAATATTTCAAGTTGCCCTGATGAGCTGAACCTTCAAATAAATGACCAAAACCAAGTTTTCATTCATCACTAGCAAATACTTTCATTTTTAAACACATATTATTCTATTTTGAATAACATTAATTAATTCATTTATTCTGTTCATGCTTATTTCTTCATCTTCTTTTTAAACATGTTTTAAAATTAGTAGTTGTGATCCAGAAACTAAACTGGCAAGAAGTCTCTCATCAGGTTCACACTCCTCCCCAGTCTTTTAAACAGGTGTAGAGTTTTTCCCTTGTTTCTTGTTTGGGATTGGGTTTCCAGTTCCTTCTAAAGTTTTCTCATTCTCTTTCACTCCAAGTCACCACTTGCGTCTTAGTGGCACTCTCACCTTACTTAGGGTGAACTGATTAAAAAAGACAAATAAACAAAACCTCCCACATATGGATAGAAAATGAATTCAGCAACTATACAGAATTATAAAGGAGTGTAAGACAAGGGTGTGTTGTTTCATTGAAATTATTCAACCAATACAGTGAGGCGATTCTGAGAGAAGTTCTATCAGGATTCATTATTGACAGCCACAGTCCAAAGAACAAAAAATATACAGATGACACCATGTTGTTTGCAAATATAGAAAAGTAACTACAAGAACTCTTACAAAAGATAGTGAAGGAAAGCAAGGAGAAAGGACTCAATTGGAAGAAGACAAAATGCATGGTTGTTAGCAAAAGGAATAGCCCAACATGCAAATTAGAAATTGGATATACTAAAATCAAACAAGTACAAGAATTTAAATATCTAGGAACTCTTTTAACAGAGGACAGAAAATATGACACTGAAATCTAAAGGTGCATTGGGATAGCAAAAGATGCCTATCAGAAGCTAAGCAAAGTATTAAGAAATAGGAAAATTTCATTTGAAACAAAGAAAATGATACTGAACTGATATGTAATATCAGTCTTCCTATATAGCAATGAATGATGGACAATTTTCTTACAGATGAAGAAGAGAATAGAAGCAATAGAAATATGGCTCTACAGAAGGATGCTGAGAGTACCATGGACCAAACATGTGAGCAATGACAAAGTTTAATGAAAATGGAAACATAAAGGACACTTATACTTAGACAAGGTTGAAATTTCTAGGGCACATAATGAGGAAAGAGGGTATAGAAAATTTGGTACTACAGGAGAGAATGAAGGCAAGATGGAACAGAGGACAACAATGCATGACCTACTGGGCAAGCTTGAGTGAATAGTTGGCACAGCAGGAGTTACAAACAAAAATCAGGGATAACAACACAACAAAATTTATTAAGACCTACAAAGGACAAGAAATTGTGGAGAGCCATGATTAGCAATGTCCTGAATGGACAAGACACATAGAAGAAAATGTTGTGAAATGCAAATGTCTGTGATTAATGAATTAGATGATATTTTTCATTTGAAAGTAGAAAATAAATTTTATTTCTGAAAAACTAATTTATTCATTTATTTAATAAAAAAACCTAATGTTGCATCTTTTGGTTATATGTCTTTGAATTTGCACATTAGAAAAAAAAAATTTCAAAGGGTGAGATTTATGGTCCTGAATTAGAATCAGAGTCAACTGATTAAAGAATCTTCACTTTCTTGAGATTCTGCAAGATGAATTAGAGATTGTCATGCCATGTTTGCAATTACTACAATCCCAAAGCCATTTTTAACATTTAATAAAGGCTATCACTTTCTTTCCTGAAAATTATATCCTTACAATTCTATCACAATTAAAAGATAACACTGTTTTCCATTTCCTTGCATAAACAACTGAATTAAATTCAAGCTGAATTGATTGAATTAACAAATTCAAAATTCTCATCTAAGCTTTAATGTTCTTACTTAGTATTGGCTTATGTATAAGTTAAAACTTATATGGTTCACAACATGCACAAAGCTGATACCTGGAAACAGAGGCCCTCACATATTTGAAATCAACTCCAGGTCTGTACAGTAGAATAAAGTAAAGACAATCCAGTCACGCTAAAAGAAAATTCTTTACATAGATGCAGAATAGCTTAGTACAAAAAGTCTTTAAGATAATTGGCCATGTGGTGTAATTATACCAACATACAGAAACAAACAAATATTCCTTGAACTAGGATTAACAAAGTTGCTATTTTTAAGATAAATGTTGGTGTGACTGTTTTCCTGACATGGAGAATTGCATTGAACCAAGGCCATAAACAAGATATGCTTATGCAGCATGGTGACAAGTGGAGAAAGAGATTTAATATACTGGAAATGTATGGTGGCTGTCAAATGAAAAGAAAGTTCCCTTCTATATTTAACAATAAAGAAAGGAACTAACTCACATCCATTAGCCAGGGGTAGATAATTGCAATCAGTATAGTAGTTTTGTCTAATCTCAGTATTTTTCCTCTCATTTCAAGCCCCCTTTTTCACATTTTGTCATTTCTCATCTCAGCATTTCTCATCTCAGCATTTCTCATCTGAACATCAACTTTTTCTTACCACAGCATTTTATCTCATTTCTAGCATTTCCTTTGATCATCTCAATACCTCCTTTGTCTTGGAATTTCCTTTGTAATTCCCCAACATTTCTCATCTCAGCATTTCCTTTCTCTCATCTCAACATCTCCTTTGTCTCATCGCAACATCTCTTTGTCTTACCTCAGCATTTCATTTCATCTCAGCATTTCTGTTGTATCATCTCAGCACTTCAACATTTCTCATTTCCTCATATTTGCTTTGTCACATCTCAAAATTTCTCATCTCAGCATCTTCTTTGTCTTACCTCAGCATTTCATCCCATCTTCAGTATTTCTGATGTCTCATCTCAAAATCTCTTGCATCTCATCTCAACATTGCTCATCTCAGCATCTCTTTTGGCCAGTTGAATTGTGGTGTTAGCTTTTGGTAACTTGAAATATATATTTCCTATTTCCTCATTCCTAGACTACCTGATAATTTTTCTTTTTTTGGTGTGAGCACAGTTTTTAAAAGATCAGACTGACTAATGGAGATCATGCTTCATTGCTCCAGAATGGGGA
This sequence comes from Acanthosepion esculentum, assembly GCA_964036315.1. Taxonomy (NCBI): domain Eukaryota; kingdom Metazoa; phylum Mollusca; class Cephalopoda; order Sepiida; family Sepiidae; genus Acanthosepion; species Acanthosepion esculentum. The sequence goes on from OZ038480.1 coordinate 79,822,181, forward strand.
TCATTTCTTTCATTTGCCTTTCTGCCAAATTCAGCTGATTGTATTTTCTACCATTGAATTTTCAATGACAAATTTTGACAGACAAGAAGAATTTTTGTGATTTGTTTTTCTTTTTGATTAAAACATATTTATACATTGGCCAATAGCAATTCTTCTCCTCACATATTTATACTTCAATAGAAGAGAGTCAACTACTTATAATCTAAGATGATTCATGTTTTGTGTGCACAAATAAGTGCATTATTCTTACTTTTTAATGCTATTGTCATTGGGATTATTTATATCTTCATGTGGGAAAAATAGTCTTACAAAATATGAATGTTAGTTTCACTTGATACATTTCAAGTCAAATGATAGCCAAATAGATAAATTACAGTTTCTATGTGTGTGTGAATATGTGTTTGCATCTATAAGTTTAGGAGTGCTTGTCTGATTGTGTAAGTTTGCAAAATTCAGAAACTACTGGTCATTTTTACAAGATTTCATTACTAGTTTTATTGAGATGTTTTTAATTAGAAAACTAATTTGTTTTCTTCTCTCAAGCATTTTGAAATACTAGAATTTTGGTGCAACATGCTGAAATCAACAATATTTAGCATTGTTGAGGTTATCTCTAATGGATTTTGTCAAGTTTTACAAACACTACATTTCATTCAATTTCACAAACCAATCAATGAAATTTGAATAAGCTGATTTGTTTGGAAAATACTTTCACAAAACACATGCTTTGCGGTTTAATAATTTTTTTAACTTATTTTTATTTTATAGGATTTCATGATGAACACTCTTTTTTAAGAAAATTAAATGGTTCCTTTTTAACATTGAAGAATAAATTTTTAGAATTTCTTACTCTTGAGTATGCAACATACTACTGGCCATGCATAAATATTTCTTTCTGGAGCCATATTCAAACTTTTTGAAACATTTGGCTTTGTGATTTGTTTATAGTTCTCACAAATGCAGGGTGAACTGGAAACTGGATTCTTGCATATATAAAAACTTAAAGAAAAGATATGCAAACATCAATAATGCAATTTTATTAAAGAAATATTTGTTATTTTAATCATTAAATTGTTTTTAAAATAGTAGGAGTATTTTGCATGTTAAATAATAAAATTTTTATTTTTCCCCAAAATGAATGAAAATTTATTGTACTAAGCTATGCAATCCTAGTAAAACCAAATGTACTTTGCACCCTTTTACCTGTTTGCACGTCTCCCCAAAATTTGTTTTTGATTGTTCAGTGTATGGCTATTTTAGTGGGTGTGATGGATGGATGGACAGACTAATGAAAGTCACAGAATTTTATATATATATATATATATATATATATATATATATATATATATGTATGTATGTGTGTGTGTGTGTCTGTGTGTGTGTGTATATATATATATATATATATATATATATGTTTATTTATTTATTATAATTTTATCATATAGACAAAAACAGTTTACTCACTACAAAGATGCAATTTAGTTTCGGTGCATTACAATTGCACCTCAACTGGTGAGAACCAAAAATGGATATATCCAGTCGAGGTGCAATTGCATCTTTGCACTGAGTAAACTGTTTTTGTCTATATGATAAAATTATAAAATTATAATAAATAATTATCGCTCTACAATCAGGTATCAAGCCCTCTTTTGAATTAGTGCACTGTGAATGTTACAGTTTATGTATTACTTTCATTCTCATTGTATTATATATATATACATATATATATATATATATATATATATATATATATATATATATATATATATATGTATATATATACATATATATATACATATTTATATATACATATATATATATATACATATATATATATATATATATATATATATATATATATATATATATATATATATATATATATATACATACTGAAATTGAGATTTTTGCATTGTTTTATAGTTGACTAATTGTAACTATAAAAAGAAACTCTAAATTAATTTCTGAGTTTTTAAAAAAGGAAAAAAATAACAAGTAATCACACAGAAGAGAATCTGATATTAAACTGTTAAATAAAGAGATGCTGAAAAGTTATTGACCTAACCTAAAATTCTCTTTTTTTAATTTTGACCTTTGGTGATTAGATTGAAGTGGTTGGGCCAAGAGCCTTTCCCCAGCCCTTTGTATGATCTTATACATTTCCTAATGTCAGTGGCTTAAATCACTTGCTGTTTTAATTATGAAATATGAAAAATATTTAGAAAAAAACAAGATATCCACAGGCATTTTTAATAAAAAATTGGGCCATGCATTGTAACCTTGCGAATATCTTTTTTTAAATTTTCACTTTCAATCATAACACGTTCCAAATGATTTTTTCTTATCATTACTATTCACACAATTCATAACTGAATGTTTATAATCTATAATTTATTAACATTTTCTAGATTTTACTCCTTTTTTATTGCAATTCATTTTCTTTATTTTTCTCTTCTTTAACTGATTTGTACCCTGATTTTTCAAATCATTAATGTAAGATTTAAAGCTAAATTGATTGGCCATTAATTAAACTTGTTAGATTTTCAGAAAGTTAAACATCCTCAATTTCTGTAAATCCCATTTATGGAACCAGTCAGCCATGACATATGAGGAGGAGCAATTTCCTGTACAAATTTTGATCATCCTTTCAAAATTACGTTTTTTCTTTTTTGCAATGCATTTATAAATATGGTTACATCATTAATTTCAGTGTAATTTCTTATCATCAGAGAAATTGTGTATTTGCTGTTCTGGCTTATTTATTTCCAATTGCAGTTCTTTTCAAATATATAAATATTCTTTTTTTCTTTTTCGCTGGATGTACTTGCTGTTTTTAATGCAAGTCTTGACAACTATCAGATCAGTTTTGAAACTTGTTGAGAAATCATCATCATCATCATCATCATCATCATCATCATCATCATCATCATCATCATCATCATCAGTCCCATGACTGGGTGTGGTTATAGGGTCACTGAGCACTTGATCAGTTCCCTCTACATATCTGGGTTGAAAGCTAGAGGTGTATTCATTCATGCATTGCATGTTTTTAAGCAAGTAGACATGTCAGAGGGGCCACCCCCACTTCAAGCCACACCCCGGCTGATGTCCTCCAACTTGCCTTGTTCATAGACATGATTCCCTCAGGGGAACCTTTCACCCCACCCATTGGCTTCAGTCTCGGAAGCCCTCCACTCAGCAATGCTGTGTCTTCATCACACTGGCCGCATGTGTAACTATGGAACCCAGTTTGCTTGATTGTGCTTGATGGCCAAAAACCCTACAAGAAAGGTAGAATCATAAATGGCTTCAAAACTTGCAAACATAATGCACATATTTCCTCCTCATCAAAGAAAAAGTTCCATTGGAATTTCTAGAATGAGGAGTTATCATTATTTACATCATTTACATGTGAATTATTCTCACAACGTTTTGGTTTGACTTGGAAATTACTTATAGGTCAAGATAATGAGGGTTAATAATTTTGGGAATACGTAACATTGAAAATAGTAAAATTCTGTCTGAATTTCTAAAATGAGGAGTTATTTACATTATTTACATTCATACTAATGTCCTCATCTTTGTTGTTATTATCACAACATTTCAATTTGATGTGGAAATTACTAAAGGTCTAACATAATGTGGGTTAATAATTTTTGTGAATGAGTAACATTGAGAAAAGTCAAATTCTGTCTGAATTTCTAAAATGAGAATTTGTCATTATTTACATTCATACTAATGTCCTCATCTTTGTTGTTGTTATCAAAACATTTTGACCCGTATGCCTTCCAACTTTCTTCAAGTGACTGTCAGTTCAAGCAACCTTCCAGGAATTTCAAATTGAACATTTCATTCAGTCTACAGGTATACACAGCATGCAATAGATAAATTTTTGCAATTTTATATTTTTAATTTCATGCATGCATGTTGTTATTTTTTATTTTGTCAACTGCACAGGGTTAGTTGCATGGTGTCTGTAAGAAAAAGAGCACCATGATGCAATTCACTTAGAAATTTGGAAACGGCATGCTGTCCTGCTTAGTATTTGTGCTGGAAGCTCCAATACAAACATTTCAGAGTGCTTGAGTGTGAATCTGAGGACATTTCAGAGGATTTGAAAAAAGTTGGATCAATCTAATGGTGATTGTGAAGAGACAGAAGCTTGGAAAACTCATTCTGATTGTTCCGATAAGAAAAGAACTCCTCGCTGATGAGAGACTCAGGCTCAACATGGAGGATACATCATGTGCCTCGAGGAGGCAGTGATGCCCTGGGTGGCTGCTGGAAGATACTATGTTTGGTAACAGGATTCTGCACCATGCCACACAAGCAGGAGAATCTTGTCATGGCTATCAGACAATATCTGTAACAACATTAACCCTTAACTACCTAATTCTCCACAGATTGCAACCCTCTTGACTATTATGTTTGGAGCACAGTTGAGTGAGAGACCAACAAAACGCCGTGTAACACCAAAGATGAACTGAAAATTTGCAGGAGATTCTGAAGTCATCTGGAGACCATGGTTGAAACCATGGTCTGTAGATTTTATTGAATAAATGTACTCTTTAGTATTTCAAGAAATATTTGTGCAGTTTTGGTAAATATATCTGTTAAAATGAGATGTCAATATTATTTTCATTTTTGTGTAATTTAAATGACAATTTATCCATCATACCCTCTCTCTCTCTCTCTCTCTATATATATATATATATATATATATATATATATATATGCACAGTTAGCATATATTTATTCAAACATGTTTCATTGAATAATATAGACATATTTTTTTTGCAAAAACATCAGCGTTACAAGAGATAAATTTTAAATAATAATAAGAGAAAGCATTCATACATGTTTTCAAAAATCACCATTGCAATGACTACAGTTACAATAAGTTTGTTTTTGCAATACACCCCTTACAATGATCCCAGAGGAGATTGAATGTACTTGGGTAAGAAAAAACTATGCCACCTTCCTTGAGGAATTTCAACTTAACATCAAGAAGGCAATTAGAGAATTAGAAAGAATTATTATAAAAATAAATGGACATAATATTATATATTATTCAATTAAACATATTTGAATGAATATATACGTGCACACACACACACACATGCACACCCACACGCACACACATGTGTTTGTGTGTGTGCGTGTGTGTAATTTAAGTGTATGTATAAGGATTTAAATGAAATTTTTAGAGTGTTTAGAGATGTACAATAATCTGCCTGAGTATTTCTAATTTGTCTTCAGGTGAGCAAGACATTGTCAGTAAATGTTGAAAGTAAACTTAATCTATGTTCTTATCTCTTTTCTCATTTTCTAACAAAGAAAATTGCAGCCATGTCTCTTTCTCTGCTAACATCTTTTCTCAAAATTTTCTTTTCTTTATTATTTTTCAAAGTAGCATTTCAACAGCTCAAGACCAGTCACCAGTGTCACCTTTGCTGAGATGAAAATTGTTTTCTATAACACGTGCAATAATTACTTTATCGTTATTGTCTAATGGGAAAAACATATTCAATATCGTTTTGTTCTGCATTCATGTTTTATGGATGAAAAGCTGCAAGATAACCATCAGAGTGGCATTGGCAGGTGATATAAACTTCTTTTTATCATTTTTTTATTGTTTTATTTGATGGAAATTGTTGAGGCAGTGTGCTTACCAGGCAGCATCCATAACAAATAGATCCACTCATCTATTGTTCTGTCTTTAATTGCCATTTTAAAACGAGTCAGCTTATTTCTGCAAAGCTCTCAATCTTTCCAGCAACAAAACTCATCTTTTATCCATACAGTTTTTCCTCTTCATTCCCATGGCATGTTGCTCAATGAATAGGTAAGTATCAGTAAAGAGTTTTTATTTGTCTACAATGATTGAAGATGAACATCTATCTAATGCTGAACTTTTAAGATAGCAATGAACAAAGAGCTATTAGACCTCTGGCTAAAATGATAATAACTTGCTGATTGATATAGTCGCCCCAATTATTCCAAACTTTAAAAAGTTTTCAAAGGCTAAAACATTAATTCTAAAGTTACAATTGACATTGTAATCATCATCATCATCAACATAATAATAATAATGACAATGGCAATAATAATAATAATAATAATAATAATAATAATGATAATAATAATAACAATGATAATAATAATAACAATGATAATAATAACAATGACAATAATAATAATAATAATAATGACAATGATAATAAAAATGACAATGCTGATGATAATAGTAATAATAGCAATAATAATAATAATAAGGATAATGACAATGATGACTGCAATAATAATGACAATGATGATGATGATGCTAATAATAATGACAATAATAATAAGAACAATAACAATGATAATAAAAATGACAATGACGATGATAATAACAATAATAATAATAATGATAATAATAATAATAATAATAATAATAATAATAATACTACTAATAATAATAATTATAAGGATAATGATAATGATGATGATAATAATAATGACAATGATGATGATAATAATAATGATAATATTAATAATAATAATGGCAATAATAATAATAATAATAATAATCACAAGGTCCCAAAGGATTTTATGTTTCATTTTCTAGAACAGATTGAAACAGGAAATCCTCTGGGACTTTGAGATTGAAAAGACGAGATCTAGCAGTCATCAACAAAATGAATTTTGCTATTCTGACAGATCAGAGAGCATATCTGAATGAAATTGAAAAAATAGATAAGTATCTTGATCTTGTCTGGGAACTGAAAAAGTTATGGAAAAGTTGACAGTTATACCAGTTACTGTCAGAGTACTGCAAAAAATTATGAAGTGTCTAGGAAAAAAAAAAATTGGTGGAACTAGTAATTAGTGGAACACATGGAACCATCAAGCTAACAGCATTACTTAAACAATGATAAGACTAAAAAGACTGCTGGATTAATTGGTAGACTTGTTGTCACTAAATGTCCAGTGTAAACTACCAATTACTACTGGTATGAACAGACAATGAGTAAAAATAAAAATAAAATAATATTACCATCATATTCGATTCAGTCATTTTTAACATAATAACCTGCAATTGCATATTGATGCTGTACATGTCATTATCAGAGCACTTGCCTTATTGGAACAATTTGGTTACATGATAATTGTGTGTTTAATTCCTTAGCTGGGGGTAATACAGACTTTGACTCAATGGAAACAGTGGGCAATAACTGAACAGTAAAAAGTAAGAGCTAGATAAGATATTACTGGATGTGGACAACAGAACAAGAATAATTTACCCACATAGATTAAATAAAGGGTTCAATTCAAAATTTCTTGAAGGCTACCCAGATTGACAAACACATGATGATTGCCAGAGGGTACAATAGACAAAAATTGGGATTACAATAAAGATGAGGACATTAGTCTGATAACAAATAATGATAACTCTTTATTTAACAGTACTGAAAGAACTCAGTACATGCATTATTTTGCTGCTTAGTACTAGTATAGTAGCAATAGTATTATAATTATGAAGATAATTTTTAATATCATATATACTGTGTGGTGGTGAGAAAGTGACTGAAGCTGACATGCCTGGTAGGGACCAATAATATTGCTGATTCTTTTTTAGATTTTATCAAGAATCTCTAGATATACAGCAGGAGAGCTGGACCATTGTTGTGTCCATAAAAAATATAAATAAATAAAAATTAATTATAGCGTCAAAAGTAATTATAACAAGTATAGTTATCATTAATTCACTCTTTCTAAAACAGTGAGAATTGACCCCACTTTTCTGCTTTAGACACACAAACATGTGGCATTCTCACTATCAGACAAGCAGTCAACATGGACAGGCCATCAACAAGTGCATCAATGAAAATGATGGCTCCTTTACCCTTTCAGGCCATAATAGGAGCATTTTTCTCTTAGCACCAAAACCTCAGATACTTCTTGTATTTTTCTAATTAAATTATCAAGACACTCATTACACATATTTATGAAAAGTATACGAGAAAGACTGTATACCCTTCACTTATTCTTTATCTTACCATTCTGACCCTAAACTCACAATTTTACTCAGTATTACTGTCTCTCATGTCTCCAACACCACAGAACAACCAGATAATACTCAGATAATTACTGTTTCCATCTCTTGTTTCTCATTTTTATGAGTATTTTTGTATATATAAATGTAGGGAGTTATAACTCCCCTACACCATATGTGGCAGTAATATTCAAGGCATGGATGAATAGTAGATTTATATATATATATAAGATAGATTCAGGAGAGAAAAATTGTCCCGTATGACACAGTGAACCAATTTTCTTAGCAGCAGATCTAGCAATGAATTCAATATAATTTTTCCACTTCATGTCAGCTGAGAATGAAAGCCTTATAAAGTACAACAAATCACTCTCATGGGGGTTAGTGTCAACCATGCTGATTGGAGGCAACATATATATGTTAAACTGCAATTTCTGTGAGCCTGTTACCACATACCTTTTAAAGGTAAGAAAAGTACACATGTTCCTTTTAGCTATGTGGCAACACAATAAATATCTGCTCCTTACCAAGTCTGAAATTCTTCTCCAAGACAACATGTGTCCCATTAGTATTTCTTCCAAATTGTTGTTTCTGTTTGAAAAGGGTTTTCCTTGTTTGTGTATTTCTTTGACATGTATTTTTTTGTCCATTTTCTGTTTTGAGAGATATATTCTTGTTTGCTTTTAGTTTTCAAGGAGCAATTCCTCAATAAATAGACAACATCATCTTATATTCTGTGCTAATAGGAATATATACTTGAAAAAAACAAGGTGGAATAAATAAGTAAAAGTTAACTGTAAAAATGAATACAATAAGAATAAAAGTAACAATTATGCACAAGGTCATTGCAAGTCAATCCAGTAATGAGTGCTACTATTGGAAGGTTGGTAGTTCTCGCGTAAGTCTGAGTCGTACTCAACAGATGCCAGATAGAGTATCTAGCAACTGCCCCACACAGTCACATGTGGCATAAGGCCAAATTTAATTTGGGGTTCCTGAGATTGTATGCTCGGAAAAATATCCCCATAGACCCTGCATAAACGGGATTGGGTCTGTTTAACACCTCGTCCAGGTTCCTCTCTGCCCGAAGGCAGAGAGTTCAACTAGAATGACTGAAAAAGATTTCAGCTAGAGCGTATTTACTAGCCCCCCCCACGAGGTTAAATGTGGCACAAGGCTGAATTTAACATGGGGTATCCAAGCCAGTAGGCTTGGGCAAAAATTCCCCGTAGACCCCGTAAAAAATGAGGTCGGGTCGGTCTACCACCCCAGATGAGACTCTGCCCTTTGGCAGAGCCTTGTCTTGGTTCCACTCTACCTGAAAGCAGAGAGTTCAACTGTATAGCTGAAATCTTTTCAGCTAGACGAATATTTACTATCCCCCTCCCCCATGTAGATGTGGCACAAGTCCGAGTTTAACGTGGGTCTTCCAAGCCCATAGGCTCGGCCAAAATATCCCTGTAGAATCTGCATAAACGGGATCGGGTCAGTCTACCTCCTCAAACAAGCCTTGACCGGGTTCCTCTCTGCCCGAAGGCAGAGAGTTCGACCAGCAAGCCAAAAAGATTTTGGCTAGTATATTTAGCCCCCCACCCACGAGGGTTGCATATGGCACAAGGCCGGGTTTAACGTGGGTTCTCTGAGCCTGTAAGCTTGGCCAAAAAATGCCTGTAGAACCTGCATAACGGGATCGGGTTGGTCAACCTCCCCGAGCGAGAGACTGCCCTTCAACTGAGCCTTGTCCAGGTTCCTCTCTGCTCAGAGGCAGAGAGTTTGACCATCTAGCCAAAATCTTTTTCGGCTAGACTCTGTAATCCATTGACTTTCAGATACTTATAGTTAGTTACTCATGGGGTTATTATATGTTATTCCATTACATGACATCGGTATGAAGTGTGAATTTTTTCATTGAGACCAGTGGTCAGTTATATTTCTCATTTACTTTATTGAGGAGGAAAAACATGCATTATAAATTCTCATAAGTGTTTGTAAGTTCTCTAGGCATTTATGATTCCACCCAAGTATACGTATTTCTGCTATTCTTAGATTAATCTTCAAAATTGACTAACAAGTCATTTCTTTGCTTTTATCACGCAGTTTCTGTGTTATGCTTTAGACTTTCTTTCCACAGAATTATTGAATCTCATGAGATGATTTTTGTTGTTCAAAAAATTAATTTTGTTTTATTAACTGTATTTTTTTGGCATCTGAGAGGAAAACACTTTTTTTGGAAGTTTGCAGGTTTACAAATGAAAATAAAAGAAAACAAGAGATTGCTTTTTTTCTATATGATCAACCTGAGAAAAAAATGTAACTTGCTGTTACTAGACATGTATTCTTTTTTATTTCACAAGAAAAACATGGATCATAGCATTATTATTATTATTATTATTATTATTATTATTAGCTGATTATTTATCAGTTGAGAAATACTTGTTTCTGTTCTAACCTGCATTCTTAAACATATATTTGAGATATTTTCCTGGAAGAGAAATAAAAAAAAAATCATAATGTTGGAAAATTATATTTTTTGTTTTAGTTAAAGATGTAACCTAGTGGTACAGAAAGAAAAAGAATCGGTTATTGATTTGATAGTAAGAACCTAAAACTAGAATCATTAAAAAAGAGAAAAAATTCTTATTATAAGTGATGACTGAATTCTTTCTAATCATATATAAATATTACCATGTACAAAGTATCTTCTAATTCCAAGAATTGTTTAGATTATTGAACTTATTCTTTTGCTTGGTATTTTTCAATCAAACATTAATTATTCTCACATAATATTTTGTAAGTGAACTTACTTCTGAGTTCCTTGAGTATTAATAAAACTAGATTTTGAATTATAACCATCATATTTATTAAGTCAAAAATTTAAAAAGTAAGAAAATAAGTGAGAATAATCAGAATATATTGTAGTATTTGCAAAGAAAAACTTTAAAAATGTATATAAATTAAGATTTAGTAAGATTAAGAAATTAGAACAAATTAGACAGATTTAAATTACAGCAGCCACATTATCAGAACATATTCTATTAATTACTCAGTTTCAGACAAAATATAAACCTCTTTTTATTGAAAATTATTAATAAGATATAATATCTCTAAGAGTGGATACAAACTTAAAATTTAATTAACTTGCAATTAACAGAGAACTATAAAAATTATGCAACATTTAAAACATGGAAAAGTATAAATCTGCAAAGTTTCAGCTTTTAAGCATTTAGAGTTATTAAGTTATTAGAAATTTTATAGCTGTCAATTAATAATTTAAAAGCAATGTAATCGCTATCTACTATCTTCAAATAGAGCTTAGCATTTCTCGAAAAATTTGTTCATATTCTGTGCTTAATAATCCAGCTGTGCTGTATGCATAAATAAACGATAACATGACAAGAAGTCAATCTTTGCAAAAGTCTGTGCTAAAGATGAGTCATCAACAAATCTTCCTGAGTTGACTTTCAATTGTAAAAAACAAGAAACTTGACTTAAAATCCTGATCTGGCATCTCAGCTTCAGTCACTTTTCCACCGATCCCTTGTATCTTTTCTATAAACACATTCATGGTAACTGTTCAGATGAATTCTTCACTATGGTATCGAGACTTTATGAATTTAAGTGCAGTATTAGACTGGCAATGAGGTCACATCAGTTTACAATTGAGTGGCTAGATGTAACTGTAAGCGCTCTATGCTAACAGTTTGTTTTCTTGCATTTATCACTTGTGGAACTCTGGCTCCATGCTTTCCAGTCAACTTTAATCCTCAAAAATTTAAACCCGATGCCAATAACTTTTTACTGTCCTCCTGATTACTCTTCTTTTGTTCTTGCTCCTTAGTAACATTTCTCTTTTTTCAAACTCTTTCACACCCAATAAATCCTTGTGTCATAGTAACTTTACTGCCTTGCTTGGGGTGAAATGATTAAAAATAAACAAATTTTGTAAAACTACTACAACAATTTCTTGAACATAAACAAATTTGTATTTCCAATTTAACTGCTTTCTTCTCTTCCTTTCTTTCTATCTTCATGAACATTTTGCCAAGGCCAAATTTTCAAACTAAATTTCCACAAAATAATTTTAATGGAAACAATATCATATTTGAAAAATATTTTTACATCTTATAGTATGTCAAGGACAATTATTTTCTCTGAAAATATGTACTAAAATTTGCCCTCTGTGCAATCTGAAAAAAACTTACTCTATAAAACATCTTATTCAAAGCACTGCAGACAATACAAATGATGGGTAATTTGCTTTTTAAAATTGAAATTGTGCAATGCACTATTTTGAATCAATGTCAGTTTTAAAATAGCATTTCCTCAGGTTCTATACTGAAGAGGCCATCTTGAAAATGGCAACTTAAGGTAAGATTAAAATCATCCTGTTGAATAATGCAAATATTAATATAGATAGTGGCTTTGAAGATAAACTAAAGTGTTAAACAATTAAAGATGGATACCTAATAATATGTAGCTCAACCCATTGTTGGAATAATTGCAGTGAGGATATGTAGCATGGTATTTACAGGTTTTTAGTAGTATTGCAAATGATCAAGGCATATTCCAGGGCTATCTATAACTGAGTTATGTGTAGCTGCAGGGATTTTAGTAAGGTGTGCATCATGTTCTATACATGCTCAATGGGGTTTAAATCTGATAAGCATAGGGGCCAATATAGTACGTCAATGTCCTTGGAACCAGTTTCATGTCACTCATACATGATGGGGTGTGAATTATTTTGTTGGAACAAACCATCACCAGTTGGAAACAGTGTGATCATAAAAGGATGTAAATTCTTGACAAAATTCAAAGAAGGGTCTGTAATTCCTGAGCTGGCATCTTGACTTCATTCACTTTCTCACCAACATGACATGCCTTCCCTCTGTCTTTTCAATAAATATTTTCATGACAATTGTTCTGATACGTTTACTCCCTTGGTGCCTCAGCTACTAGATTGGCAACTGTTTTACTGTTGAACAAGCTAGATACAACCATCAGTTCTATTCTAATACTTTCCTTTCTCTCACTTCTCACCTGTGGACCTCCCTTCAGATTTCTTGCTTCCCTGCCACCTACAATCTTCAAAGATTTAAATGCCGATCACCATCTGTCTTCCTGATTCATGTTCTTTTATTGCCCTTACTCCTCGTCAAAGTATTTTCATTCTATTTCAATCCCAGTAACCCCCTGTGTCATAGTGGCTTAATTGCCTTGTTGGGTTGAAATGTTTTGTAACAAATTCTGTGAATATCATAACCTTTAAAAAAGATTTTAATTTCGCTAGTTATCCTTGTGAATATTAACTGAACATGGCCTACTCCATTACTGAGGTACCATCAACTTGTAGAATACCCTACTAACAATCTGGACCCATAGTTCATGCCATCCCCTTCACACAAACTCAGCTGTCTGTTAGATTATGTAAACATTGTTTGAAAATAATTGTTCAAAAACAATTATTCAAAAATAATTATTCAAAAAATATTTATTTGAATTGTAAATTGTTTGAACGAGAATTAATCAAAAGGACAATTATACTAAATGCTAATTATTCGAAATACAAAATTCTTTATTGCAATAAAAATGTAAAAATCAAAAGAGGAAATACACAAATCATAATTATTCAAAATACAAATATCGTTAATGAAACAATTAAGTAAGTAAACCTTAAGTTATATGATACTGCACGCAAATAATCAACTACTAAAGAGTACTCATTAAAAGATGCCACTAATTTTTAAAGTTTTCCATTTACATTGCAGTATTTCTTGGCACTTTTGATATTTTGGCAACCTGCTCTTACTTTTGCAATATGAGTTTCTTGCAAGTCCTGCTCTCTTTTAAGAACGTCTAAGAATTTCCATATTGTGGGATGATAGGATGACACTGGCTGCAAAAATAGCTCTATACCATCCTTCAAATGTGTTATTAGTTCTAGGTAAATCTGCATTGACTCTTTCAAAGCAAGACAACATTCAAACATAGGTATTTTGAATAATTATCATTTAGTATAATTGTCCTTGTGATTAATTTTCAATCATCAATTTACAATTTGAATAAATTGTTTTTTGAATAATTGTTTTCAAACAATTATCTTGATACGGTCTGCTAAGAGAGCTGGAAATGTGATTTGTATGACCAAGTGAGAAATGCCTGTCTTCCACTGTTCAATGTCAATGTTTGCTTTCCCTGGACACAGTGCCCTAATTGATGTTATAGTTTGAATAATGATGGTGTTGTATTTACCAAATATTTTTGGATGATCTTGACAGTATCTTTCATTGGTACAGATATTTACCGAAGCATTTATTAAAAAAAAAAAAATAATAAAGAAGCTAGAAGAATGTAAATGAAGTTTTTGTTTTCTAGAAAGATAACATCATAAAAAAGTATAAAAATGTGCTATATGCCTTCTCCCTATCACTGAAAAGGAAAGGTAGTTAATGCTATAAAAGCTGTCTTTATTCACAAATCTGTCATGCTAGAAAAGTGTCTTTTTTTCATGGTGTCTCCTTAAAAACTGTTCTCTGTACAGACTGGGCTTCATATGATTAGCCAAGTTTGGCTCATATTAATTGAGGACAATAAAAGGAAAGTTAATCCAACTGAGTAGTGTAGTAACAGATGATGGAAAATGTGGCACAGAAATCCAAAGGAGTATAAGAATAGCAAAAGAATCTAAGTAAAGTATTAAGATTATTAGAAAAATATTAAAAACGAAGAAAAAAGTAGTGAGCTGCTATGTAATATTCAGTCTCTTATATCAAAGTGAATAATGGACAGTTTCCTTGCCGATAAAGAAATGATGAAGTAGCAGAGATGTTCTGTTGATGAATACTAAGGATACTATGAACAAAACATATGAACAATGAGGAGGTTTTAAGGAAAATAGTAACAAAATAGACTACAAGGAAACATTTTAGTTGCAATCAGGAAAAAACAGATGAACTAAACAAGGAGGGCTTGAATAATTTAACTCCAGTCAGGGTAAAAAGAAATTGATTTAGTTAAGAGCTTGTTTGAATGAAGCATCATCGTCAATGTCTGTAAGGAATTACATCTAACTGCCAAATAAGCTTTAGAGTTGAAAAAATGTGTATAATTTTTTAAAACTAAAGCTCATCTGATACAAGGCTTGGGAGCCACTCAAGGTAGAGTATCACTGTTAAAATGTTTATGATGGATGAGGTGCATGATATGAACAAAACAGGATGGGGTAAGAAGTAAGGAGGATAGATAATGATTAACCCTTGACTAGATGAGATTAAAATTGTAGTGTTCAGGGAAGAATCTCTAGGGGTTTGAAGTTCAAAATTACACATGGGTTTCACAAATTCCAAAGACCAAACCCATGACTAATTTTGAACTTTAAAACAGCAATGCTTCATGAATCTGTAATGACAAATGCAGAGATGTAGATGCTTCTAAAATTTTTCCTTATCTTAAAAAAAAAGAATTTAATAAAATTAATTCTCCTTGAAATAATGGTACTGATTTGTGAGTCAATTTGTAAACTGGTTTATATCTACATACTTTTCTCTTTGTATAGAAAATCATTTTCTATTTTTTATTCAATCATAATTCAATAATTGTATGGTATTATTTATCAATATATTCCCTGAAAATTGCATTTATTATTTAATCTCAGCTGTATATTTATCCAATTATATTGAGATATGTTTTTATAAATTCTTAATTTTTTCATTGTAAAATTTCAACAGAATCAAAACTGAACATTTTACTTAAATTATTTCAATTCTTCTCATCAAATTTAGTTTCATTTCCTCTTTGCTTATAACTGTTTTGGTTGATAATAGAATTATTTTCCTGTGATTTCACAGTTTTACTGTTGTACATCATTAATCAGAGTTGAGAAAAATAAGTAAATTTTATAAATAACTTGATCAAAAAAAAATGATGGAAATAAATAATTATTCTGAAAATATTTCTGTGTGAATTGATTCTCAGTGAAAATTATCGAGGCTTTAACAATTCACTAAAATAAATATGCAACGTGGTTGAGTGGTAAAAACATCTATAATAATGGATCCACTTATACTGACTGAAACGACCTAGCTATGGATACAAATGCTTATTATGGTTACATCAAATTTAGTCTCAAGAAGGGTTCTGCCAACTATGCAGGTATTGTTGCTTGTTTTTCAGACATTTTGAACAATAGCATCAAACTTTTATTTGTAAAGAAATTCACCTGGAAGACCTTGTAGAAAATATCTAAGCTCTAGAAAATCATTTACAACAGTGTATGGTGAATAGAGGCCATTTGGATGATGTCATTTTTACAACCAAAGGAATAAAAATTGTTAAAAGAATAGTGAAAAAGATTTTTCAATGGCAGTTACCCTGTTTTTTTTTCAACCTTTAAAATATAGGCGGTATTTCTGTCACATCTACCCACTGATGAGTAGACAGATGGATCCATCTTCAAAACTCTGGAGTCAGGATGTTGAAGGTAACATCTAGCAGCTAAGTGACAAACATTTTACTTATATTAATTATATATATATATATATATATATATATGGGAAAATGTATGACAAAGTGTAAAAAGTTTTCTTGTAGTGTGTTTTGTCCTCAAGGATGAAATGCATCAGAAGAAAATTTTTTTTCCACTTTGTCATATATTTTTTCCCAATATTGTTCTTGATATATAAAAATACATATTTGTTATCTCATATATATATAAATATATATATATATATATATATATATATTTTCTGTTTATACATTATTTTTATGGATACAACTTATTTTAGTATAATGCTCTGTTTTTAATTAAACAGTATTAATTACATTTACTGGTCTGAATGCTTGAAAAATTTCATAGAAAATATGTGTTCTCTGGCAGGAATAGAACAGTAATCCCATATGGAAACCATCATTTGGTCTGATGTGCTATTAACCATTCAGCCACAGAGAGCTTCCAGCTAGAAAAATTGAAATTACTATTTATAACTTTGCTAACCAGCTAATGTGGCTGAATGGTTAACAGCACTCCAGGCCAAATGATTGTTTCCGTATGGCATACAGGTTCGATTCCTGTCAGAGAACGCATATTTTCTACAAAATTTCTCAAACATTCAGGCCAGTAATTAATACTGTTTAATTAAAAACAGAGTATTTACTCAGATATGTTGTATCCATAAAAATAATGTATAAACAGAAAATATATTAAATTATTTGTTGGATTTAATCCATTTCATATATAGACCTGCATCCAGGAACACAAAAGAGATATACATTTAGATAAACATTTAAATTCTCTTGTATTACACTGCAACAAAGTAGGACATAACTTTAATTTCACCAGTGCCAGCCTTATCAAAAAAGAACATAATTCTTTAAAGAGAAAATATTATGAAAATATATTTATAGCAGCATTACCAACAATTAAACATGTTTAAAAACTACATTGCAACACCATTTTCCTACGGATCGATTATTCATGAATCTTACTTATCTCTTCCAAATACATAAAAATGAATATGAAAACAAAATACACACAAGATATATTAATGAAAAATTGTTCAAAATATTCTGCCATGTCTCACTAACTTTTACTTACTTAACCTCCAGAATGTTTTCTTACACATATATTATTTGTTACTTCCTTACATGTGATGTATATGCAATCAAAACATCCTACTGCATCTTACTAACTTTTACCTACTTTAGCATCAAGAATGTTTGCCACACATATTTGAATATTATCTGTTACTTCAATACATGTGACAATAAGAAATAGCCTAACACAATATTAATCTGTGTCTCTTTGCTTTTTATAATTTTTTATCATTTCTAGCTTGATCTCTGACAAAGCTTTTATAAAGGGAAGCATGTTAGATTAAGATCTGTTTCATAGCTGTTCTTTTTCCTATCAGATATATATATATATATATATATATATATATATATATATATATATATATATATATAGATATATAAAGTATATATTAATAAATATGCATATCCCTCACTCTGCTAGCATGACTGAGTTTCATGTACAATGCAATCTTCAGGTGCTGACACAATTTGAATTACAATATACATGGTTATCACAATGTTGGCACAGTTATGCTGGGTTTACAGTTTTTTAATTTTAAAATTCTAAAATTATATTTGGCAATTAAAATAAGCGGGATTTATATATGTATATAAAAACAGAAAATTAAAAACTTATATTTGAGTGGTGAATATTAATATTTTAATCTAGTTATTTTTCATTTTTAATTAATTAAGTGATGAGAGATAATATGTAAATTTATTAATATATACTTAATAGCTCTCTTATATTATGTCTAGCACTGTTTTATTAACACCAGTACTATATGTGTGATATATTATAATTATTAATTACATATGTGTGTGTGTGTGTGTGTGTGTGTGTGTGTGTGTGTGTGTGTGTGTAAGAGAGAGAGAGAGAGTGAGAGAGAGAGAGAGAGAGATATGTATGTATAGGATATACACTGGAACTAGTCTGTATTAAAAGTAAAGTTTTCAAGAGGTCAAGTACTGTACCAGCAGAAATTTATATTTAGAGTAATGTCAAAGATATTAATATTTCAATAATGAACCTTAGTGTGATAAATATTATAAATAATATATATATATATAAATAATATATATATATATATATAAATTATATTATAAATTATATTATAGATTGTCTCAGCATAAAGTGATACATGGGTAAGTCTAAACAAAGTCTAAACTAACCACAAAATGTTTGCTGTACTTTTTATTTCCAAGTTTGTGGCGATTAATATCACTGATCAAATTTTCAAAATTATGAATAATCCTTTTTAGACAAGGAGGCAATTGAAGGGCCCACATCATCAAATGTGTATATAAAAACAGCACACACCTTGTGAAGATCGCAACACTTTTTGCCTACATCACAACAGGCACTAGTTCTATGAAACTCACCATTTGTCTCTTTTACCCTGGGGACAACATAAGAAAGTTGAAAGTTTGAATCATATTTCTTGCAAAATGAATTTTGGAGACTTTCTGATGGAATTTTGTCATGTCTGAGAAGGTTTATTTGTAATTTTGAAAAGTTGATGTATAAAATTAATCAAGACAAAATGTCTTTTGTCTTTAATAATATTTGCCCTGAACTTACACCAATGATAAGTGCATAAAAAAGAAAAATTGAAAAATATAAGCAGTAAATTGCTGGTATCCCCTGAAGAGTGGATGGAGAGGTTTGCCTATAAATCTCTGGCGATGAGATGCTGAAGGTAACATCAATCATCTAAGTGATAAACTTTTATTTTACTTATACTTTTGAATCTCACCATGGTCAATTTGTCAGGACGGAGACTTCCTGGTGTTATTGGTCTGGAGGGGGCAATCCCAGCATACGGCACCTTTGGAAAGTGCCTGAAAAGCATACCATGGGTTGACCCGAGCCTTGTGAGTGAAATTGGGTAGATGGTACCCTTGGTGACCGTCAATAACTGTACTAGCACAAAGTCAGAAGTCATTGTACCCAAGGGGTTGAGTGTGCTAGCCTTGTTCAAATTGTTCATCATGCTAGATAACATGCTTATGCCCAGAATCTATGACTAAGGTCAGCTCAGCATAGTTGCAGTATAAACCACAGGTGGGCTCTGTGGGTGTTGAAAAAACACAAATGTGCCTGAGTGGGCGTCTGCAATAGGGATTGGTTAACCTCCATAGTAGAAAGGTATTCTTGAACACGAGTGGCCAACTGTTATTATTATTATGTATAGGATATACCTGGGACTTGTCTGTATTAAAAGTCAAGTTTTCATTGTGGCCTACATGCTCTGCTTAAGAAAAAAAAGTTTTAATCTAATATACTTATTACAACTCAAAAATTGTCTTTTTATTGTTTCTTTTACTTTTTTGTTGTGTCTTACTCTTTTCATAGTTTGTCTATCCAAATGGAGATTTATGAAATGCTAACAAAAAATAATTACACTGTCAATTAGCCAAATGGAAAACATACTCATCTAGAACTATATCTTGGCAGTGTAAATGTTTACTCACTCAAATTTCACCATAAAAACTGTCTAATATCAGTGAAAATAAAAAGAATAAAAGAAAACAGTAGATGCCTGAGATATAATAAATAAATATCAAAACAGTAGGTGCAAGCATGTGCTGAGAATAGTTAAAAAAAAGATTTAAAATCCTTTTTAAGTAAATGTTATACAATTATTTTATTATAGTATTTATTAAATGTACAGGTAGTGCAATGGATCTTTTTATTCTATGTGCCATATCCCTTCAGTGTTTGTTTTCATGTTGTTTATTAATATACTAAGAAAATACCTTTAGAAATTACGTGATTATTTACATATGAATCTGCACTCTGTCCAAAATCAAATACCTTTAAAAATTATGTAATTATTTTATATGAGTCAGCACATCTGCTTAGGATCAGAGTATATATGCATTCTGCTTAAGATCAAATGTGTTGCTCCACAGCCCAGTACTTGAATATCTAGGATCAAAGGTACTGATCCCCAGTTTTCTACTTAGACATTTCTACCAGAATTTCTAGCAGAAATTTTATGAAATCACTCTGGACTGTTGATAAGAATTCATTCTTGTCAAGAGTCTCTGAGTGATTAAGAAATTATGAAACTCTGAGTTGCTCTTTGATAAATACTGAACACTTTTACTTCTAATTTAATAATAATTACTGCCCTAGTCTTATATTGTGCACATTATTAGCTGAAATTCAGTTAAATTTAATATATGCTAAATTATATAATTTTGCATATATTATTTATATTTTATTCTATAATATATATATACATACATACATACATATATATATATATATATATATATATATATATATATATATATATATATATATATATATATATATATTGAAAGAAAAGATGTATGACAAATTATATAATTTTGCATATATTATTTATATTTTATTCTATAATATATATTTTAAGGAAATCAAAGTGAATATCTAACCCAAAAATCAATTTATTGGAAAAATAGAGAAGTGGCATACAGGTTATAATAATCAAAAGACAATTCACTCAAAGAAGCCACCCTCAGGGCCTTGATCCGACTTGGGAATCTGGCACATGTGACCTTCACAGTTTTTCTAGGGAGAGTTTCAAACGACTTCTAAATCCTGTCGATCAACTGAGTGTTGGTGTTACAAGCAGTGCACTTGGTGTCTTTCTCAATTGTGCCCCACATAATAATCCATGGTTTTCTCAGGCCTTTTCTGTAAGAAGTTGACCATTACACCTCTTGTATGACAGGTAGCAGAGTTCCTCATTCAAGGCAAGCTTCATGGTGTAAATGGCAACCCCCATTTCCTGCATCATTCCCTTGCCCAGATTATTCCATCATTTTCTTTTGCAGTTGTTGGAAGAATTCTGGTGTATGGAGGCAATCAGAATGTCTGCTGTGTTCCTCCCTACACAACATTTTGGTCTCATAGTCTCTGTTGCATCTCTCCATTTTATGTCTTATTGTTTTCATTTTGTTCAAAAAGAATTGAGCAGCTGTCATGTTTGATGCCCAACAAGAATCATAATGATGCAGATTACCCTTTTCTCATATTCAGGTGGCTTCCACCAGTTCGTTTAGATTTTGACAACTCTAAAACTAGTGATTAGGCTTCACAGTGCCATTCACTGTTTACAGATATTCCAAATCAATTTGTAAAAGTAAATTAAACTCTCTCAAATTTAGCCTGAACACCCTGTATATGTGTAACAAGGACTCCAATATGGAAGTATTTCAAACTTCATTAAGAGTATGACAAAGAACAAATGAGAGCCTAAATTTATTTAATTCTTTCTTAAATTATGCCCTGGGCATATACAAGCATAGATGTGAAGAGATGGGCACGGATCATTTAAGTATTCTATACCACATCCCAAATGAATCTACTAATAGAAAATAGCAATCCTGATTTCCATCCCAAGACCAGTGTACTGATGATGAAGGAGAGTATGCCAATGATATAGGTGTTCATAAT
The DNA here is from genome assembly GCA_964036315.1 of Acanthosepion esculentum. Classification (NCBI taxonomy): domain Eukaryota; kingdom Metazoa; phylum Mollusca; class Cephalopoda; order Sepiida; family Sepiidae; genus Acanthosepion; species Acanthosepion esculentum. Next base: position 79,844,236 of record OZ038480.1, read on the forward strand.
TGAGATAAGAATGATCTTGAACAAAAAAAAAATCAGCATCCTTTACTAAGTGTTTTTTTTATGGACAGGGAATTGTTTTTTTAATCATTTCACACCAAGCAAGGAGATAATACCACTAAAATGCAAAGTTTAATTTTTCTTCTGTTAAGGGATATAATGATGGCTAGGACTTCAATATGGAAACATTTCAAACCTGATTAGGAGTACAATGATGAAATGAGAGCCCCAGTCTAGTTATTTTTTTCCTACACTATGCCCTGTGCTTTTATAAGCATAGATGTGAAGAGATGGGTACTGATCATTTAAGCATTCCATACCATACCCCAAATGAATCTGTGATTAGAAAATAACATTCTTGTTCCCTCACCTGAGGTCAATGTACTGATGATGAGGTCACGAGGACTATGCTGATAACATAGGTATTCATAGTTGGAATAAGAATGATCTTGAACAAAAAATGAACATCCTCTACCAAGAAATAGGACTCAAGGTAACCCTTTCCAAAACATAAACTATGATCTAGAATTGGAATGAAAGCAGTGATGACATGTACCATAAATCCATCATAAAATTCAGTATGTGGAATTAGTAAATACTAAGCACTTCAAATATCTTGGTGTATGGATCAGTTATAAAAAATGGTTGATGCATCAGTTATAAGGAAACTGAATATAAAATTGACTGCAGAGTGGGTAGTTTTGCCAGACAACGTGAATTGCTACAAAACCAAAGCAATCTAAAAAAGTCAAGTCATATTCTTAAATAGCCTCATCAGATTGAGACTTTCATACAACTGCTTTCTCAGATCAATGGTTAAAAATTGATTCAAGCGAATGAAGCCAGTTGGTCTTAGTGAGGACCACCCTTCTTTAAACCTTGTGGACCTGTGCTACAGAATCACAGAGAACTGTACCAAATAAGAGAAATCACATCACTTGAGGACTACCAACAGCAACAACAGCTAAAATGTATAGCACTTTCAAAGAAAATAATGACATTAACAAGATGTTGACATTCCACACTTCTTCAAACAAAAGAGTAAAAACAAAGTCCCTGTCAATACTGTAAAGAGCGATAACAGTTAGTGGACTTGAAAAATGTGTAATAATAGAATGATTTTATAAATTTTGACCGAAAGTGACACTGGCTGCTTTCTCAATGAATACTTAATGTTTTGTGATAAAGAAACAGCTGAAATGACTATTACTATTGCCATTGTGGGGAGATGGTGAAAGCTCTCAGCCAGACACTCCTGTGTCTCATAGATCATGCGGGGGTGGGGTGGGTAGAATGCTACTGCAACATATACAGTGACTATCTTAACCAGTATCAATGGCATTGACCTTGAGACTGCAGAAAAACATGGGTTGGTGTCATATGGCCTTCATTACTCTTAACCCTTCCCTCCAGTGATGTCATGCATGGCATGAACCATCTGTTCGCAACCACCTGTTGTATCTCTGAAGTGACTTTTAAGAAGCTGGTTGTTGTGGTTGTTGTCTAGTGTCATGAATATAAGATGCTTTTTCATTGTCTATATCAGACTGGAAGCTGCCATCTTGAAATATCTGAAACTGAAATGAGAATGTTCATCTTTGGCATACGCCATGTAACTTAATGTTAGGTCATTTGGCATTTGTTAAATGCATGTTCACAAATACTTGTATTCAGAGAAATGACTAAAAATATAATTGTTCAGATTGATTTAAAATAGGCATAAACACTGCATATATATATATATATATGTTCTTTATGCTTGCGAGATGTGGGTGGTTTACTACAGACAAATGAGACTTGAGAGATTCCACCAGTACTGCTTATCCTTGGCATTACCTGGCAAATGTTTGTTAGTGATGTAAATGTGCTAGAGAGGAGTGGCTGTGATAGTATTAAGTCCTTGATACTAAAACATCAACTTTGGTGGGTGGGTCACCTCGTCAGAATGGATGACAGCTGTATTCCAAAGCAATAGATGAGCTGCAAACAGTGAAGAGAAATGTCATCAAACCTAATATGTGCTTTAAGGACTGCATCAAAGATGCGCTGAAAAAATGCAACATTCCTTGTGAGCACTGGGAAGAATGTGCATCTGATCGCAATAATTGGAGTGAGGCTGCTCGGAGTGGAAGTTGTCACTTTGAGGAGGAGAGGAGGAGGTACACAAAGCTTAAAAGAGATATGCGTAAAGGTGTCCCGATTGAACTTCCTGAAAACACCCACAGTCAGCTCGATCTGATGTGTACAGATTGTAGTAGACTGTGTTTGTTGATGGATGGTCTAACGAGTCACATGAGAGTACACCAACGGAGGGTGGCAGTTGACTATAAAGCTGTAGACGTCCAGCAACTGAATTGTGATATTTGCGGTATGACATGCAGGTCCAGAAGCAGGTTCATGCATCATTTTAAATTGCATGATAATATAACACCCGCTGTTGCACTTCTTAAGTACCCTGTTTGTGCCATAGTTTGTAGGTCCTTTGCTGGGCTAAAGAGCCACATTCATTCAGCACATCTCTTGATATTCTTCAAAAAGATATGTAGTAATGGCTGTATTCGGACAAAAGTTGGCAACCACCATATATATATATATATATATATATATATATATATATATATATATATATATATACAGAGAGAGAGAGAGAGAGAGAGAGAGAGAGAGAGAGAGAGAGAGAGAGAATTAATACAAGTAAAAGATTTGTCACGTAGCTGATTGATGTAACCTTCAGCATCCCATCTCCAGAGTTTCATAGACAGACCCTCTGGGAATCACTCTGTCCACTCGTCAGGGGGTACAAGTAATTCTATATGTATGTATGTATTATTTTTTTGTTAAAAATATTTGAAAGATAAATAATTGAAATTGATTATTCTGAACCAATAATAAAAACTTTTGAAAATCAAAGTTTACTGGGAAGCAAGAAGCTGGAAGAGAGTTCCACAAGAGAAGAAACTGTTAGCATGGTGTGAGATTTTATTATCCAACTAGAGTGTTGTTTATCATACTGGAAATAAATATGAATAATTCCATTATTGATATTGTTGTAATGGAATGCCCCACTCTCCCTATCGCCTATGTGAACTGACTATATCAGTAGATATATATAGTAAGCACAGGATATACCTGGCAACTTGCTTCAGGAATTACTAGCCTGCTAACCAATTCCCTGTCTTTCAGTAGTGTATTCTCTTTTACAATAAACCTCTATCATCTATGCACGTATTGCTCTTCCTTCACTTGAGTACCACCTTTGTCTGTTTGTAACCTCTTTAAGATATTTACTTTTTAATTTCAGATATATATGAAGTCTGCCATGCATCATAAGAAAAATATAACCCAAATGGAGAAGATATTATTCAGTGATGTCAGATAATTTTGTAAAAATTTAACAATGATCATATAAAATTTGAAGAAGAAATTGAAGATATTGTCAAGATAAAATCAAGAAAAAACGGATTTTGAGAATATCCCAAAATGGTATGTGAAAAAAATTAAAAGAAAATGAACTTACCAACAAAAATATTTGAAGCAGCCTAATGTAAACAGAAAGAAAATATATAAAATATTAACACTGGCTACAGATATGAAAGCAAGCTACTACTTTTAATTAAATGTCACAAATAAAAATGTATAAGTTGGGTGAAGAATTACATGAAAACTGATTTCTCAACATTAGTTTTTAATGATGAATATAGAACTACATTGGATAAGACTGATGGCTGGGTTAGAGGTTGGATCGTTCAGGGAAATAAACAACCAACATGATTTAGAAGGCAACAGGGGTATTATGTCTTTTTCGATTCATGACTGACTAGGCAGAAGATTTTCCACAGTAGGCTGCTGTTTCTTTCTGTGGTAGACTCGTTGGCAATTAAGACTATAGAATCCAATCTGCCCTACTATTTAGCACATAGCTGGGGAGAGAGGAATTGGATTCATACCTTATCCAAGGGTATTTGAATGTAAATGAATCTAATGAATCCGACTGGAATTTGAACTTGGCTCTCTGATTTCTCATTTTGATAGCTGATATCCATTGCACTACAACACACATCCATTATATTATATTAAAGACAGTAGTATAATATCTCCTATCAAAGTTGATGATGGCATCAAGATAAATGCAGAGAATTATTGTAAATTCTTGGACAAGACATTTTTGAGTGATACAGGTCACAACCAAGAAGCTTTAAGTTAAATATATTCATGTAGGTATTACAACAGATTCATGATACCTAAGGTTTAAAATGAATTTTAAAAAATGAAAAAATCTTTCTTGGGGTTTTTATTTTAGTTTTAATTTCAAGCTAATAGATTAAATTAAATTATTTTCCAAAAAGCAAAATACTTTGCTGTATTTAAAAACTAATTTAAATTGACTGGAAGGAATTTTCGTTTTGAAATCAATAACATTAACTGACTTTTGCAGCATTTTTAGCTTTCTGTCATTGCAATGTAATTCTCTTTATTAAAAAATTTTTCAAAAATAAAACATACTCTCCTGAATTTTTATCTGAGGAATATTAGCTGATTTAAAGTTTAATTAATCTGATTTGAATCAAATCTTACTTATTTTAAGTTTAAAATATCACAGAAATGCATTTTTAATTTGGCAGCAATTGTTTATTTTAGGTGTTGGCAGTTTGACTGCTTGAATGACAGATGGTAGTTTATCTATTTTTTTCTACATTGGATATATCTGTAAAATTTAATTCAGGAATATAATATGAGCACCTTTGTTATATAATTTTTAATTACTCAGTAATCTTAAAAATTTATGAAAATATTCTAATGTCTTACTGAATTTTAGGTACTTTGGTTTTAAATTTACTATAGTTGTCACTCTTACTTTCTGATAATGTTGTGTATGGATGTCTGTATTTACAAAAATTGGCATGTTCATTTGCATAAAAGAAAATTTCAAAATGCTTTTTAAAATATTGGTGTTCAATGAATTGTACTAAGCTTTTCCATTTCTGATTAGTAATTATATTTTTTACTTAATAACAATATTGCCTAAAGAGTAATATTCATACAAGACGATTAATTGATTCATTCATTTTTTACAGCTTATCAGCATTTTGCAGATTATTTAAAGCCATAAAATAGTTTTAAATTGTAAGAATTTATTTTTTGGGAATAATAATGTTTTGGTGATAGAAGTCTTACTAAATAACCACTAGCTGGGGGGAAGGGAGAAGATGTGGATTCATACCTTTCTCAAGGTATTTGCACATAAATGAATACAAGGAACTCAACTGAAATAGAAACTTGGCTCTCTAATTAACAATTCCAAGCCATTATCCATTACACCACCCACGCATCTAAGCTTACAGCACCTGGTATTTCCAAGTGGTCACCCATCTAGGTAGTAACCAGGCTTGATGTTGCTTAACTTTGGTGATCATATAAGAATCGGTGTTTTGTGATATGGCTGTAAGCTGTGTAAGGCAATTCTCCATCACATTCTGCAAAGTCACTGAAAACAATATTTAATGAAAGATAAAAACTTCTGCATCTTTAAGTTGAAACTGATAAAGAATTTAAGAGAATTAAAGGTTGAAAGATTGATGTAGGTTATAGAATATCAAGGAGCTCAGATTAATATGTAACATATAACAATTTATTCAGTCCAAAGAAGAATCAGCAATATTATTGTTCCTGGTCTGGCAGCTCAGCTTCAGTCACTTTCCCACCACTGTGAGGTTGCTTCCCTGTGTCTTTTCTATAAATACTTTCATGGTAATTGTTTGGATGAGCTCTGCACTATGGTTGTTTTTCGTATTTGTTGTTGTGTTTGAATGAGTGCGTGTCAGTGTGTGTGCTTGGGAGGAATGAATGTTTTATACTATTTTTAGTCCCACATTGATTTCGGTCTGTGAACTGGTATTTCTGCCACATTTAGTGATTGTGGGGGGTTTTACTACTAATATTATTTTTCTTTAATTTCTTGTAAATATTTCATTTTGTAAATACTCATTGGGGTTAATTTTTTAGAATTGTTGTTTTATTCCCCTCCCCCCACAGACATTGAATTGTAAATATGGGGACTAGTTAGTATTTTCATAGAGACAGTGAGGTATTATGGTGATTGTAGTAAGAAAGGTACGTATGAATGTGGTGTTTTGGTGTAAGGAATATTGTTCGTATGATTGGGTCAGTGTTTGCGGCTAGCTAAGTTATAGTTAAGACAGAAGAAGACCGTCCTTTTTTCCCAATCCCCCCCTTCGGCCTTGTGCCACATTTCTGTAATTTATACAGAATAAATATCGCTCTGCACTATGGTACCTAAGCTTTTTGAATTTAAGCACAGTACTAGACTGGTGTTGAGATCTCAATTTACATTTGAGCTGACTAGATGTAGCTGTAAATTCTATACTAACAGTTCATTTTGTCGCACTTCTCACTTGTGGAACCCACTTCTGCCTCTATGCTTTCCAGCCAACAATCTCCAAAAATTTTAATGCAAAGTCATTCACTATCTACTGTCCTCCTGATTACTCTTTTCTTTTCCTGCTCATTAGTAATGTTTCAGTTACTAATTCTTCCACACCCAGTAACCCCTTGTATCTTAGTGGCTTTACTGCCTTACTTGGGTTGAAATTGATTTTAAAAAAAAGGAAAGGTATATAGAATATTTTGTCAATGAAATATATGGTTCTTTTTGATTTATGCCTTTTGTTTGAATAATAAAAATACCAAGAGAAACATTTTATTATCAATATATTTATTAAGGATAGAACTAAATGATTACATTATATATTTTACATATAAGTTAATCATACCAATTTTATCATGAAATTATGAGCCTTGCATAATAAGATTTGATGTGTGTGTGTGCGTGTGCGTGTGCGTGTGTGTGTGTGTGTGTGTGTGTGTGTGTGTGTGTGTGTGCAAGCATTTGTAAACATGTCCATGAAATAATTATGCACTGAACTGGTGATTTATTATTGATCATAGCTGAAGGTCATCTGGTCATGTCTTGGGTCATTTCCGGGTGCTCATTCCTCTTTGCAGGTCAGTTAGTCAAACCAGCAGCTGAACCTGCTCGGTCATATCTAGGGTCGTTCAGTCATGTCTAAGTTCAGTTGGTCATACTAGGTGCAGAGGATGGTCGGTCATACTGCCATGCTAGTAAAACTAAGCAATTGTATATAGTTATATTAGTCTCCCACACCTATCTCTCTCTCTCTCTCCCATTTTTAAAAAAAAAAAACATTGATAGGGATAGGGGAACAAAGACCTACTCAAAATTATTCTTTTATTGTGAACAATAATACAGGAAGTAATTTTACAAAAACATACTCAATAAAGAAATGAATATTGTTTCTCTTTCACTTGCAGTAGTCAGAAAATGTTAAATAATGTAATTAAAATCATTTTAAAAGTTTTAACAAGAGCAGCAAGACTTCAAATAAAGAAATTTCAGAATTTACCTCCTTTAAAAACAAATTCTGTTTTAGAAAGTATGTTCCAGTGCATTTTATTTAGATGCTAAAAGTCTTTTGAGTTAATTCTTTCTTTCAGGGTTCAGTGCTCTTCAAATGGGGTAAAAGAAATCAGTGACGGCATTGCCTGATCAGAAATGAATGGAGCTAAGCCACTCTAGCCAGCATGTAATTTGATTGAAAGGGCCAAAAATTTAATAACTCCATGCCTACACAGTGCCTCTGGTTGTGATATAGATCTGTTGTTGTAATTATGCCAAATTGTAAAAGAAAAATGATTTGCTACTCTGTATACTAACAAAGAATCATAACATGATCAATAGAAATTTCCAGTGCCAATGAAACAAACAAGTCTAAAAGGCTTTTGTGTTCTTTTATTATGATGTATATTCTAAATAAGCAGCCATTATAAATACTTCATTGTCTGATGTTTGCAGTCATTGCATTGTTCTTAGGCTTTTAAAATTAAGGACCTGTTCAACCTTTTTCTTTCATTATATGATTCATCTGTATTTTGGCTGTCAATTCACTCTGTACAATGCAATCACCTTGCTTCAGTCAATTAAAACTTGTTTCATGTCTTTATGATAAACTCAATAAATTCTGAGAAAATATTGATCGAATCAGATTTTTATATATAATGTGCAACAAAGTTGTATGATATTTTTACATTCATAGCATTTCAGTATCAGATTTTTCAAGAACAAAAATATACTTGCTAGAATTATTGTTCAGCTCATTTATTGGGTTGAGTAATCAGCATCCTTCTGTAGAAGGATGCTGATTACTCAATTAGAAGGATGATGATTACTCAATTAGAAGGATGCTGATTACTTCTGATGATGTCGAGAATATCATGGAGTGAATATATGAGCAGCAACAAAGTTTTAGAGAAAATGGAAACAAAAAGGACACTTATATCTGGCATCAGAAAGAGTTGAAATTTCTAGCGCACATAATGAGAACAGACGGCTTGGAAAATGTTATTCTCACAGGAGAGGTTGAAGGCAAAATTGATAGAAAAAACAATGCATAACCTACCTAGTGAGCTTGAGTAAATGGATGGCAGAAAAAAAAGTTTGTGGGAGATAACCAAAAGACAAAATTTATTAAGAGCTACAAAGGACAGGAAATTGTGGAGATCCATGATGGAATATGGCACATAGAAGAACAATGTCTGTCATGAAATTCATAATTAAGCCTTAGTTGTCATAAAAATTTATGTTGTTTTGAACAGCCTGGGAATATGGTTCATCAAACATTCTGGTTTTTCAATGAGGTTTTCCAAATTCCATGACAATATAGATGATGTCAATCTCTATAAATTGCCAGAATCTATCTTCCACATTTATAAGTCTATCATTTATACATATACTGAATATTGCTGCCACATCTGTTATAGTGCTTTTGCAATATAATTAGAGATTCTTGATAAATTACAAAAAGAAATCTGCAATGTTATCATTCCTGACCTGACATATCGGCTTCAGTCACTTTCTCACCACCATAAAACAATTTCCTTGTGCCTTTTCTATAAATATTTTCATAGTAAGTGTTCTGATGAGCTTTTCCTTTTTTCCATAGAGATGCTGAGGTATTATGGTGGCTGTAATAAGAATGGTAAGTAAGAATGCATTGTTTTGGTGTAAGGAATGCTGTGGTACATTTGAGTCAGTAATTGTAGCTAGCTAAGTTTAATTATAAGAGAAAATAAAACCAGTCTTCCTCATCTTCCCCACTTTTGACCTTGTGCCACATTTTTGTATTTTACAAAATAAATATTGCTTTCCTTTTTGGTACATAGACTTTATGAATTTAAGCACTGTACTAAATTGACAGCAAGGTCTCATCATTTTGCAGATGAATTTCCCTGGATGTAACCATAAATCTATGTTAACAGTTTCTTCTCATTCACTTCTCACTTATGGAAGATGTGGCAGCAATATTCAGTATATGGATAAATGATAGACTTATAAATGTGGAAGATAGATTCTGGCAATTTATAGAGAACTCTCTTCCGGCTTCTTGCTTTTAAGACAATTTTGATGTTAAAAAATTTAAATACAATCTCAATCGTTATCTTCTGTCTTCTTAATTCCTGTTCACTGTTCACCATTGATCTTAGAAAGCAGTTTTATGCAGCTGACAGCTTAAATATTTGTGAATGGGTTTGATCCCATGCATGGCATTGATATGAAAATCTCAATCTGATGAAGCTATTTAGGAATATGACTTGAGTTTTCAGGTTGATGTTTTGGTTTTGTAGAAATTTGTGGTATTGAGTGAAACTACTTCTGGTACAGCCTATTTTATGTTCAATTTTTTTTTCTCTTATACTTAATTTTTTATAACTGATCCATATGCCAAAGTATCTGAAGCGTTTCATATTTACTAATTCCATAGACTGTATTGTACTGTTGTTTCCTGTTATTTTGTACAGTTCTTTGTTTATAATTCTGTGGTTCCAGTCCATGAAAGTCAAAGAAATAAAGTCCTACAGGGTTAGAATTCACTCAAAACTATTTTAAACCATTGATCTGAGAAATATTATACAGTAGATAGTTAATATTTTTCTCAACAAGTTTGGAGATATAATACATGACATTCATATGGAAATCTCAATGTGACGAGGCTATTTAAGGATTGACTTGAGTTTTCAGATTGATGTTTTAGTTTTATAGCAAATTGCGTTGTTGAGTAAAAAGGCCTGCACTGGTAGCACTAAAAAATTGAGCTTGTCAGAACATTTGCCATGGAAGTAGTGATAAAGTAGCAATGTTGTGTTTGTAGGAAAGGGACTGTAATCTGGAAAATAAGTCATCACCCACAAAGCTGCATATGTTTTTGAACTTATTTGTTTTTAAAACTTTGCCTGAATCATTGCCAACATGAACCTCGAACTGCCATGATTTAAACATCAGTTATAACAAAACACCTGACAGTTGTGAATTCAGAACATAATTCATACCATGAGTACATGATCACACTTGACACTCCAGAAAGTCCACCAGCAGAATAAGGAACTGTCTCTTGCACAGCTTATGTATAGCAAAGTCATTTGCATGGGTGGCAGTGGGAGACTCCTGAATATTTGTCAGCTAATTCCATTGCCTACTGCAATAAACATGCTAATTGCAGCCATTTTTTGTTCCTATATTATTATTTTTAATTTTATTGAACATATTACTATTCATTAACAGATGTTTTGGAACTTATTATTTATTAAGATATTCTCTGTATTTTCATTAATTACATGTCTTACCAGGATTCACTATTACAGTCTTAACAATATAAAATATGCAGATGACACGGTGTTGATAGCAGATAGAGAAAGGAAACTACATGAACTTTTACAGAAGGTAGTGAAGGAAAGCAAGAAGAAAGGACTAAACATCAATTGCAATAAGACTGAATGCATGGTTGTTAGAAAAGGAACAGCCCAATATGCAAATTGGGGATATCAAAATCAAAAAGGTGCAACAATTTAAATATCTAGGAAGTGTAGGACAGAATGTATGACATGGAGATCTGAAGGGGCATTGGGATAGCAAATGATGCCTTCCAAAAGCTGAGCAAAGTATTAAGAAAGAGAAAAAACTGAACTGTTATGTAATATCAATCTTCCTTATATAACAATGTATGCTGGACAATCTCTTCACAGATGAAGACAAGAGTTGAAGCAACAGAAATTTGATTCTACAGAAAGATGCTGAGAATACCATGGACCGAACATGTGAGCAATGAAGACGTTCTAGAAACAATGGCAACAAAAAGGACACTTAACATCAGGAAGAGGTAGTTGACGTTTCTGGGGCACATAATGAAGAAAGAGGGCTTGGAAAATTTGATACTCACAGGACAGCTTGGTGTTAAGAGATACATAGGAAAACAAGGCATAACCTATACTGGTGAGCTTGAGTGAAGGGCTGGCAGAGTGAGGTTTGAGAGAGATGTCAAAAAGTTATTAAGAGCTACAAAGGACAGGAAAATGTGGAGAGCCACGATTGACAATGTCCTGAAGAGAGAGTACATAGAAGAAGAAAAACTGCTAAAGATGAGAAAACATTTTTAACTTATTTAATATCGCTTAACAGTTTTTAACTTTTATCTCGTTTCATATCAAGAGTTTAAGCCATTTCTGACATTGCTCAGACAATTTCTTCAAGTTGAATCAGGCATTTTTTCATTATATATTTAAAGCATTCTTTATGATATTCTGACTTTGAATAATTTTGTAATCAGATTAGAAAAAGTCCAAGAGAAGCAATGGAATTCTGTTCTTATTATTACTTGCAAAATATTAGTTTGTTAAATGATCTGAGTAAATATTTCTCCTCCTTTGAGAAAATTCAAAAAATATTTCTCCTCCTCTGAGAAATTCTAAAGACAAATATGCAATTCCAGGTGTCAGTCATAATGATGATTTTATTTTATTATTGCTCCTAATTTGTTCATTTTTAACCTTTTTGCTATGATACTGCAGATGTGATGGTAGTGTAACAGACATTGGCACAGAAAATGGTCCCAGTGAGCTGGGTTCAAATTCTGGGCTAGTCTGTTGTGTTCTCTTTTATACAAATGCCCTTGGGAAAGAGATGAATCTGACTCTTTTCCTCCAGCTGAGAGTTAAATAGCATAGTAGGCTGGAATCTCTAGCCTTGGTGGCAATCAGTATAAGAGAAGCAGCACGAAGAGAGATGGGCTGCTCAGACTGTCTTGCCTTACCACACACAGTATATTACTTGTTAAGGACCCCACCGAATCAGTTTTAGTCATATATTCCAAGTTGTTTTTGCTAATGACTGAAATTAATTCAGCATAATCAGTACAATGCTGAAACGGAAATATGCTATTGCCTCTTATACTGAAAATTTGTATTTTTTGAAGAAATTATTTTATAGTGCCCATTTTACTGGCATGTTCATTTTTTTATGTGGAAGAATTTAACAGCAAGTAGTTTTCTAAAATGGGTAATTTTGGCAGTTATGAAAACACTGCCTGTACTTCATAATGCAACTCTTTTTAAAGATAGTAGCCTTCTAAAATGGGTCAATTTAGACTGTGTTCAAAATACTGCCTGTAATGACTTACTTCCATAATCTAACACTTGTCATACAAAGTTGTTTTTCTAAAATGGGTTAATTTAGGCTATGTTCAAAATACTGTCTGTAATGACTTACTTTCATAATTCAGTCCTTGAGCCAGCATAGAAATTTATTACTTTGTACCAGTTAAAAACTGTTGCTATATAAAAAGTATATCAACATTTTTATAATTTTATGAGATAGTAGCCCTGATAACTTCTTATACTCAGATTAAAAAGGATTTTTTTATAAGTTAATCACTTAACATTTGCTAAGTAATGTACAGATGTTACAAATTATTTTTCTTTCTATATTAAAGTTGCTAAAGTAAAACAAGCGTTCACTCACACTTAAGACAATGAACACAGTTTGTAAATAATCCATCAAAATCACATTTGCCATGGCAAAAATAGTGTGTAAATTTAAACTAATATAGGCAGCTAGATGCATATTCTTAAATGTTAGATGTTGCATTCTGATTTTTCTATATGCTGTGTCCCTTCAGACTGTTGGCAATCATGGCTCTCCACAATTTCCTGTCCTTTGTAGCTCTTAATGAATTTTTTCTTTTTGTTATCTCTCCTAAACATTGTTCCACCATCCATTTACACTAGTTTGCTAGGAAGGGTATATGTTGTTTTCCTCTTGCATTCAATGTCTCCTGTGAGTATTAAAGTTTCCAAGACCTTTTTTCTTATTATGTGCCCTCGAAATTTCATCTGACTCTTTCTGATGTTAAGTATAAATGTCCTTTTCGTTTCCATTTTCTCTAAAACTTCATTGTTGCTCACATATTCAGTCCATGGTATTCTCAGCATCCTTCTGTCAAGCCACATTCTTCTTCATTTGTGCGGAGATTGTGCAGAATTCACTGCCATATGGGGGAACTGATATTATGTAACAGTTCAGTACTCTTTTCTTGGTTTCTATGAAATTTTTCTCTTTCTTAATACTTTGCTTAGCTTTTGTTAGGCAACTTTTGCTATCCTTATGCAACTCAGATTTTGGCGTTGCACATTCTATCTTCTGTTAAAACACTTCCTGGATATTTAAATTGTTATACCTGTTTGAATTTGGTATCTCCAATTTGTTATTTGCATATTGGGCTGTTACTTTTGCTAACAACCATACATAAGCACATACTTATAAAATAATTAATAAATCACATGCTAGTGGCTGTAATATTTTGATCATGACCAAAGAACTAAAATGGTGTTCAAATTTACTAAAAGTGTATTATGAATTATTGCTTAAGGAGGAAAATAAAATTCATGGGGATGGTTATCTCCCTTTGTTTGAATATTTTAGTTGAAGTAATTTAATGATTGCATAAGAGTGGATCAATATTTTCATAGCTTTTCACATAAGTGAATTTTGATTTGAAATTTTCACTGTATAATATTTCATCCATGTGATTTAATAGTGAGCAATGAATTAAGTGAACTGACAAGAAAGGAAATTATGTTGAAAAAGAAGCATTTGTTTTTGTCATAATTATGCTACAAATTTATTGATTTACCTACTAATTTCCTATCTAGAAAATGCTACCAATGATGCAGGACTCTGTATCAATGCAGCTAAAATTGAGTTCATAGGCTTCAACCAGCAAGGCTCAATACAAACTGTCTCAGGTGAATCAATAAAATCTGTCGGATATTTTAGATACCTAGCTAGGAAGTGAGATAAATTCTACTGAAGAGGATGGGAAAATTTGCATAGCTAAAGCCTAGGCCACTTTGAATAAAATAGATGTAATCTGGAAATCTGATCTAACCTCAAGGCAGGCTTTCAAGCCCCTGTATGATGTCATTGATGGACATGAACTAAAACCCTAGCATCTAAGCTTGATGGAGCCTACACTCGGATGCTGAGAGCTATATTTAACATCTTCTGAAGACAATATGCAACTAAATCACAGCTCTATGCACCCAGCCCTGATATTTCTACTACCTTATGTGAACATAGACTATGCTTTGCAGGACACTGCTGGCAAGCAAATCAAGAACTTGTGGGTGATTTATGTTCTGGATCCCTAGCCATGGAGCAAGATTATTTGGTCACCCAGAAACTACCTACATTGACCAACTATGTTATGATACCGAATGCCGCCCTAATGACCTTCTGACCTTTGGATGTAATGGTTGGTGCAATAGTCTCATGAATGTCTGACAGCTAACTCGACTGAATAAATATCCTTTTATTTTTCATAATGATTTGGTTAACATTTCAGCAGACAACAGATACCTGAGGAAGGCTGGAGGATATATGACTGAATGATAATGGTAATATTAACTGTTTCCTTATAAGGAAACATTTGCCATTTATTGACTGAGCAGTCAGTGCTACTTTCAGTTGAAATTTATAAAATCTTTCTATTAAAACAATTTAAGTTTCTCAAGTCCAGTCGCTGTTGATGCTCTTTTCAGTATTGATGGGGGATTTCTCTTCTAGCCTTTTGTTTGCAGTGGTGTGGAACATCAGCATCATGATTATGTCGTTTTTCATTCTTTGAGTTACATGTGCTATCCATTTTAGTTGTTGCTGCTGTTGAAAGTCCTCAAGTAATGTGGTTTCTCTTATCTGGTAGATTTTTTGTTTGTCATCCTGTAGCAACAGTCCATGAGTTTCGAGAAAGGATGCTTCTTGCTGAGGTCCTACAGGTTTCATTTAGTCCAAGTCACTTTTAACCATCAAACTGAGAAAGCAGTTGTATATACAGCTGACAGTTTAGATATTTCTGAATGAGTTTGGTGCCATCCTTGGAATCCATATGAAAGTCTTGATCTGATGAGACGATTTCAGATCATGCATTGTTAAAAAAAATGAAAAAATAACAAAGCTAAGTAAATTATTCCACCTCCACTACACACAATGATGGTTAGCTTTAAGAGAAAATATTAAAATTATAAGCAATTTATAAATACACTTGCCTAAATCAGTTATCTGAATTGCATTGTATGGGGGAATATGAAAATACTGAAGATGTTGAAATGCTGAAATTTTAAACACATCTTTTCAGATGTGATGGGCATGTAGCATAGCCAATTTCATTCAGTTTCCTTATGTTTTTGTTTTTATCACTTTTATTATTAAGAATCCTATATTGTGATAAGAGAAGATCTGCTAAGATAGGTGAAATGCTGTAAATGTTTAAAATTTCAGTGTTTGAACATCTTCAAAATTTTCCTGTTAGTGTATAGTTATAACCAATGTTTGTATTTTTATATTCACCCTCTACTTCCTTCACATATTTTTATATTCACCCTCTACATCCTTCACATATTTTTATATTCACCCTCTACATCCTTCACATATTTTTATATTCACCCTCTACATCCTTCACATATTTTTATATTCACCCTCTACATCCTTCATATATTTTTATATTCACCCTTTACATCCTTCACATATTTTTATATTCACCCTCTACATCCTTCACATATTTTTATATTCACCCTCTACATCCTTCATATATTTTTATATTTGCCCTTTACATCCTTCATATATTTTTATATTCACCCTCTGCATCCTTCACATATTTTTATATTCACCCTCTACATCCTTCATATATTTTTATATTCACCCTCTACATCCTTCATATATTTTTATATTTGCCCTTTACATCCTTCATATATTTTTATATTCACCCTCTGCATCCTTCACATATTTTTATATTCACCCTCTACATCCTTCATATATTTTTATATTCACCCTCTACATCCTTCATATATTTTTATATTCACCCTCTGCATCCTTCAAATATTTTTATATTCACCCTCTACATCCTTCATATATTTTTATATTTGCCCTTTACATCCTTCATATATTTTTATATTCACCCTCTGCATCCTTCACATATTTTTATATTCACCCTCTACATCCTTCATATATTTTTATATTTGCCCTTTACATCCTTCATATATTTTTATATTCACCCTCTGCATCCTTCATATATTTTTATATTCACCCTCTACATCCTTCATATATTTTTATATTTGCCCTTTACATCCTTCATATATTTTTATATTCACCCTCTGCATCCTTCACATATTTTTATATTCACCCTCTACATCCTTCATATATTTTTATATTTGCCCTTTACATCCTTCATATATTTTTATATTCACCCTCTGCATCCTTCACATATTTTTATATTCACCCTCTACATCCTTCATATATTTTTATATTTGCCCTTTACATCCTTCATATATTTTTATATTCACCCTCTGCATCCTTCACATATTTTTATATTCACCCTCTACATCCTTCATATATTTTTATATTTGCCCTTTACATCCTTCATATATTTTTATATTCACCCTCTGCATCCTTCACATATTTTTATATTCACCCTCTACATCCTTCATATATTTTTATATTTGCCCTTTACATCCTTCATATATTTTTATATTCACCCTCTGCATCCTTCACATATTTTTATATTCACCCTCTACATCCTTCATATATTTTTATATTTGCCCTTTACATCCTTCATATATTTTTATATTCACCCTCTGCATCCTTCACATATTTTTATATTCACCCTCTACATCCTTCATATATTTTTATATTTGCCCTTTACATCCTTCATATATTTTTATATTTACCCTCTACTTCCTTCACATACAGAATTCCATCAAGAAAAATATTACTTTAATCCAATGAAGTACTAAAGGATAAAATGTGTTACACAAATTTTTTTCCACTTCATCATTCATTTGCCTAATATTTTATTGTATAAAATTCTCTTTTATTGTTTTTTTTTTGTCTAAAATCAAAGTTTCATATCTTGTTAATTGAATAAAGTTAAAAATTATTTTGTAAGCTTAATATATCTAAAATATAATTTATTTTTAATCATATGACATATTAATATTATTTGTAGATATGGGAATTTTTACAAAAATGACTTTAAAATTTAAAAATTTACATCTGACTTGAGCTAAAAGTATTTAAACAATATTTTGACATGAAACAGTTTAAAGGAGTTTTCAAAGTTTTTTTCACTTAAAGTTGGTTCACTGTGTCATACCGGAAAATGTTTCTTTGAAGATTCAGTTTTGCACATTTATAAGTCTACCATTCATCTGTGAATTGAATATTGCTGCCACACTTGGTCTGGTGTTGCTGCTATGTATCTCAAGATTCTCAACAAAATCCAAAGATGAATTTGCAATGTTATCAGTCCTCACCTGGTATCTCAACTTCAGTCAATTTCTCACTGCCATAACGTGGCTTCCCTGTATATTTTCAATAAATATTTTCATGGCAATTGTTCTATTGGCTTTCCTCCTCAGTACCTCAGTCACATGAATTTAAATGAACTACTAGATTTATAACAAGGTTTAATAATTTTACCATAAGTTCTATTCTAATGGTTTCTTTTCTTGCCCTTAGAACTCTCTATTGATTTCTTGCTCCCCTGCCACTTATAATCTTGAATCTTCCGGAATCCTGTTCTTCTATTCTCCTTTCTCCATGCTGAAGTCTTCTCACTCTCTTTCACTTTCAGTAACTTATTGCATTTTAGTGACATGATCACCTTGCTTGGGGTGAAATGATTAAAAAATGAAATTAAGCTTTTACGTATTAACTTGTACAAAATAACCTGATTTAATAATCAGTTTATTCTGTTAACCCTGTTTTAGTCATTTGATGAACAATTTCCAACAACAAAAAGGTTATTGTAGATAAATAATACCTTATTATAAACAGTATTTCTGTGAGATGTAATTATGTTAAACATTCTAGAAGCAATATAATTGCTTTTATAATAACCCCAATAAAATGTCTGAAATGTTTTAAATGAAATTAAAATTATGTATAATTTTTTAATAATGAAAATAAATCACTTCAAATCTAATCCTTGACATGTTTTATCTCTCAGTTTCATAATTATGGAAAACCATTCTAATATTTTAAAAAGGAAGGGGAAACATTTGATAAATGCATTAGACTTGTGAGAAATAAATGATTTTATTCTCTCAGAAGTATCAAATGACTGCTTATGACCATTTGAGAATACTAAGTGCTTCATATAAAATCCAGCACCTCTTGGCATGTAGTTAATCTTGGAATACTTCTTGTAATGAACCATAGTCTCCAGGGATTCAATGTGGTCTGACTGTGATCCCTGTAGAATGCCTTAATAAGAAATGGATGTATTTTCAAAAGCTACAGATAAATGGTATCTAAGTTTAGACATATTATTTCTGTGATGTTTAAATATTAACAGTTTAAGTGACATTTTGATATAAAAAAACCTTTTGAATGGGAAAAAAATCTTCCAAATTATATAAGATGGCATTGTTTAGTTTAGAGGTTTTATTTTTTTTTTTTTTTTTTTATGTAAGAATTAAATTTTATTTGATCTCCTGGGATTGAAACATTTGAAGGAACTGAAAAATAAATTAGCATTTTTTTTTAAATCACCTTTTGCCTCATTGAAAGAGGACGTGCCAGTTTATCACGCCTAAAATAAACTTAGTGAGTCTTTATATGACTGGTCATACTAAAAGTCAGTCAAAAATAATAAACAAATAAAGCAAATTACATATTTGGTGCCAACAGTAATACAATATTTACCTAGATTTATATGTGTGAAGATATTCAGTTGAGGAAGTATTTTTACATGATCTCATAACAAGTTTATTATTTTTATCCAAAAGGACGATTTGATCTCAAGTTGAGGAAGATGATTTTTTTTTTAATGGCAAGAAAGAATGAGTCTTCTTCTTCTTTTATATGCTGTGTCCCTTCAAGACGTAGGTGATTATGGCTCTCCACTTCCTCCTATTTCATGTAGTTCTCAATATGTTTTGTCCTTTTGCTACTTCTCCCAAACCCTATTCTGTCATTCACTTTCTTAAGCACTCTAGGTATGTCACACATTGCTTTCCCTTGTCTCTCTTTCCCTCTATCCACCCTGTGAGTATCGGATTCTCCAAGCCTTCCTTTCTCATTACATCTTCCAGAAATTTCATTTGCCTCTTCCTGATGTTAAGTATAATCTTCCTCTTTGTTTGCATCCTCTCCAAAACTTCATCGTTGATCACATGTTCAGTCCAAGGTATTCTTAGCATCCTTCTGTAGAACTATACCTTCATTGCCTCAAGTCTCTTCTTCATCTCTGAGGAGACTGTCCAACATTTGCTGCAGTAAAAGAGGACAGATATCAAGTAGCAGTTCAGTACTCTTTTGTTTGTTACCAACAAAATCCTCCTGTCTCATAATACTCCGCCTAGCTTTCGGAATTTGTCTTTGGCCATCCCAATATGTCTTCAGATCTCAGCGTCGCACTTACCGTCTTCTGTCAGAACACTTCCCAGATATTTAAATTTCCGCACCTGCTTGACTTTAGTGTCCCCAACCTGTAAATTGCATTTCGAGCTCATCTTTTTACTGATGACAATGCATTCGGTCTTCTTGTAGTTTAGGCTTCATCCCTTCTTCTCGCTCTCCTTTGATACCTTCTGTAGGAGATTTTGTAATTTCCTTTCCAAGTCTGCTATCAGCACTGTGTCATCTGCATATCTTATGTTGTTAAGATTGTGGCCACCAATGATGAATCATGGTAGGATATCCAGTTCTCTCAGAATTGCCTCACTGTATAGGTTGAATAAGTCTGCTGAGAAGACACATCCTTGCCTTACACCCCTTTCTGTTATTGTGTATCTGCTGAATTCATTTTTTATCTGCATGCAGGCTGTTTTCTGTCAGTATAAGTTCTTAATTATTCTAATATCTTTCCCAAATATATCAAGGTTGCTGAGCAGTTCCAACATATCTTTGTTGTATACTTTGTTGAACGCCTTTGCATCGTCTATAAAACATAGCTGCACATACTTTTGCATTTGTATTGCCTTTTCTGATAACATTCTGAGCATGAATACTGTGTTCCTTGTTCTGGTGTTTTTAATGAACCCACACTGTTCTCGTTCTATCCCTGGCCTGATTCTGCTGCACGCTCTATTCATCAGAATATGGATGATGAGTTTTGTTATGTGGCTCATTAGGCTGACTGTTCAGTGGAGTTCACATTTGTTTGCAGCTGGTTTCTTAGGCAGTGCTATGAAAATAGATCTGCTGAGATATTCTCGTATATCACCACTGTTGTATATTTCATTTATTATTTCTGTAATCATCTAAGGCTGTCAGCATTTCTGAGCTTGTATTTTGGATTAAAAACTGTAACAAACATTTTAGGAAATACATAGATAAAAATAAATCAGCCTTTTTTGATGACTGGTGAGTTATTAAAGTATTAAAAAATGACATTTCTTCATTCATTTTTTTCTTTAAACGTATAATGAATTATCTTGATTTTTCCTTTTGAATTACTTATTCTGAAATGCTCTTGATAATAAAAATTCTCTTCTTTTAATATTTGATACTTAAAAAAGGCAGACTGTGATCGTATCAATAAAAGGTAAAAAGAAAGATCATATCTGAACTAAATAAAAACAAAGAAAATATATGAATCAAATAAAAATTAAGATCATAAATCAAATAAAATGAGAGATCAGACTCAAATAAAAAAGTTAAGATCATACCAAAATCAAATAAAAACTAGAATAATATCCATGTTAAAGGAAAAATTGAAGTTATATTCATATCAAATGAAAATATCACACAGAAATCAAGTAAAAATTAAGATTATACTCAAATCAAATAAAATGAAAGATGAGACCCAAATCAAATAAGAACTCAGATCGTACCTGAATTACATGAAAGATAATATCATACTCATATCAAATAAAACAAAAGATCATATCCAAATCAAATAAAAAAAGAAGATTATACATAAATTAATCTAAATAGTGTGTAATTAAAGTTGTTGTTTCTTCATTATTAAATCTTATTTCTTTAATTTCCTTAGCAATCAATATTTGGAATGAATAATAGTAAGATCTTTTCATTATGCATATAAATCATATAATGTAAAACAAAAGGCCTGTTTTTCTTCTGCCGGCCATAAAGCAAGCACTTATTTCTCTTGAAAAGCCTAATATTCAATTATGAACAATAAATTCAAATTAATGAAAAGAGAATGAAAGATAATGTTTTGAGAAAATGCATTGCACAAAGATTTTTATAGAAGCAGGTTCTACTTTTTGTTCTTTCTTGACAGTTTGGATCTAAAAGGTGAAATTGTATAAATAGGAAGAGAAAGAATTGCATTAGGAAAAGTGTCCAAGATGTGTGTGCTATGAGAAACAAGACAATCAACTCTGTGTTCATTAAAGAGTACCTTTTAACAATCCAATCAAGTAAAACAATTAGGGAGAGAACGGCTGATATCATTGCTGCTGCTGCTGCTGCTTTTGATCCAGCTTGGCATTGAAGATGATAATTGCTAAAAGGTAGATTGTTCTTTGTACGAGATGTCAGATACAGTTGATGGATGTCAGCCATAGGGCACAAGACTACTGAAGGCTTATTTGTGGTAAATATAAAAAATGTAGCAATATCCTCATGAAAACATGCACACACAATTAACTAATTCATTAGTGAATATAAGACAAAAAAATAAAGAAAAAATAAAAATAAAACGGTGATCTTACTATCAGTCTAGTTCTGCCAATCATCAGAATAGTGTTGTTTTTGATAGAGTCTCTTTGGTTTTTTGTTTTTTTCTTAGCTTAGACTTGGGAATTATTTGTTACTTAGAAAATGATCAGAGTTCATAAAAGATTTAAGTGCCACTAATCTGAATTTTTACCCATATAATATGCATGTATAAAATTGATTCATTGAAATATTTCCCAATGTCATCATTGTCTGAGGAAGCACAGACACCTTGTAATAATTTAATTCTTTTCATATCTTGTTCATAGCAAATGAATAGATTATGACTTTGCAGGATTTATAGACTTTTAGTGAATTTGATGAAAAAAAATGATTTTAATCTGACAGACTACAAAAAGAATTAAGAAGTTCTCTTCTGTATAAAGGATCTTTTAAATCAATAACTCGAATTTAATTTATCAAATATAGAAGAACAAAGAAATATATAGTAGCTTGAATTATAAACTTTGAAAAAATCCATCGTCTAGAATGAAATTATTATTTTGATAATGATTGGAAAGTGTTACATTGTAAAATGTATAAAAGATGGGCTAGAAAGTTGATTGTCAGGAAATAAAGAATTTTATGTGTCAGTTAGATTAATTTATTTTGTTCTTCCTTTGATTAATCTGGAAATGATCAAAGACAAAATCTTGACATAGTATCCTGTTGGCACTCCCACATTTTTTAAAAACAACTGGAAGGTAAAAAGCTTAAACAGAATCATTGTTAAACTGATACAGGATATAAGATGGCCTCAAAGTATAGAAAAAAGTGACCCCAGGGAGCCATGCTTGGTCTACGGACAGCGATGTAGTTGAGGAAATTAAAATACTGTGAGGTGCCTGGTCCTGCCCAAGGCTGCACCTGACCATTGTGCTAGAGAAGGGGGAATGGTAGTCATAATGATGCCTGCACAATCGAAGGTTGTGGGGGTTGGGCAATTTTTGTCCTTAGCTTGAGTGTACACACTCAGGTTCTTCATGTTAAACCTGGCCTTGTGTCATATCTCATCTCAGTGGGGAGAATGGGGTAAATAATGACTCCAGCTGCCACCCCAGCAGGCCTCCAGCTGCCACCCCAGCAGGCCTCCAGCTCGCCATCGGCTGCCACTCCAGCCTGCCTCCAGCTCTCTTTGCTCCAGCCTTCCTTGCCAGTAGCAACGGTATATAATAAACTCTCTTAGTCAGCACATTCTTCTCACCATCTACATGCAGAGATATTTTTTGCCTAGTACACTGTAACCTTATTATTGTTGATGTATTTTCTTTAGCAAAAATAAACATAGCAATATATTTTTTTTACTCAAGTCTTCATTTTATTTGTTGTTGTCTTCTGTCATTCAATGTCTGTTTGCAAGCCAATATACCACCCACAACAGTATCATTAAAAATAATTGTATTAGAGCACATGTTGATAAGAATATGTCAGGATGTGTCATTCATTCGAGGATTGCAACTGAAATCTCAGAGTGATATAAACAGTAATGTTACATAAGTGACATTTGGTTGTGTATTTTCATTTGTGATGCACAACAATAATGTTAATTTAAGGCAAATATTTGCCTTAAAGTAACATTATTGTTATTCTTTAATATTCTTTAATATTATTAAAAACTCTTTATTCTTTAATATTATTAAAAACAATAAACAGTTTGTGTCTAAAATGACCAACAATACCTTTTTGCAGCAATATGACCAGCAATAAATTTTATAGTAGAATTACAAATAATAAATTTTATAATAAAATGACCAACAATACATTTTTATATTAAAATGACAATAAAAATGTATAGAAATACATACTTATAGTAAAAATACATATATAAGTATAAAAATACATATTTATAGTAAAATTACCAACAATATATTTTTAAAAAATCAGCAATACTTTTTATCATCTATACATCTTTATATCTAAAATATATATCTAAAATATCTATCTATATATATATATCTCATATTATATGAAAAGATTATTTAACTTTTAAATATCAATTTTAGCCCAATTTCGAAATTTTCTTGGTAACATTTCCAGTTTTCAGAGGTTCTGTTTTTAAATGGTATTTCCAATTTTTTTCAATTATTTTCTATATATCGAAAATATATAAAACTAAAAAGATACATTGCCTTGAAAGTATAAAATTATGTACAAAATATATGTAGCTGATGGCATAAAATTGCATCAAAAATATTTAGATTTTGGCAGTAAATAACCCAAAGAGGCTAATATGATGCTAAACAAAATCAATCAACCATTTTGTGTTAATTAATTTTCCAAATTATGAATAATCCTTCTCAGACGAGAAAGAAATTTCATCAGAAAATGTCCCAAATTCATTTTAGAAGAAAAGTACAAGAAATATTGTCTAAAATTTTGACTTTCTTAAGTCATCAAGGTAGGTAGGCACAATTGGTGAGTTTTATAGAACTAGTGAGTGTTAAGTTATAATTGATTTTATTTATTGATGGTAGTTTTTGTTGTATGAGTATTGCTTCAAGGATTATAAGTCTGTTTTCACTATTTGATTTGTCTTTATATAGTAAAAAGAAACTCATGATCTTCAACTGATCAAATTTCCTCCCTGTCTGAGAAGGATTATTCCTAATTTGGGAAAGTCAATCATTAAAATCAATTGACACAAAATGCCTGTTATTTTTAATAATGTTTGGCTTAAAAAATATTTGCTGTTTAAATACACAGAATAATATTGCATATATATATATATATATATATATATATATATATATATATATATATATATATATGTGTGTGTGTATATATATATATATATATATATATATATATATATATGAGGATAAGTAAAAAATTATCTGCATTATTTGCCATAACATATCTTTAGACAAATATGTGGATAATCTTTTACTTTCCTTCGTTTATGCACATATATATTTATAGGTCAAAGGTTTGGAGCCATCCTCTGGATTTAATAATTAGAAAGTGATATACCTTCTTTGGTTTAACTCACTTCTACTAAGCTAGGATGCTGAAACTATTTAACCCATTAGTACATGCCATCCAATTCCATTTTTAGAGAGGGGGGGTACCTAAAATTTTAAATCCACTAACCCAAAGATTACCATTGGCCATAAACATAGATTAGGCAAAAAGAGCTAAGATTTTAAGGAAACTTCAGGAAGAGAAAGTCCCTCTGGCCCAAAGTAGATTATTTTAAGGTGATTCTTTGAAATCCAGTGGGTGACTCCTGGACAGTCTCCTTGTTTATGTTGGTGAATGCTGCCATAATCCTTGCCTTCAGTTGAACCCACACATAATTAAGGGGTTATAGTCTGAGAGAGTTAGGTGTAAGGAGTTATGTAGTCACAGGATTTGTCTGAAAACCACGACTCAATTCTCCTACTTGTGTGGCATGGTGCAGAGCCCTCTCGCCAGATATAGGGTTTTCCAGCAGCCACCCTCTTGACCCCGGGCAGCACTAACTCCTCCTCAAGGCACTTGATATTGGCCTCTGTATTGAGTCTGAGGCCCTCACCAACAAATTTGGTCATTCTTTTCTTATCTGAATGATCAGAGTGAGTTTTCTGTGCTGCTGTACCTTTATAATCACCATTAGATTCATCCAACTCTTTCCGAATCCGCTGCACTGTCCTCAAAATCACCACCCAAACACCCTGAAATGTTTGTATTGGAGCTTCTGGCATGGATGCCAGATAGTACAGAATACTGTTTCCAAATTTCTGGTAGAGTGTATTGTATCATGGTGCTCTTTTTCTCATAGATGGTGCCCAACTGACCCTACTATATTGTGCAGTCAACAAAATCAAAAACAAACAATGCACATGCATGAAATTAAAAATATAAAATGGAGACAATTTATCCATCTCACCCTGTGTGTGTATATATATATATATATATATATATATATATATATATATATATATATATATATATATATATATATATTAATTCAAATGTTATTATAGTGGATACTTTATAATTGAAATATATGCCCCAGTACAAATTTATTTATTAAACAGTGTGTAAGATTGACCTGCGCATTCAAGAATTATATATTTTTATTACTTCAAACATTATTCACAGTGGCTACACATATTTGAGTAGACACTCCATTTATTTTAAATAGTTTTTATTTCATCTACCAGACTGCAAACTTAAAGAAAATGTGCCCCTCTGATATGCTGAGTAGATGGTCATCATCCTGTTGGAACTGTACATCTCCTGCCTTTTGTAGGAATGGTAACAGGATGGCTTGAATAAATGGTTTGTATATGTATGGATTTGTTTGATGTTCCTTCCAGAAACATCAAATGAAAGAAAATGTTTTAACTTATGACATCCCACACAATGTTGGGCCTGTGTGTCATGAGTGAATACATTTTGGAAGACCTTTCTACCTAGATTTATGTCATACAATCAATCAGCTTTCATTACTGAGCACAACAGAATACCTTCAATTGAGCAGATACACTATTATGTTTTATGATACCTCAGGAGATAGGCATATTTTTGTTGAGCCTTAGGTAGAAATCTGGCTAGAAACATGTGTATCAATTGTCCAGTTGCAAATAATTTCTTCTTATTGGACTGTCTTGTCACACCTGGGGGCACAGATGCTGTGGGTATCATATGGTTTACACTACTATTCTTATAATTAATTGAACGTGGTAAGGGTACACGAATATTCATATGAATTCTGTTGCTTACATTGATACACCACCAAAGTGTCATATCCAATATGCACAGTTATTCCCTCAAATAAAATAACCCTAAAGCCATTTAAGTGACCACAAAGCAATCACTCTCAAGAAGCTTTAATTGAACAAAAAACATGTATGCATCTTGATGGCCTGACATTTGTTTGTTGTGGTCACTTTCACCACACGGAACCTTATCATTCACCTAAACACAGAAACAAATGGTGCACTGGTATGAGTGTTATGATGTTAGAAGATGGTCCAAATAATTCAAAACTTTATCAGAATATCAGATTATCTGTTAGCATACACACACATCAGAAATGATGTTATTCTTCAGGGTGTTGGAATTTTATTTTCTGTCAGTACATATATAAATATATATATATATATATATATATGTATATATATATATATGTATGTATGTATGTATGTGTATATATATATGTATATATGTATGTATGTATGTGTATATATATATATATGTACTGATAGAAAATAAAATTCCAACATATATATATATATGTGTGTGTGTGTGTGTGTTTGTGTGTGTGTGTTTGACACTCAGCTACAAGAGGGAGAGAAAAAAGGATTGAAAAGGAATAAGGAGAGAGTATAAGGTGACAAGAAAATGGTGGAAATAAGAAATAACCACAACCTTATACACATATGCACATATACACATGTATACACACACACACATTCACACACACATACAAAACAGAAAAACATAAACCTTACACCAATAAAAAGTGCATAAATTATTTCTTAACTTAATTTAAAAATAATGAAAATGAGAACACATTGCTGAAACCTCCTGATGAGTTGGCCAGACATCTATGAAACTCTGGAGTCAGGGTGCTGAATATAACATCAATCAGCTAAGTGACAAATTTTATATTTGTATTAATCCTATATATATATATATATATATATATATATATATATATATATATATATATATATATATATATATAGCTCTTATTATTGTAATAGTAGAGAATGTATTGTTTGGTAGATTTTTTTGCTTGGATATATCAACGTTCAGATTTATAAAAAAAAAGGAAAACATTAATATTGAATATTCTTTGAAGAATATAATCCCAAACAATCAGGATATCTGTTTGTTTTGTTAGGACCAAACAATGTCATTCATGGTACAAAACTTGTTTAGAAATATCTAAACTGTCAGCTGTATGCACCCACTTTCTCAAATCAATGATTAAAAACAAATTTGAGTGAATGAAGCTTGTATGACTTAACAAGAACCATCTTTTTTGTTAGACTTGTAGACTAGTGCCATAGAATCAGGAACAAAGAACTGCACCAAATAAGAGAAACTATATCACTTGGTGACAACCAATAACAGCAGGGACTAAAATGGACAGCACATTGTGATGATAAATATTTGCACTTACCGGAGTCAAAGCACCCAAGATGTTTTCCTTGTTGGGCTGCTGTTTTGTAAAAGAAAAGTACATTCTCTGACATTTGTTATTTCATGCTGCTTGGCACGATTTGTCTAGTGGCAGTCTGCATGCTGATTGGACAAGCTGGGGACTCTGATTGAGAGCGAGGTCAACAGCAATGATTGGTGCATTGGCCGTATTTTCAGTCAATAAGAACGGTCTGGGACATTGGCTGGCAGTGTCACTGGGACCGTGGTGAGAAGTGAAGATTGGACATGTGACCCCAATTTTGTTATTTCTACATTGTTTGGTGGACTGTTACGACGGGCTATCATTTGAACTGTGATTTGGCTACAAGTGCTGCAGTTGACAGACAAATCTATTGCAGACGTTTGTTGCTACTTCAAGTTGACTTTTTTTTTTTTTTTTTTACTACTACTACACACATGTAACTTGAAGAGAGAATAATGTCATCCTCAGGATGTTGACATTCTATACTACTTCAGACAAAAGGTTAGGAGGGAAACCTCCATCAATACTGGAAAGAATGATAACAGTTCCTGGATTGGAGAAACTTATTTTTCATGAAGGATTGTTTTCATAGAAAGATTTTATAAAATTCAATAAAATGTAGCACTAGGTTCTCGGTAAGTGAATGTTTCCTTTTAAGGAAACAACTAATATTATCATTAACATTAATTATACAAACTAAATGTTTCATAAAATCTAGAGTAGCAACACAGAATAAAGCATAAAGATCAAAATCAGGTGAAGATTTGATCTGTCTTCCATGCATGTTTAGTTTTGTAAAATGCATTTTATTTGAATTGATTTTTAAGTAGAACAATATGCAATAGTGTCCAATTTTAGAAAGTGAATGTGTAAGAATAGAAAATTGCCAATTCTGCAAATCGGATCCTGATTAAAATTGCAGTAAATATTCTTTAAAATCTGTTCCATTCTATGAGGGTTGACAAGTGTACCAGAATACAACAGCTGGCCAACCAATGAGAAACCATTGCAAATTTGAAGATTCACTTAGGTGTCCAGTTATCACAACAAAGACTCAAGGGAGAACAATTTCTGAAGTCAATAAATCTAAGAGTGTCATTTCCAGAATATTAAAACTTTATGAAGATACTGTCTTCTATCCAAAAAGACGCATAAAATCACTCATCAGAATTGGCTTGTTCAAAGACTCTACATCGGGGCTTGTTTTGATACGGTAGTGAGCACCTTACATCAGGTAACTGATGACTTTGGATTGAAGGTGTCTTGTTAGGCAGTGTTACATTATTTAAAAGAAACAGAGCATCATGCTTGTTTTCCTGCTGTCAAATTTCTTATCAGCAAGAAGACCCAAAAAGCCAAAATTTCCTTTGCAAACAAACACATCTGGACCAATGAAAATTAGGCAAGAACGTTTTTCAGCAATGAAAGTAAGTTTAATTTGTTTGGATCTAATTGTAACAGTATATCAGATAGTGGATATCAGATACTGGAGTCATAGTAGAGTAATGGATAGTGGCTCAGATTGAGAAATTGGACAGCCAAGTTCAAATTCCAGTTGAATCTATTACATTCACTATTTACATTATTCGGACTATTGTCCTCATCTTTGTCGCCATGTTTATCACAACGTTTCGGCCGTTGTACGCTCTGGCCTTCTTCAGGTGGTTGGAATGTTGAAATGAACCCTTTATTTCACTCACTGGGGTAGACTGTTCTAGTTCCACGTGCCATGTTTAATGGATGTCAGTTATCAGTTATCTCCTGTTAATTTCCCTCTGAAAGTTCTCCACTGCCTTAACTGGGTATTGAACTCACACTCTTTGGATCCTGTCACTGGATCTAACCAATGCATTTATCCACTGTGCCATGTGTCCTTGAGGACATTCACTTATGTACTATTACTCTTGGGAAAGGTATGAATCCTCTTCTTCTCCCTCCCACTAGCTATGGGTAAATAGCCTTGGATGACAACTGGTCTACTGCAGAAAGAAATGGCAACCTACTGTGGGAAAAAATCTGCCTCGTCAGTCAGGTATCGAAAGATACATGATTGCCTAAGCATGTATCACGCATGGTGCATAACTGACTGACTGATATCAGATAGTTTAAAGGTGAGAGATTGATTTTCATAAAAAAAGATTTTGCATTAAAAAATAAGTTAAATTCAGATGTGGTAGTATATTGATATGAGAAATGTTCTCTGCTGCTGCTGGTGTTAACCAACTCATTTGGTTACATGGCAAAGTAAATGCTCCAGTGTATAACGATATTATTCAAAAGCATATTGTCCTTTCTCTGGGAACATCTGTGCATGAGCTCCTTTTTATGCAAGATAACAATCCTTGTCATAATACAAAAATAGTCAAAGATTTTTCCAAATGCTGAGGTCATGACATTGCCCATGTAGTACAGATCTCAATCCAATTGAGAATCTTTGGATTATCATTGCTGACAAAAAATCAGCAACAGTGACTAATTTTCAGAAGAAACTCCAGGGGAGGGAATGGGAAAAAATCATGTTTGCATCAATGTAACAAATTAGTGAAGACCTATGGTTATAGATGGTTATTTTCTAAACGTAGTTTAGATGTGGCACAAGGCCAAAAGTATGAGGCACCTAGTGAGGATCAAACTCACTTTTCAGTCATAGCTGATCTAGCGAAACAAGCTTGCTAACCATTACACAACGCTGAGGTGCCCTCTATGGTTATAGATGTGTAGAAGTAATTAAAAGATATAGCCTATACATGTCTCATTAATATTAAGTATCAATAATAAGGTAATACTGTTGTTAATTTAATATTGAAAAGCATTTTTGATTGAAAAAAAAGTTTCCTTGTTGAGTTCTGTAAGTGGATACTTTACAAAAAGTATTCAGTTGCAACTTTCCCAAAGTTTTGTGTACAGTTTTGTCACAGTACCAAACTGAATATAATGAATAATGTCCAATTCCTTGAGACCGAATTTGCCAGTTCATTTTATAAATGCTATGGTGTATTCCCTCTCTCTGGCAATCTCTTCTGTAGAATGAAATATTTCCTGCTTCTAGGAGTAGGAAGAAAAAAAGATAATGTTTCCCTACCCTGAATCATAAAATAAAGCTTTTGACAGTATTTATAGTTACGGTTGTGGAAAGCAAATATTAAAATTCTATGTGGAAAAACTTTCCTAACTAAAGTAAATCTATAAAACTAACATCATTTATAATCTGCTGTCTACTATAGAAAAGTCAAAAGCCACCATTAATGTATTGTCCCACATTTTTATAGAACACGTTTGATCATAAAGTTTGTTTAGAAAATATCCTTTAAAATAATTTATATTCCTAAAAATTTCAACAAAGATTATTTGTTATTTGATACTGGTTTAAAAACAAAAAAAGCATAAGAAATATATTTAAAAAAGACAATGACCAATATACATACATTGTATATGTACTAAATGAGATACATGGGAGAAACCAAATTAAATGCTCCAAAAATACAATGAAAATCTATTGATTGATTTTTGTTGCCACAAAGAGGTCAGGGCGCAAAAGTTTTAAGGGCTTTAACAGTTGACATTATTAAACTGAACTTGACCAATTATAGAGATGCCTTTTGAATTATTATATTATCTGTGTTAAAATCTAGGCATAACAGTGCATATTCAATTATGGCCAAACCATTAAATGGAACAAAAATGATAAGACAAAGATAAAGTATAAAATGCATTTTAACTTACAAAATTATACATCCATATGAATGAATATAGCTCTAAAAATTAAGGTCTGACCAGTTAAGTTTTTGTTGTTCTGGTGAGGCTGATTGAACTAAACTTATGCAGGAGAAGAAATATACTTATTTTAAATTATGTCAAAAATATTCCTTTCATCATAGATTCATCACTGATATTTATGAAGTAATTATCTTACATGAGAAAATAAACAGGAAAAGAGTAGTAATAATAACATGATAATATTCAGCAGTATACTTTATTCGTGTGAAAAATTTTCAACTTTAATAAAATTGAATTAAAAATGAAATAATCTCATTTAGATTTACTTTAATTAGATTTCATTATATGTCATAAATTAAGAGGATTTGAGAATTTATTCAAGTACATAAGCATATGAATTAATAAAGTACATAACAGAATTTGAGAATTTATTCAAGTACATAAGTATACGAATTAATAAAGTACATAAATTAAGAGAATTTGAGAATTTATTCAAGTACATAAGTATATGAATTAATAAAGTACATAACAGAACTTGAGAATTTACTCAAATACATAAGTATATGAATTAATAAAGTACATAAATTAAGAGAATTTGAGAATTTATGCATTTGCATAAGTATATGAATTAATAAAGTACATAAGAAGATTTGAGAATTTATTCAAGTGCATAAGTATATGAATTAATAAAGTACATAAATTAAGAGAATTTGAGAATTTATTCAAGTACATAAGTATATGAATTAATAAAGTACATAACAGAACTTGAGAATTTATTCAAATACATAAGTATATGAATAAGAGAATTTGAGAATTTATGCATTTGCATAAGTATATGAATTAATAAAGTACATAAATTAAGAGAATTTATTCAAGTACGTAAGTATATGAATTAATAAAGTACATAAATTAAGAGAATTTATTCAAGTACATAAGTATATGAATTAATAAAGTACATAAATTAAGAGAATTTGAGAATTTATTCAAGTGCATAAGTATATGAATTAATAAAGTACATAAATTAAGAGAATTTGAGAATTAATTAATTATTTCCTTTAAAGTCCATTTAATTATTTCCTTTGAAGCCTCTTTAAATATTTGCCCTGAAATCCCTTTAATTTCCTCTGAAGTCCCTTTAATTATTTCCTTTCAAATCCTTTATATTTCTATGGAAGTTTCTTGAAATATCTCCTTTTTAATCATTTCTTATTTCTGAAGTGCCTTTATTACAACCATCTCCATCTAAAAAAAGCATAATATTTTAAAATAATCATAATAAAAACAGGCTCAGAAATACTCCCTCTTTGTGTGCCATGTCTCCTCAGAATGTAGATGATCATGGCTCTCCACAATTTCCTGTCACTTTCAGTTCTAAATAAATTCTGTCTTTTTTTCATTTGCAAACCCTGTTCCACTATCTATTTTCTCAAGCTTGTCAAGTATGCTATGTATTGTTTCCCTTTGCCCCTCTTGCTCTCTATCTGTCCTGTGAGTAACAGATTTTCCAAGCCGTCTTTCCTCATTATGTACCCCAGAAATTTCAACTGTCATTTCTTGATGTTGAGTATAAGTTTCCTTTTCGTTTCCATTTTTTCTGAGGCTAAATAAGTAAATATCATATTTTCATACAAATTGCGAAAATAATAAACATTGTTGACTGATTAGAACATGTTTTGAGATATGACTCTTTGTCATTGTTACTGAGTAAGCAACATTGTTTACTTCAGTTTACCTTTAAGGAAGGAAAACATTGATTTCTGAATGAAATTTACTGGTCGTTTTCTGAGGCAATCAGCTAAAAGATTGTTAAAATTCATAATCACAAAGCTTATATAGCAAATAAAAAAGATTGCTACCACATAAATTCCAAGTAAAAGTATAATAAAAAGTTAAATCTCTTGAAAAAAATATTTTTGCATCAGAATAAGAAAGCTTTTAACATAACTTTGATGTCAGCATCTTTTTAATGATTGAACTTTTGGACCATTATTGTTTGTAAGTCATAAGTTTGTGAAATATAAGTGTTAGGCACAGAAACATATTAAAACAAACAGGTCACGTGACATAAACTATTAAATATTTTTTTATTAATAGATTCTTCTCAAAGAAAAATCTAAAGAAACCTTGTATCTTTTTTATTATTGTCTGTTCCTTGGCTCCAATAAAAACAATCTTGCACAGTAAGGTGAATGAAATGAAAAAAACGTATTTAAAAAAACTTAGAAATATGAATAAAAATATATATTTTTGTCTTTTCCATGAAAAAAATTTGAAATTAATTTTCTCAAAGGAAAATAAATGTTTGTTACTCTTTATTCATAACTCTCTTCTCTTTTCAACCCCAGAATATCTTCTTTTGTCTTTTAGTGTATTTTTTTTCTTGATTTGATTTCAAGGCCTTCTCCTTATTTGAAACATTTTTCTATCTCTTTCATTCTCTCTCTACACATTGTTTTCTCTTTTTCAGCTAGTCTTTAAAATCCCACTTCAAATTTTTGATTGTCTTTCTGGTTTTGTGCGCTCACTCAGTCTCCTTCTCCTTCATCACTTTGTTTTTGGTTTTTATTTGCCAAGGTTCTTTATTTAAAAAATGTATTATTTTTTTCATTAAAGAAACTGGGTATTTCTTGTTCCTTGAGTATTAATGCAGGCAGAATCCAATTATTCACAGCCAGCCTATAATCAGATTAAGACTACATTCAATAAGTACATGAAGATTCTTAGCTGTCAAGTTAATCAGAATGCCTGCATAAAGGAAAGATAAAAAGAACGAAGAAGAAGAATGAAGGAGGAGAATGATTGAGTAAAAAAGAAAGAAATATATAAAAGATAGTGAAAGAATAGTAGTAGGAGGAATCTGATGAAGAAGGAAAAGAAAAAACTTCATTAGAACAACAGTGAGAATCACAGAGGAAAAGAAACACATGATAAACTGAAAAAAAAGAGGCTTAAAAAGTTGAAAGAAAAACGATGGAAAATTAATATAAAACTGAAAACCTGGAAAAAAAGATTAAACTTCTTTTTAAGGCATAAATTTGTAGATATATGATAAGAAAAAGACAACTATTCCATACTGCAAAATTAAATTGCTGGTTTTCCAAATTTTTATAGCCTGTGATAATGCCTTTGGCTAATGCATGAAATTTTAATTCTGCTGTATAAAAGCAATGGCAACATGGATGGCCAAGGGAGACAAACATGAATATTCAACATGGTTTTAGCTATGATATTATGTCTAATGGAAGAGCTGGAAAAAAGGGGTTGGCATATACAGAATGACTAGGATTTATTAGATAAGAATTCTGTGAAATAATGCAGTAAATTGTTACTTCAGGCAAGTGATTAGCAGGAATTAATTCTCAATTTAATTTAAGGTAATAATGGTGGAAATAATACAAAACAAGTGCAAGAAAATCTCCCTGAAAACTTGTCATTCTGGGAATTTAATGGATCAATTCAAGTCTTCTTTTTCAAGAAAATTCCATTGAATTCAAAGAAACAAAAGAATTAAAATCTCAAAATACAGTAGATAAAAGTTTCTGGCTGTGTGAAGAAGATTCGGTTCAGTGAGGCTTTGCTGGAGTTATTTGGATAGAAATAAAACAATGGAATCATGCATAAAAAGAAAGATTTAAATTAAGAATATGAATTTCATAGTAAAATGCACATGAGATATTTTCAAAATGGCGTCCTGATCTTGATGCATGGATGTTTCTGAAGCCAACAGTGTTACTAAATCAAAAGCAGAGCAACTTAACATCTGATTTAAATCAAACAGATATTCAACTGAAAGGAAAAAAATCAATAAACACAGTTGATTTTCAATTTTTAAATTTGTTTAATAATTCTTTTCACTGGCACCAGACAATGTTTTTAGAAACTTTTCAATATTGTCAGTGTTATTTATTTTTACTATATATAGTTGTCTCTTCTGGGAATTGATAGTGTAATGGTTATGGGTATGAAAAGAGAATTTGGAGTGCTGAGTTCAATTCCTATCTGGTTCTGTTTCATTCACTTCTCAATAATAACTTTGGAAAAGGTGTAAATCCATCTTTCTGGGTTAAATATGTCATAAAAGTGCATATGGTAGCTGAGAAAAAAACAGAGTACCACTAGTGAGACAGAAAGAAAAGATGAGATATTTGTATTGCCGATATAGAAAGGATCTACGCAGAAAGTCACTTTGCGGGCAATGGAGTAAGTAGTAAGTGGTATTGAAGCTTATATCACATCAGAAGACAGAGGCCACTGGTGTTTCTTTGTGGGCAATGGAAGTGACCTGAAGGATGGTGGAGTCAGTAGGCAGTGGTGTTGAAGCTTGTATTGGGTCAGTAGACAGGCCACTGGTGGTTTCTATTACTGTCTACCTGCCTATTCTGCTGCTTGTGACTGTTTTTGAGCACCAAAAGTGGTGTCCTTTTAAACAGTCAGGGTGGATTCATGATTCAATATTTTTCTTTTTATGCTTTTGTTTTAGTGGCAACGTTTGTGATTGGCTCCTTTTGAATTGTATTTGATATTTTAGTGGGGATTTGTTATTGTGAGCCAGATGTGATACTCAGAGTTCCTGCACAGAGAGTAACTTTTTATTTTTAATTTTGCTTTTGTGGCATTCACACCTGGTTGACAGCTTAGTTATGTAACGAGTAGTCTCTTTTACAGTGAAATTATTCTCAGATTGTTTAATCACTCATTTATATGCATATTATCTAATCATTATTGTGCAGGATAAGCACTTAAGTATATATACAAACAAGAAACATTTGAACACTTGCACAGGCATTAATGATAGCCAATAAGAAGTGTGGTTATTGCGAATGTACAGTAAGTAGAGCTATGTTTCTCCTTATTTTAGATAGGAAAAGTTGCTCAGCCCTGGTGATTTCAGCCCTCTGGCAGCACCTTCCTCATTTCAGTAAGAGAGGAGGGATCAGTGCTAGCAAATTTTGTCCTTGGCCACTATGCATATGTATATATATGGTGCTCCACTTGTTAAAACGACATTGTGTCACATCCTGCCCTAGTGGGGAGGCTGGGTGAATATACCAATCCTATATGGGATTCTCTACCTTATTGACAAATTAACATTCTAAAGATAGTTTCATTCTGTATAAATTCTTCATAAATGGTACATACTAACAATTATAAATATGGTTACTATTTATTAGTACAGTTTTAAAAGAACTATGTGATGATGAAGGAGAAAACCAAGTCTGACCTTGAAAAAGAATTTGTGTTCTCTGTGCTGTCAAAAAAAATCAGAATCTAGATTGGATTGACAGGCCTCGAAATATGGTAACTGTTTGCACTTCCCTACTAGTCTTGACCAATCACAACCTTTCTTATCTAAATAAAAGAACACTACTTTGGAAGACTGGCTCTTAATGACTGAAAAATCTTTTTCCCTCATGAAGAGCTAAGGGTCTCTTGATAGTCTTCCAAATTAGTGTTGCATTGTGCATTGTAGATATAGATTTTTACCCTTTTTGACTTATACTCTCAACATTTTCTGGTGTTGAACCTGTGATACTGATTCATGACCTTTGGAATTACAACCACTGAACTTTTTATTATTGGATCTGAACTTCCCTTTTGCTGTTTCTCACAAAGTAACTTTTTGTGGTTTGTTAACTGAAAGAAGGATAAGAGTAAAAAAAAAAAAAGCATTGTTTTAGTACCTTATCTTAAAAATGGTAACTAAAAATGGTAAAACAGTATTTGTTTTTCCTTATTGGTTAAATTTTGATAAAAGCAGTATTAAGAGATGTTGCTATTTGATAAAGTGTTGACTGTCTTTTATGATACATGGCCATGGTGTAGAAACATCTGGAAAAGTGAGTGGATGATTAGGCCTGGTAGATGGCAAATAAAGCAACTTTTGTGTAGCAGAAGGACCAAACAGAGAGAGAGAGAGAGAGAGAGAGAGAGAGAGAGAGAGAGAGAGAGAGAGAGAGAGCGAGAGCGAGAGAGAGAGAGAGAGAGACCATCATTTTCTTCTTCTTTGTGCCATCTCTCTTCAGGATGTTGGGAATCATGGCTCTCCACAACTTTTCTATTCTTTGATTCCACTATTTTTCCAATGACTCTGAGAGCCTCTTTTTCATTTATTTCACTCATCTGTCAAGTTTATCCCATGTTAATTCTGGAGATGACGTCAAAGTTTTGAACTGTAGTGTATAAGATTGACCAACCCTTCTCTTTCTACATCTATTTTCTGACTCTAAGAATGATTTGAAATAATACGTTCCTGGTTAATACAGAATAAAATTAGAGCTGTGATATTTTTCTATTTAATATTTTTGCAATTTTTTTTTTAATAATGGTAAAGAAAATGGACAACAATGATGTATAATGTTTTTGTTCACAATCTCTTATTTGATTTGTGTCTATAGCCAAAGAAAAACTCACTAAACGTTTTCAGTGAATATGCTGCATCTCTTGTAGAAGAAATGTAGCAAATTCTCCAACAGAGATTCCAAAGTATTTCCAGCCTTTCCACACACTAGCAACAGGGCCTCCTAAAAACACTGTTTGATACAACAGAACATCCTACATTGAGCAACTTTAAGTTCTACTCTGACTACCTTGGAATGTTGACTTGAAAGAAGAAATTAATCTTTTCTTAATTGCATTCTTTCAGTCTCTGTAAAATGTAATTACAAACTATAATGTTTGTTTCTAAGCTTTCAACATTTCAGGACAACACAAACATGTATATACCTGTTTAAAAAAGGTGACAAATCATTTTATTCATTCTATATTTTTTATTTTCTGTTTTCTTCATTTTTTTTGTATTTTATCTGCAGTTCAATTTGTATTTTTGTGCAGTTCAATTTGTTTTTATTTTCTCTTTTGTTCAATCAATATTTTCTTTGTAGTTCAATTTGTTCGTATTTTCTGTATAGTTTGATTCATTTTTATTTTTGTTTGCAGTTCAATTTTTCTGTATTTTCTCTGTAGTTCAATTTTTTGTATTTTCTCTGTTCAATCCATGTTTCCTTTGTTGGTCAATTTGTTCGTATTTTCTTTGTAGTTCCATTTGAATTTTCTTTGTAGTTCCATTTGAATTTTCTTTGTAGTTCAATTTATTTGCATTTTATGTGTAGATCAGTTTATTTGTATTTTCATGCAGTTCAGTTTATTTGTATTTTCTAATGTAGTTCAATTTATTTTTATTATCTCTGTAGTTCATTTTTTTATTTTCTCTGTTGTTCAATTTGTTTGTATTTTCTGTGTGTCATTCAATTTGCTTGTATTCATTTCAAACATGTTTATCTGTTTGTTAATTATTTATAACTAAATGAGAAAGAAATCCCCTGAGAAAAATTTAAAACTGTGTGTGAAAATTATCTGTACACATTTTAGATGCAAAGCCTCTTCACTTTGCTATGTGTACATAGGTGTCTGTGTGTAGAGAATGAGTGTCATGACCTTTTTGGTAAAAAGGGTGTCTATTCAATGATTCATCATTAAACCTAATTGAAATGTATCATTTCATTTCTAAACCTTTTGCAAATCTCTCAGATACCATGTCCTTTATAAGCAGTTCATTCATGTATATCTGCTAGATGCACCATACCTGAGGATATAAATCTCTAGAAACATGTACTGAATCCTAAATTTGCATAAATACGCAATACATATGTTTGTGTATGTGCACCTACTCCACTGATATGCATGCATATGTTTGGACATTCGTATGTAAACGTACACATATGTGCACATTTATTCATGTATACACACTGATGTGAATATGATAGGTATATTGCATATTTTGGTACAAAAGAAAATTACTTTGTATCATCAAAAGTTCCAGCTTAAGAGTAGCCATCTTGGATGTCACCAGACTTTTTCTTATATGATGTCTATGAGGGTTTCATCTACTCTTAAGATTTAGAACCAATCCTAAATATATTTTTAATCCAAAATTTCTCTTAATTCAAGACAATGACGAGATTCCTACATTGGTAACAAAAAGAATTACATTAATGTTTAATTGATTTCTTCCCATTAAATTTAAAATTTAACCAGAATCAAAAACTTGTCATTATACAGAAAATTCTTTACAAAATCTTTCATTGATTTTAAGTTTTAAAACAATGAATGACTTTAAAATTAGATCTAAAAGTTATTCAACATTTTATATTTTGTTTTTATTTAAGTTTTTATTTTATTAATTTTAAGTAATGTTTTTGATTAAACTAATCTAAAATTTAAAAATTATAAAATAAGTGACAATTCAAAATGTATCTTTAATTCAATTTTTTTTTATTTATCCAATGTTTGATTCTGCCATAAAGAAGAATAATAAACATATTTTTCTCACAATGTAATTGTTAATTTCTGAGTGCATCAAAATGTCTGCCATTCATATACTTAGCACTATAACAGCTTCATTCAGAAAAATTATAAGCTTAAGAAATGTTTCTTTGGTAACATGATGAGAAAAAAGCATTTCTGTGGTGTCTCCTGAACTGTAGGAGTGCATTTGGCTATTGGATTGTTAAATCAGAGTGTGTATCTTTGTTTCTTCAGAAGATCTTATATAGTTACAAAAAGCAATTTCACTCATCTGCAAATGGAAAATAGCCTTAAGATGCATAAGGAAAGGAAAAAATGCATGCAATCCATCATGGTAGTCAGGGATAACTAAACTTTTACTTTTTTTCATTATCTTATATTAACTAATGAATTAGTTAATTGTGTGTGCATGTTTTCATGAGGATATTGCTACATTTTTTATATTTACCACAAATAAGCCTTCAGTAGTCTTGTGCCCTATGGCTGACATCCATCAACTGTATCTGACATCTCGTACAAAGAACAATCTACCTTTTAGCAATTATCATCTTCAATGCCAAGCTGGATCAAAAGCAGCAGCAGCAGCAGCAATGATATCAGCCGTTCTCTCCCTAATTGTTTTACTTGATTGGATTGTTAAAAGGTACTCTTTAATGAACACAGAGTTGATTGTCTTGTTTCTCATAGCACACACATCTTGGACACTTTTCCTAATGCAATTCTTTCTCTTCCTGTTTATACAATTTCACCTTTTAGATCCAAACTGTCAAGAAAGAACAAAAAGTAGAACCTGCTTCTATAAAAATCTTTGTGCAATGCATTTTCTCAAAACATTATCTTTCATTCTCTTTTCATTAATTTGAATTTATTGTTCTTAATTGAATATTAGGCTTTTCAAGAGAAATAAGTGCTTGCTTTATGGCCGGCAGAAGAAAAACAGGCCTTTTGTTTTACATTATATGATTTATATGCATAATGAAAAGATCTTACTATTATTCATTCCAAATATTGATTGCTAAGGAAATTAAAGAAATAAGATTTAATAATGAAGAAACAACAACTTTAATTACACACTATTTAGATTAATTTATGTATAATCTTCTTTTTTTATTTGATTTGGATATGATCTTTTGTTTTATTTGATATGAGTATGATATTATCTTTCATGTAATTCAGGTACGATCTGAGTTCTTATTTGATTTGGGTCTCATCTTTCATTTTATTTGATTTGAGTATAATCTTAATTTTTACTTGATTTCTGTGTGATATTTTCATTTGATATGAATATAACTTCAATTTTTCCTTTAACATGGATATTATTCTAGTTTTTATTTGATTTTGGTATGATCTTAACTTTTTTATTTGAGTCTGATCTCTCATTTTATTTGATTTATGATCTTAATTTTTATTTGATTCATATATTTTCTTTGTTTTTATTTAGTTCAGATATGATCTTTCTTTTTACCTTTTATTGATATGATCACAGTCTGCCTTTAATAAAGGCAGACTGTGATCAAATATCAAATATTAAAAGAAGAGAATTTTTATTATCAAGAGCATTTCAGAATAAGTAATTCAAAAGGAAAAATCAAGATAATTCATTATATGTTTAGAGAAAAAAATGAATGAAGAAATGTCATTTTTTAATACTTTAATAACTCACCAGTCATCAAAAAAGGCCAATTTATTTTTATCTATGTATTTCCTAAAATGCTAGTTTTTAACCATGTATCCAAAATTCTAACTTAAAACTCACTGTGCATTAACAATGGCTACACTTTGTTGCACTTAAATATCTTTAAACAATGATGGTCAAGAATATTCAACCCATGTTGTTATTTCCATACCATATTTAAATGACAAAGTTTTTGTGTATTCAATTAAGCAAGTAGAATTAAGTTTTTATCATTTAGATGCAATTTTAATTCCAATATTCTGTTCAAACAAATAAACTGCTTTTTTGTATTCTTGATGTTCTTAATATGTATTGGGTGATCCAGTCTTAAGACTTTGTCAGTAAAAAACAAACTTATTTCTTCAGAATTTTTTCAAAAAGATTTTTTTCTCTTTTCTTGCCAATTAAACAATGGACAGATTTTAATAAAGGTGAGAAATCTATCAATCTATTATGCAAAAATTAAAATAACATTGACATGACATTTTAACAGACATATTTACCAAAATTACACAAACATATATTGAAATACTAAAGAGGAAATTTATTCAATAAAATTTCCACTGGCTTCAACCATGGCCTCCAGATAATTTCGGAATCTATTGCAACTCTTCTGGATGTTTAAGTTGGTGAATTCTGCCATAATCCTTGCCTTCAGCTCATCTTACTCAACTGTGTCCCAAACATAATAGTTAAGAGGGTTGCAGTCTGGAGAATTAAGTGGCCAGATTTAAGGATTGATCTGGTCACAGAAATTGTCTAATAGCCATGACTGAGTTCTCCTGCTTGTGTAGCATGGTGCAGAATCCTATTGCCAACATAGGGTCTTCCAGCAGCCACCCAGGGTAGCACTACCTTCTCAAGGCACTTGATGTATGCCTCCGTGTTGAGCCTGAGTCCCTCATCAACAAATTTGGGAGTTCTTTTCTTATCAAAATTATCAGTGCCATACCTTTGTAATCCCCATTAGACTCATCTAACTCTTTCCAAATCATCTACACTATCCTCAGATTAACACTGAAACACTCTGAAATGTTCTTATTGGAGCTTCCAATTCAAATGCTAAGCAGCACACTATGTTGTTTCCAAATTTCTGGTTGAGTGAATTGAGCCATGGTGCTCTTTTTCTTACAGATGGTGCCCAACTGACCCTATTATTTTGTGCAGTTGACTAAATAAAAAACAAACAATGCGCATGTGTGAAATTAAAAATATAAAATGGTGAACATTTACCCATTGCACCCTGTATCTATCTCAGTCTGTTCATATCTATCTATCTATCTGTCTGTTATATTCCGTGCTAATAGGAATATATACTTGAGAAAACAAGGTGGATAAAATAAGTAAAGGTTTATTGTACAAAACCAATACAATAAGAATAAAGGTAACAGTTATGCACAAGGTCGTCGCAAGTCAATCCAGTAGTGAGTGCGACTACTGAAACGTCAGTAGTTTTCATGTAAGTTTGCGTCATACTCAACAGATCCCAGCTAGACAATAATTACTAACCTCCCCATGAGGTAGGATGTGGCACAAGGCCGAATTTAATGTGGGGCAATCCGAGCCCATAGGCTTGGCCAAAGATTTCCCGTAACCCTGCATAAACGGGTTCGGGTCTGTCTACTTCCCTATGAGACTCTGCCCTTTGGTATAGCCTCATCCAGGTTCCTCTCTGCCTTCTGAGAGCTGAGTAACACATCCCAGCTAGACTCTGTAATCCATTGACTTACAGATATATATCGGTAGTTACTACCTATAGTGTAGTCACTCATGGGGGTGACAGGTTATTCCATTACATCACTATCTATCTAGCTATCTAGCTAGCTAGCTAGCTATCTCAGTCTGTTCATATCTATCTATTTATCTATGAACATCCCACAGAATAGACACTCACACACCAGAATATAAACTTTATAAATCCCACTCTCATTAGAAAAGAACATAATTATTTATTCAGGAAATACTTCGAGGGAGTTGTGATAAATATTTTACCATCTATAAGCACACATCAGATACATTATATTGCATCACCAAGTTGTATAAA
Organism: Acanthosepion esculentum; assembly: GCA_964036315.1. Classification (NCBI taxonomy): domain Eukaryota; kingdom Metazoa; phylum Mollusca; class Cephalopoda; order Sepiida; family Sepiidae; genus Acanthosepion; species Acanthosepion esculentum. Next base: position 79,888,196 of record OZ038480.1, read on the forward strand.
ATCCATACTTAAAGAATCTAGAATATGTCTGTCTGCTACCACAACCGATATAACTTAAATTCTCTCAATCTCACAGAAAATGTCTTCAAATCAACATGCAGAAAATCACCAAACGTGGATAAAAATGCATATCAGATTAACGCACGTGCACGCGCACACACACACACACACACACACACACACACACACACACACACACACACACACACACACACATGAACAGATGAATACACCTTATCATCTGAGTTCTGCATAAATGAACTAGAATTATCATACACATACACACTTGGGTTATACACACAAATGCTAGTTATAAGAACGATGTATGTGAGGTCTATTTAACCAATGAAAAACAAAGACAAAAATTAAAAATAGTAGAATTTTCTTTTTCTCCTCCACATTTCATTCTCTGATGAAGCTTTAATAAAAGAGAAACATGTTATATTTATAAATGTTTCCTATTTGTTCCTTATCCTATCATTCTGTCAGATTCCAATCCATATTTGATCTATATTTTATTCCAATTCATACACATATATATGGGAGTAAAGTTGAATGAGAATCTGATGGAATGGGAAATATATAAGGCAATTTAGAAACAGTCTTTACTTTAATGTCATGTTTCACTGAAGATCCAAATTCATCAGAAAAAAGAATTCTTTTTCTTCTAAATTTTGCATATATATTTAGAGCTACTTTTGGTAAACTTGATGGTTGGCCTTTTGATTTATTAATGGAAATGATCAACCTATACAACTGAGAAAATAACAACAGATCATGAAATAATGCTTGGGGCTATTATTATGGTTAATAAAATGATGTGACCCTAAAAACTGATGATAATGTCAAGATAAATGCAAAGAGATATTGTAAGTTCTTGGACAAGATATTTTTTTCATTGGTGCAGATCACAACTAAGAAGCATTAAGATAATGAGTTCCTTCGTATTTTGAAATCTGATTAATGGATGTCTTGCCAAATAAAAAGTTTCAACAATACCAAATTAATGGAATGCCCTCTGAACTCTGAAGATATTAATCCTATAGAAAACTTGTGGTTCATCATAAAAAAATAGATTGATATGTGAATGGAAAACAATATGCTAGCAATAATGTAGTGGAAGCAATAACAGTGAAATGTAATGCGGAAACAAACTGTGATTTGGCTGATCTTCAACAAGTCAAAATGAATTAAATCTCAATAAATTTCACTGTGGTACAAACAATGAAGTTCATCATCAGACCCTTGATAAGTTATCTGAGGTGACTGGTTTGCTTTGGTGTCAATGCCAGTGAATGTTAACAGATTTGAAAATGAAATGTTTCTGCAAAATCATGTTTCAGTTTTCTCCCAGAGAATCAAAAGGTGAAAAAATGAACAATTATTTGAATGCAAGCCATCAAACAAATTCAAAATGACCTATCTTCTTCTTTATATGCTGTGTCTCCTCAGAACATAGATGATAATGACTCTCCGCAACTTCCTGAACCTCTTAATAAACTTTGTCTTTCTGTTATTTCTCCTAAGCCCTCTTACTCCATCCATTTACTCAAGCTCACTAAGTATATGTGTTGTTTTTCTCTGTCTGTTTTGCTTTCTATGAGTATCAGATTTTCCGAGCCCTCTTTCCTCATTATATGCCCCAGAAACCTCAACTGTTTCTTCCTGAAAAAGATAATTTGTTATTATTGGATATTTCTTCTTACAGAAAAATTAATTTTATTTCAAACAAAATTGACATTAATGAAACAAAAATGTTATTTACCTTAATCATATGAACATTTGATTTCTGACTTTAACTGTATAATTCAAACATTTTTTCTGTTTAAGATAAATAACCTTTTTGTATATGTTTGAATTAAAATCCATTTTTCTTGATGATAACAATTATTCAGCAAAACATATCAAAATAAGAATTTTAAAAATTATCTTATATATTTACTATTCCATCCACATGTTATCCATATGTCGATATACTCAATATAAGGAAAAACTACAGTACAAAATCAGGCAAATCCTTCACAACAACACAAAGGTGCTATATCACCTAAATAGCAAAATTCAACTGCAACTACTTGGGACATTGAGTATGACAAGCAAGCAATTGAAGATAAAAAAAATTACATGAAAACTTAGACCTGGCATACTAAATATAATTCAATAAAAAAAGCAAAGAAAAGCAGAACATACAAACTCCAATATGATAAAAGACAAAATACATGAGACATGATATTTAATAAATTAAATTTACGACATAATACAGTTGAACAAAATGGTTTAGAAAATGGCTAGTGTTAGCTGAAAGTGATTAGATGTGGAAAGATATATTTACAAACATGAACAGGAAACCAGGAAAATTATTAGAAATATTGAAAAAGCAAATAAAAAATAATCAACAATGAACTGTTGTTTTTTAGTCAAATGTGCATAAATGAAAAATTTCTGCCCATATATAAATATATATATATAAACATATATATGATATTAAAGAATAGTAAAGATTGATTGTTCATACTTTTCTTATAATATGCATATATCGTAAGCCAATGAAAGTTCAAATGATAAAAAAACAATAAAAATAATAATATTCATAAAAGGATTATTTTAAAGGTATTTATTGTAGGCCTTTTGACCTACAAAAAATTATCCCCTAAAAAGTCCAAATTCATTTTTTACTTTTCATTGAGAAAGGACACAGGCATATCTGAAATTTTCAATTTTAAACATCTTTGATCATGCTACTATTTAGTCAACAGGCCTACAAAAGTCATACAATACTAAAATACAATGAATCTTATTAGTCTTTTTATCAGAAGTATTATTTTTATTGTTTTTTACCACTTTAATTTCTTTTATTGGCTTACTATATCTATACACACAAACACAGACACACACACACACACATATATATATATATATATATATATATATATATACCTATAATGGATTGCATTGGCCGGGAATTGAACCTGGGCCGGCTGCATGGCACTCATTGGTCTATATATATATATAAATATATATATATATATGTGTTATTATGTAGTTATTAAAAATGTTATCTGTAGATTTAATTAGAATGAACTTTATGTAAAACTCATGCTGCTATCACTGATTTTGATTTGTAAAAAACATGTTTGTTCTCATAATCCTACGTTTCCTTGAAACATTGCTTAATTAAATTCCAATTTGTAGTTTAATCTTGCATGGGAAAAATACAATGGCTAAATATTCCAAGTGAAAACTCTTCATTTAGGCTCTGATCAAATATAAAGTGACATTGACAAATGAAAAACCATCACATTTCTTTATTTTTTCTTTAATAGTGATAAAGCTAAGATCATTATTCTTGCATTAATCAAGTTAATTACATAGCTCAGCTACATTCCCATTTAATAATGGAATAATTAATGAAACATTAATTATTAAAAGCATCAATATTATTATGTAAATTTGAACAGGATTAAAGTTTAAGTTTTAAGACTTTGTGATCGTCCATATACGGAAAACAATGGCTGATTGCTTTCTCCTTTTATAATCTCTCTATTTGCACAGACATTCACACACATATAGATTTTGCATATAAAAGATACACTTATATACATATATTGATTTTTACATGTACATATAAGTAATATAAAACCAGTTTAATTATATATATATCTACAGTATCAAACTGTTTTTTTTTTTTAAATCTAATAAATTCTTTATCTAATGAAAACTATTTTAAATCTAAATGTGTAGTTTTACCTTTGTTTATTTCATGTCAGATTCTTAAAGTTTAATTTATTTTTTTCATCTGAAAGGATTTATTGACATTTCACTGTTTCAATTACCTTACCTTTTCATTACTAACAAAAAAAAGAAAGGAAAAACAAAACAAAAATGAAAAGCCTCAAACGCAAATGAATATTGAGTTTTTTTTGCTCTAAAATTCTTTTAAGTGACCCCTTCTTAATCTGGATAAAAAAAAGAACCCCATTCAATAGTTAGTTTTTCAGACCTAAGCCACATTGTTGTTTGTATTCTCTTTCTTTTCTATTGGCTACTGTCTGATTGTGGAAGAGCTTCTCTTTTTAGCATTGAATAGCTTATTATTCATTGCCAGTGACAACCCATAGTTCAGTTGAATTTCTTTCAGCACTCTCTAAGATCTTCCTTCACACATGCGTGCTTTTATTTGGCCTCACACTCAAACAATTTGCCTAATGACAAGCAGCTGTATTCAAAATGGTCCGATTATTTATCAACTGGCTGTAGCTTTCTCCCATGAATTAACGACCTCTTAGTCAAATAGACCTCATTTGGAGGGGAACAAGCTACTCCTGAATACCTATTCTAAGGTGTGGGCCCATCTCCCTCATTCCAATGAATGTTAATTTTCTTTATTTTTTTTCTCTTCTAAGTAGAATTACAGCAAGAAAGATAATGAATACAAAGATGTAGCCTCGAATGCAAAAGGAAAAAACAACCACCGTGGGATGGTAAGAGGTGGGTCAGTGAAAACACATATGAAAATTCATCCTGCATATATAACAACTTTGAATAAAACTTATGAAGTGAGATAAAAGATTACTTTTAAACGATATACAAACATCTGCTCATTTCCTTTCAGTTTGAAATTAAAATAAATTAGCTTTTGCCAGTTTGGGTTTTGTGTAAACGATCAAATAGAAAATTTGGTTTTGGAATTAATTCAGAAATATGCATGAGAGGTTTGCTGTTTAGGATTTTATGTATGAGTTGCATAATTAATTTTTATTTTGTACATAAATTGGTTAGTTTTATTCTGTGGTTAATCTTTGATGATAAAGAGATTTATCGCCTGAAGCACTTTCCGGTTTAAATCTCAATTTTATTACCTTGTTTAGAATAATAAACCCATACATATCTCCTTTTTTCATAATGATTTCAAATTGTAGTTTTACTCAAAATTTCTTTTATTTTCTGGGTGGTGGTTGCCAAAATATTACCATAAAGCAATGTTAAGCTCAAGAATAACAGTTTTGGGCTCAAAGCTACAGAGGTTACATTTTACTGTTAGCATCACAAAACTTACATTCCTAAGGATCTTAAAATGATTTAAAACTAGCCTTAAAAATGATCTCCTATGTTTTACTATTGAAATTGTAGTGGCATAACTTGTGCTTGCAGTTCAATTCGATTGATTTGTCTTTTATTGTTTCCCAACACATTATTTCCAGCTATATAAAACCTGAAAATATTTTTAGATTGTAAAATTTTTTTGTAGACAATAATGGTTTTTACTGATACAAATTCTACTAATTAACCCATAGCTGGGAGAGAAGATGTGGGTTCATACCTTTCCCAAGAGTATTTGTTTGTAAGTAAATATAACAAATCCAACAGGAATTGCAACTTGGTTCTCTGATTTCCAATTCTGAGTAATTATACATTACACTACCCACACATCCCAGCTTACAGCACCTGGTATTCACAAGAGGTCACTCATCTAGGTACTGACCAGATTCACTGTTGCTTAACTTCAGTGATCATAAAAAACAATGTTTCAACTTAATATATTTGTAAGCCCTTGCAGTTCTTTGCTCTACAAGAAATGTGAAAAAATGTTTTGGGATATTTTTCCCACATATGCTAATGGCAATGGTAATATTAACTGTTTCCTTTATAAGGAAGCATTTTGCATTCATTGACTAAGCAGCCAGTACTGTTTTAAAATGATATTTATAACATTTTTCTCTTAAAACATATTTTTAGGAAAATAGGTTTCTCAAGTTCAGTAGCTGTTATTGCTCTTTCTAGTACTGATGGGTATTTCCTTCTGAACCTTCTATTTGAAGTGGTGTGGAATGTTAACATCTTATGTCAGTATTTTCTTTTTGAGTTACATGTTCTATCTGTTTTAGTTGTTGCTGCTGTTGATAGTCCTCAAGTGATGTGCTTTCTGTTATTTAGTACAGTTTGTTGTTTGTGACTTCTCTAGCACCAGTCCACAATGTTCGAAGAATGATGGTTTCATCAAGATCCTCAAGCTTCACTCATTCAAAGACTTTTTATACCATCGATGTTAAGAAACGGTTCTATACAGCTGAGAGTTTAAATATTTCAGAACGGGTTTGGTGCCATGCATGGAATTCATATAAAAGTCCCAATTTGACGAGGATATTTAAGAACATGATTTGAGTTTTCAAGTTGATGATTTGGTTTCATAGCAATTTGTAGTGTTGGGCAAAACTACCTCTGGCACAGTCTATTCTTTGTTCAATTTCTTTTCCCTATACTTAAGTTGCTATACAGCATGCTATCTGAAGATAGATATCCTCAAGTGAAACAAGTGAAAAGTTTGAGTAAAATTGTTGGACTTGAATGTATGAAATGTTCAATTATACAATTTAAAGCAAAGTTTAATAACTTTTCCTGTTTTTTCAAGAAATATTCATCTTACCTAATATTTGCAAAGCACACAGAAACCCATGATAAAAAAAAAAAAACAACATTTTATCTTTAATGGAAATATTTTATAAGTTTTTATTTAGAGTTGTATTTTTACAGTGTACTTGAACAACAGTTTGTCATGTTTTTCAGTGGAATTTGAAAAATCTTATTCTGTTTCACATGTGACTAAAATTTATCAAATATATACATAATGTAAAAGATGACATTAGAACACTTTTTTTCTATATGACTCATATATAGGTTGTATATTTTAAATATTTTACATTAAAAGTGAAAATAGAAGAAAATGAGATGCATTTTTGTCATTTGATGCTCATTCATTCCTGGAATTGAAGGATAAAAATGCTGTACAGGCAGCAAAACAGATATGTGCCATTTATAGAGATGGTTCCATAGCTGGGAGTACCATTCATAAGTAGTTTGCCAGGTTCAGAAATGGAAATTTTGATCTGTAAGACCAAAAACTTTCAGGTGGGTCTGCAATCATTGATGACGATTAAATCAAAATACTGGTGAAAAATAATCCATATTACTTGACACTATAAGGCATTTAAAACACTTAGCTACATAAATTGCTATGAGGTTTGAGTGTGTCATGATTTAATGGAAAAAAATTAATGAACTGCATTTTAATTTGTGATTCTCTGATCAGATACAAAAAAATAACCAATTTTTGAAAAAAATGATCACAGGCAATGAAAAATGGATTGTTTACAACAGTGTGGATTGAGAAAATGAAATAAACCACTGATAACCACTCCAAAAGCAGCTGTGAATCTGGAAAAGTGATGCTGTGTATCTGGTGGGATTTGAAGGAAATTGTGTATTACAATCTCTTTCTGTAAAATCAGACAGTGAATTCAGATAAATACTGTTCTTCAGCTTGACAGATCAATAAAAAGCATCCAGAACTGGCCATTCAGTAGGGTGTTGTCTTCCACACATCTATTTACAAACCTGGCAGAAATTGGTACATCTTGGCTGAGTTAACCTACAACACCTGCCATATTCACCTGACCATGAACCTTTGGATTACAAATTATTTTGATCCCTACAAAATTCTCTTAATGAGAAGAGCTTAAATTATTTGGATGTCAGTTAAAACCACTTAGCTCAGTTCATAAGCCAGAAAGATGCCAGTTTTTGAGAGGAAGGAATCATGAATCTATCTTAAGAATGGTAAAAAGTAGTGAAGAAAATGGCACAGATGTGGTTGAATAAATCTATGTACAAATATCTAAGTGTTGTCTTTGAAATTCACTTAAAATGCTACAAAAATTTGTTCTGACCAGTATAATAAATAAATAGTTTTTCAATTTGAGTTTAGTTTTTTGATTTGAGATATACCCTGGCGTTTACTATTGTTTTATATTTGTAGGCTGTAGAATTGAAATGTTCTCAACATTTTTTCTCAGTCTTTTTATAATAGATATCTTTTTAATGCAAATTTTTGATCATTCCTTTACTAAGCTTGTAAATCATTAACATTAGTTTTTGTCTCATATGCGCTTCATTTCGTTGTCTGTCTTTACTAATTTCTGTTATTGTTAGTCTATCACTTCAAACAGCAACAACAACAACAAGATCTTGTTTTTCCCATGCTGTTTTACTGTCAAGCTGTGTGTTCTTTTTATGTATATTTCCTCCACTTCTAATTGTGGTACATTATTCCTTTTAGTTATTTTGCTTTTATTTTTGTCATGTTTTACAGCTGGTCTTTCTTTGTTGAATCAACTCGAAAAGTTTTTTTTTGCTTACTTTTCCCATTACTTTTAGATCACCCATTGTCCCAAAGTTTTCTTTAATTTTTTACTGCGTACTTATCAGGATAAATCTATTGCTATATATTTCCTTTATCCTAAATTCTTGATTTTGTTGATATGACATGGATCAAAACTTTAAAACTTATTACTGTATTCTGATAAATATTTTTAATATTTATTACCTTATTCTGAAAACTATTTTTAACATTACCATATTCTGAAGATTATTTTTAATATTACCATATTCTGAAGACTACTATTTACCTTTACTACCAGTTTCCACCTCACTTATATTGTGGACTATGAATTATTTCAACTAGTTTCTCTTCAGTAATTCAAGTTTTACTCTTAATCTGAACATTTAATTTTTATCCAGAAATCCTTCTTAACTATTTTTCTTTTCTGTTTAAGTTTATTTCTTTGCAGACATGAAAAAGATTACCTGAAACAAAATGATTAATTATTTTGATCAAATTTATATAAATAAATTTTTTTAATTTTTACAGGGAATAAATGGTGAATATAATGATTAAAATACTTTAATTCAGAAGGACATTGATTGGAAAAATTTTTTTTCCTCTTCTTGTAAATCCTTCACACGCTTGAATTCCAGTCTTCTGAAAGGAAAGTAATGTGTTCTTGGGATGTGGAATTCCTCAGAAAGTTTGATGAACTTCTTTCTGTAGAAAGGAATAAAAAGAAAAAAAAGAAGTGAACTGTTATTTGTACAATGGAATTTTATTTTATACTCAAGAACAAAAACTCAAATGCACTGGGTAAACATAAATAAATATACATATACATACATGTTTATATATACATACATACATAAATATATATATATATATATATATATATATGTATATATATATATATATACACACACACATATATATATATATATATATATATATATATATATATATATATATATATATATATATATCTCCACACACATACTTACATATGAGTCTTCTTGTCTGTTAAAAAGAATACATGATGCAAATGAATAATAAGGGAGAAAAAAGAAATTAATAATAAAATAGACATAATCTGAAAGCCTGTAATAAATAAGTAAATAAGAAAAGGTATGGAGTTTTGAAATGAACATTTCATACAAAATGAATTTTGTAAGATTTCTGGATCCAGACATAATAAGATTACAAGTTCCTGAACATAAGAGAAAAAAAATTCCAAGAAATTTAAGATTCCTAAAGAATTAAAATCTACAAACTACAAGACGAGGAGCTAAGCGCATCCAATAAATCCCAGGCATTAGATCTTGTGTGCAAATGCAGAAAATGTACAAGGTTTGTCAGCAAGAGTGAAAAGTTTTGCAAGTTTGTCTTGTTGAATGAAGACTTGGAGTTGTTAAATCAAAAAAGACAAGTCAATGAAATAATACGATTCTGGATTTGGATTCTATCACTTTGTTTTCTCGTTAATTATTTGTAGTGATTAGGAAATGTGCTAATTTCTAATTGCTACATACTGTACTTCCTAAAAATGATGATGAATTAATCATCATTGTCACTACCATCATCATCATCATCATCATTTATCATTTTTACCTCCACACCACATATAGATACATGGACAAAACTTTTTACTGAAAATTTTTGCTATAGATTGTTTATATCTGTAATAAGAAAAGTATTATAATCAAAACAACAAAGGTGATGTTCTTTTATGTCATATATCCCTTCAGGATGGATATGGTCAATTATCACTCCCCAAAACGTCCTCTCCCTTGTAGCTCTAAACTATCATTTTTTGTCCCCATTTTGTCCCCTATTCATACAATGTCATTCAGTAGGTTACTCATTTGGCCTTGTTGCCTTCAGTATGTTTTGTGAGTGTTAAATTATCCAAACCCTCTTTCCTCATTATATGATGACATAACTGAATAAATTATTGAGTTATGACAAGCTCAGAACTCAGTTTTAAGCGTTTATATATCAGAGTTAGAATTATTTATAAATATTTTAATATTCATTTCATAAATTGTATCATCATGTAACGAAACAAAATATGATTTATAATTTTTAATTTACTCATTTAGCATAAGTAAATTAAAAATAATAAATAAAGATATATCTTCTTGGGGTTGACAAGCACCATAAGCATTCATGAATAGGAGTAATGGTGGAACATCAAGACTAGATGTTAAGATGGTTGTTTTTCTTTTAAGTTTGAAGGATGTGACAAGCAAGACAATATCTTCTGTAGAGAACCATATTTCTGTTGCTTCAAGTCTCATCATCTGTATGGAGATTGTCCAGTATTCACTGTCATACAGGAGGAGTGATATTACATAACTGTTCAGTACTCTTTTCTTTGTTTCTAGTGAAATCTTTCTATTTACTTAAATTTTAGAAGGCATCCAATGCTCACTCGGATTTCAGTGCCACACTTTCCATTCTCTGTTAAGAACGCTTCCCAGATATTTAAATTGTCATACTTGTTTGATTTTAGTATCTCCAATTTGCAATTTGCATGTTGAGCTGTTCCTTTTGAATTTTATCTTTTTGCAATTGATGTTTAGTCCTTTCTTCTTGCTTTCCTTCACTATCTTCTGCAATTCTTCTAGTTTCCTTTCTGTGTCTGCTATCTACACTGTATTATCTGCATATCATTACATTATAAACCCTAGGTTCATTCTTTGGCTGTTGAAGAAAGACAAATGTGCCTGAGCAGGTGTGTCCAACAGGGATTAGATAACCACCCTAGCAGAAGGGCATCCTTGGAAATGAACAGCTAAGCATTTGTTTTACTTACTTATACTTGTAGTATTTAAAATTTACAGAGATAGTTCAACAATAATCTTAAGAGCAGTTGGAATTATACATTTTTTGTTAAGTATGTACATAGTGTTTTTCTTGTACTGTGGCAAATTTGATTAAAAAAACAACTGTTTTAACTTAGTGTCCTGTTTGTAACAGTTGGTGCATATTAGCATTACTGTAATTAATATTCTCCACTTGTTAGCATTAATGTTATAATGTGGCACAATGCCACTAAATGTTAATGATCAAATGAAAATCAATATTATATATATACATATAAGAAAAAAGCTTCCAATTTACCGATCAGATTTATGTAAAACATTTTAAGATGTGGAATTATCATTATTATATGACTCATCTTGCTTGGTATACTCACAATATTTCAGCTGAATCACTTACTCATCTTTTATGTGCCATGTCCATTCAGAACACAGGCGATCATGGCTTTCCACATCTTTCTGTCTTTTGTAGCTCTTAATAAATTTTGTCTTTTTGCTATTTCTCTCAAGCCCTGTTCTGCCATTCATTTACTCAAGTTCATCAACTATGTTATGCATTGCTTTCCTTTGTCCATCTTTACTTCAATCTGTATCAGATTTTCCAAGCCCTCTTTCCTCATTATGTGCCCCAGAAATTTCAACTGCCCCTTCCTGATGTTAATTATAATGCTTTTAGTTCAACATTCCAAGAAGGTTACAGAGTATAAGACACCTGAAGAAGGCTGGAGGATAAAATAGTTGAAACATTGTGAGTATAACTGCTAAGATTAGTATACTTGTCCAAATAGAAAAGTATATAATTTTGGTCAAGACTTTATAATAAACTGGCCAGAATGTTTGTCACAAACAATGAACTTCTCTATCGTATAGTTATTGCAATTTCAAATTTATATTGCAGAAATAATTTTTATAGAACCACATTTCTGTTGCTTCAAGTCTGTTTAATAAGAGACTTGAGACAACAGAAATGTGGCTCTACAGAATGATACTGAGAATACCATGGACTGAACACGTGAGCAAAAACGAAATTCTTGAGAAAATGGAAACAGAAAGGACAGTTAAAATTATCAACAGAATGAAATAGTTGAAATTTCTAGTGTACATAATGAGGAAAGAGGGTTTGGAAAATTTGATACTCACTGGACAGATTGAAGGCAAGTGAGATAGAGGAAAACTAACTTACCTAGTTAGTTTGAGTGAAGGGATGGTTGAAGAAGGTTTATAAGAGATAACAAAAACACAAAATTTATTAAGATCTACAAAGGACAAGAAGCTGTAGAAAGCCATGATCACCAATGTTTGAAGAGACATGCTTCCTTAAAAAAAGAAGATGTGTTTAGTATCCATACCTTCTGATTTCTTTATTATATAAAATCTGCAATTATGCCAGGCAATACAAATGCCAGTAAAGCTTGAAGAACATCAAAAGATCCATAATCCCAGGAAGGACTATGAAATCAGTCAAGTGTGATCATGTGTCGAGGGAAAAGTGGGGAGATCATCAACATCTGTGGAATGAACTAAAATAATAGAGATCAACACTGAAAAATGATACAAAGAATCTGCTCAAATCTAGAGCAAAAGCAAAAGGGGCATCTTCTTATTCTATATGTCATATCCATACAGGACATAGGCGATCATGGTTCTCCACAATTTCCTGTTCTTTGTAGCTCTTAATAAATTTTGTATTTTCATTATCTCTTATAAACCTTCAATAACTTTTCAATATTATATGAATAATCTAATATAAATAATATGATATACATAATATAATATGAACATTATATGGTATATTTAATCAGGAAAGAACAGATATTATTTCACCATGATGTGGTAGTTAAAGAGATTATGTAGGTGTATCTAGTTACTTGGTAGTTGTTAGTTCTATTCCCGATTCAGGCAGTAAGAGTTTGTAGACTCTGTCCTAGAGCAAAAGAAAAAGGGGCATCTTATTCTATATGCTATATCCATACAGGACATAGGCGATCATGGTTCTCCACAATTTCCTGTCCTTTGTAGCTCTTAATAAATTTTGTATTTTCATTATCTCTTATAAACCTTGCTCTGCTATCCATTAACACAAGTTTGCTGGGTAGGTTATACATTGTTGTCCTTCTGTCTTCAATCTGTCCTGTGAGTATCAAATTTTCCAAGTCTTCTTTCCTTGTTATGTGACCTCAAAATTTCAACTATCTCTTCCTGATAATAAGTATAAGTGTCCTGTTTGTTCCCATTTTCTCTAAAACTTTGTCATTGTTCACATGTTCAGTTCAAGATATTTTCAGCATCCTTCTGTAGAACCACATTTCTGTTGTTAAGGTTGTGGCTGCCAGTAATGAATCTTGGTAGGACTATTAGTTCTCTCAGAATTGCCTCACTGTATAGGTTGAATAAGTCCAGTGAGAAGACACATCCTTGTCTTACACCCGTTTTTATTTTTGTATATTTATTGAACTCATTTTCTATCCATATGCAGGTGGTTTGCTGCCAGTATATTTTCTGGATTCTTCCAATATCTTTGACAAATCTCAAAGACAAATTAACTGTGAAGAATTAACTGGTACATGATATCACAAGGATGAGAACAATCTCTACTGTGGTGAATTGAACAAAGGAGCTGTTTTGAATTTCCAAAAATATGAGAGGGACCTGAAGAAGGCTAGTGGATACAATAGCCAAAACATAATGACATTAACATCCATGATGAGGACATTAGTTTGAATAGCCCAGTGTATAATAATGAAAATGTTTCATCCTTTCATTTCAGGGAGAAGTTAAAAATCTGATTGGTTTAATTTTTAACATGTTCTTTGGGAGTATTCAGTTTTCATGTTCAAATTGAAAATCTTAATATTAAAAATAAAAATTATAGAAATGGTAACATTTCTCTAATGTGTCTCTAATATTATTTTTGTTTTGGCCACCTTAACCAAAATATATACATGTGGAATTTTTTTAATTTATAAGAAATTTTATACAAGAATTTATGTCCTTAATGAATAGAAAAGATTTTTTTTATTTTTTATGTTTGAAGTTTATAAAATAAATTTCATTTTCTTTTACTTTCCACTGCAGATGATTTTGAAAGTTTCAACATTTCTGTTTACCTTTTCTGCTTTAAATAATTTTGCATTTATCAGGTTACATCCTTTGAATTATTTGTCCACACCTTTGCTTTATTCATTCACTAATATCATTGTTTATTCATAAAGTTCTTTTCATTATTCTATTTAATCAAGCAAAGATGACACCTGCAAACTAAAAGGTAAGGTACTTTACAATCTTATCAAAGCAGTGATAATAGTTTTTTTTCTGTTAGAAAAGTTTTGATTGTTTGTCTTTCTGACATTGTTGGTATTTTCGTTGACATCAGTTTTACCCTCCTCCAAGTTTGCCAATAGAAAAATTCAGGTCCAACCAGTTGAACAGGTTATTTTTTGCCAGTTATACAACATCAGAAGGAACAGAAACAAACAAAATAAACAAACAGTTTCTTGTATTGAATGATAAGTTTGAAGAGGAATTAAAACAATTTCAATGAAGTACTTGTTTGGCCCAATTTTCTTTCATAACTTTTATAAGATGATCGAAAGGAATATAGATGTGCTTCGTTAAGACTTAAATATTCATGAAGCATGAGTTTGGGAAAATTATTTTGGTTCTCAGTTTTTTTTTTTAAATGGTCAGACAACAAAAGTGAATAGAATTTTACAGCAGGACAATGAGAAAGAACATATTATAAAAAGGAATATGAAAACAAACAATGTATAATGATTTCATCAGTGGGTGTATTTGTGAACATTCTAATATCCTTGAGATGGCAGATGTCACAATGTAATTTAAATTGCCAGGTGTATCATACATGGTTTAGAGGATGGTGCTAGTTATAATGCAATGCCTACCTTGATTTTATTAAACTTTTGTTTGAAAAATAATTCTATTTTGTTTTTTACTTTTCTTAATAAAAATATTGTAAAAGTGATTTTAAAAAAATATTTGCAGATTTGTATTTAGATTTTCTAGGTGTTTTCAATTTTCAATCTAACATAATTACAGTAGACATCAACAGCAGTTGAGATCATATATCCACATTACCACATCACCACTCCACTACACCAGCACACCACATGGCAGTTAATTGTGAATTCTATAATCCTTTGCATGATTTTATAATATGTGCATCACCAGGGTTACATAACATTTTGAATATAGAGTTGGTATTCCCTTAGAATGGTTGCCAGTCACTGCTAGTGTACCCTCCAATTTGTAATTTGTATGTTGAACTATTCCATTTGCTAACAATCATACATTCTATCTTGTACTTTCGGTCCTTTCTTCTCGCTTTCCTTCACTACCTTCTGCAGGAGTTCTTGTATTTTCCTTATTTCTGCTATCAATAGTGTGTTGTCTGAATATATTATGTTGTTAAGATTGTGGCTAACAAAGATGATTCTCGGTAGTTCTAATTCTCTCAGAATTGTTTCACTGTGTAGGTTGAATAAGCCCAGTAAGAAGACATATCCTTGTCTTGCACCTCTTTCTATTTTTGGATATTTACTGAATTCATTTTCTATCTGCATGCTGGCAGTTTGATTCCAGTGTAAGTTTTGGATTGTTCAAATATTATTCCTACCTTCAAAAGTCTCTTATCGTGCATAAATACTTAATTCATTAGCCTCAGGTGAGATCACAGAGTTTAAAACTCCACATTGCAGTTAATTGTGAAATCCATAATTCTTTCCATGACTTTATAATATATGCATCACCAGAGCTAAATATGATTTGGGATTCAAAGTTGGTCTTCTCCTTGACTGGTTGTCAATCCTGGCTAAACAGGCTAGACAGACCATGAATCAATAGATTGTAAAGTTCTTTCCCATTTTTAAAAATTATGAATTTCTTTCAAATTAAGAGTGAAACAAGTATAGAGAGAAGGGATAGATCCTTCCCCAAAGATATTTGTTCAAGAGAAAATGTTATGAACTTAAGCAGAATTTGGACCCAGCTTATTTCAAGCTGCTAACCTGTTCATCCTATCTTCTCTTTTTCTTCAAAATCCTTTCTGTGGTTGTATAGTATCTACTTTGCCAGAGCTAAATATTGTTTAGAATTAAGAGGTGTCTTTCTCCTTAATTGGTTGCCAGCTGCAACTAGAAAGCCCAGTCTGCTTGCTATTTTTCTCATAAACAATGAATTCATAGATTGTAAAGTTCTTCCCCTTTTTTTTTGCAAAACTATGAATTCCATTCAAATTAAGAGTAAATACAAGTATAGAATTATTGCACATTGTTAGCATCAGTGATATTGCTAATTTACATTCTTCATTTTTTCAAAGTTCTACAAATATTAGTATAGAAAGTGGAATTGGCAAACCATGTTAAAATTCCAGCTAGATTGTTGCATTCACTTTCACACTAATAATGGCAAGAAAGGCATGAATTTATCTCTTTTTCTCCCAACTGGCAGAGCAGACTAGGCTACAAAATCAACTGGTACAGGCAACTAGTTCTAAATTTGTAATTTTTCTCCAATGATCCTTTCCATTTACAAATGTAAAAAAAACAAAACAAATAAAAGGAAATTAATTTACATTTATTAAAGAATCTCAAAGAATTTTAAATTTTTATATAACTCTTGTTTGTATTGGAATTGTAGTCACTTTTGTGCCATTAAATAAGTTCCTGTGTTGAATTAAAATTTTGTTGTTTTAATCATTAATCTTTTTTCTCATCTTTTAGACAGTAATTTTGGGGGGTTTAAACCAAAATTTGTTTTTATTGTTAACTTCTCAAATTATATATTTTAACAAGCAAAATCAGTCACTTTCTTAAATACCATAACATAGCTTCCCAATAGCTTTTCTATAAATATTTTCATGGTAATTGTTCTGATGAACATTGCTCTATGGTGCTTAATTTTTTAAAGTTGTTAATTTTATTCCCCACCCCCACAGACAAATTGTACATATGGGAACTAGTTAGGACTTCATAGAGACCCTGAGGTATTATGGTGGCTGTAGTAAGAATGGTAAGTAAGAATGTGTTGTTTTGGTGTAAGGAATACTGTGGTATGTTTGAGTCAGTAATCATGGCTAGCTAAATTTAAAACAGACTGAAGATCAGCCTTCCCCTATCCTTCCTTTTGGCCTTGGACCAGATTTTTGTGTTTTCAAAATGAATATTATTTTCCTCTATGGTACCTAGTCTCTATGAATGCAAGGTCTCATTGTTTTACCGTTTAATTGGGCAGATGTAACTGTACATTCTATGCTGTTTCTTTTCTTGTACTTTTCGCTTGTGGAACTCTCTTCCAGCTTCTTGCATTCCAGTTAAATTTGATCTTCAAAAATTTAAATGCAATGTCAATCATTATCTTCTGTCTTCTTAATTCCTGTTCTTTTATTGTTCTCTCTCCTTAATAATATTTTTCTTTCACACTCAGTAATTCTCTGAATCTTAGTGACTTTGTTGGTTTGCTTGGGGCAAAATGATTAAAAAGAATAATAATAATTTTCCTGTGATATTTTGGAAATATGAAATAGCTCAATGAAAATAACTGATTAATTAAGATACAAAAGAACCCATCTGCACCTCTTATAAGAGATGCTGTTTTTATGCCAATGATTCAAGATTTGGTCATCCATGGTCACTGTGTCTGAAGTAACCCCAAGCTTTCTGAAAGGAAAGTGTTCCAATATCTTATACTTTTAAATAATCTAGATTCTTTCTTGATTTCTATTAACTTATTAATTGATGTAGGTATTAATTAATTACTAATTATCTCTTAATTAAAATTGTGGGCACTTATTGTTCAGTGTTAAAATTATTGCCAGCATAAAGAGTTGTAATGAAAATAATAAAAGGAATTTAGAAAAGTAGATACTTTTAAATCTATTTACTCATTTGATAATGCATGTTGATGTACAGGCTTATTTAGTCACTTGGTAATATGGGTTGTCATTCATGCCTATTTAGTCATGTACATGTACGTGCTTCAAATCAGCACAAACAATGTGAAGGTGACTTCTGTTTGGAACTTAACTGCTATTTATTAATTGAATGAAATGTTGAAAACTGATTTCTATAAAAATAGATATCACAGGTTGAACAACTTGCAAGCTGTTTACTGTCTTGACAATCTAATTTTTTTTTTGTTATTTCTTGAATATAAAAGTCTTTACTGACCTTCTCATAAAAAATAGTATAATGTGTTTTCTTCAGTACTAAATACCAAGCATCTTATATAATTGAAACTTTAGATAAGTTTTATCAAACTTATTGAAGCAAAAAGAAAAACAGCAAATTTACTGTGATTTTATGGTTACACAGATATATGCAACCAAAATAATGTTTATCATTGTACAGATGGTGAAACTGGAAAGCTATAGAAATATTTCTTTTCCTTTTTCTATTGAATAAGAATTTTTTGTATAATCCATAAAATTAATCATCCATGATAGATTAGAAAAAAACAGGATGGCAATCAATCTCAAAGGCAAAACTTTGTTAGGGATTGTCCTTTTGTCGATGGAAAACTGTATCCTCGATAAGAAATGTCTCATTGAATTGTGTACTGTAACCACTGGCAAGTCAGTACCCATATGGAAATGATTCCATAATGCTAACAGAGAAGGTATTTGTGGTTATCAAAAATGATTTAAGAAAAGTAGATTTCACAATTATTTAAGGTTTATGCATGCTTCAAGGTGGCTAGGCAGCATGTTTGACTGATTTGTAAGGTTGTGGTACTTTTAATGGTTAACAGGTTGGGGAGGATTAGCCGAGTGTTTTGATAAATGATTATGGGCTGCTTTTTAGGATTTTGTAGATTGGAACAGACAATGAGAATGCATGCTTTGTAGTTTAAGGCCTACAATCTAGCAGGTGAAAGTGGGCAGATATAACTCTTTCAGAAGAAGGAATCAGTTGACTAGGAGAACTTGATAAAGCAAAATTGAAAAATAGCTTGATAATTTGGAAACAAACAATCCCTGGACTTATTTGTATTTTTGAAAAATCTCATACATATTTTTACATTTGAAGTGAAAATTCCTATTTAAATGAAAAAATAATTAATAATTTCAATCATCTTCATTTGGATGAAACTCATGCCTGCTAATTATTCAGTTGTTTGCATTAAAAGACATAATTCACACGTGAAGATTGTGTGGTTGTTACACTGAAATCTTAAAAACTATTTTAATATTTGACATTATGAGTCATGACCTTGAATTCAGTCATTTTCTTGCCATCATGACATGGCTTCCCTCTGTCTTTTCTATAAATATTTTCATGACAATTCTTCCATTGAACTCTCCTCCTTGGTACCACAACTGCATGAATTTAAGCTCACTACTAGATTGGCAAATAGGTCTTGTAATTTTACTGTTGAAATTGTTAAATGTAATTGTAAGTTCTGTTCTAATCGTTTCTTTTGTTGCAGTTCTTGGTCATAGAACTCTCTTCCAGTTCCTTGCTTCACTGCCACGTATAGTCTTCAAAAATTTAATACAATGTCAATTGCCATCTTTTGTTTTCCTGAATCATGTTCTTTTATTATCCTTTCTCCTCACTAAAGTCTTCTCATTTTCTTTCACTCCTGGTAACCCTTGTGTCTTAGTGGTATTATTCCCTTGCTTGGGGTGAAATGATTAAAAGAATGGTTTAAACTTGTTGAAACAAATATATTATGCATTGAAGTCAAGAATGAATAAAGATTCAAATTGATATTAGATTTGCTATGTAATGAAACTTGCAAGAAAATATAAAACAAGTATTGGGTTTTGCCCTAAATGAAACAAGAGGTGTGATTGATTCGCTGAAATTGCTATCACTGATATAACTTTTGCAGATGATTTGGTTCTTGTATCCGATGCTCTTAGGCAAGCAAAACTGTTTGTTTTCAAATTAGTATGAGTTGGATTCAATATAATTTAAATTAAAACAGAATTCATTTTTTTAATCAAGCAGAAAGTGATCTTATAACACTCAAATGTGTCAGACTGAATGAAATGTATGTTTTTTTTTTATCTGGGATCATGGCGGAACTCACAAAAGAATTTCAATGGAATGAACATCAATACAGAAAGTGAATAAAATATAGAAGGGAAAAACTTTAAAAAATGTCTGTACATGCAACTCTTTTGGTGGGCAGATTATGGTCTGTGGGCTGCATACACCTCAGTTGTTGATTTTATCTGGCCTGCAAAGGCACAAAAAAACATTGTTTTCTTTAAAACACTATTAAAAACATTTGGTATATTATGGTTAGATGTTGGAGAAAATAGTAATTTATTTTAAACAGGTAAAAAGACATGAAAGGCAGAAACCATATACATTTAATGTTTATTTTATTTTCATAAACAAAATCATAAAGTAATTTTCAGCTAAAAGATGTGAATATGCAATCTGTCTTATGTACCTCAACAAGTAAACTGAATCCTGATAATGTAAATGAATCCTGATAATGAAAAAATTCTCAACTGCACAAATCTTATTAACTGTAATAAATTTATTAAATATGAAACCCATTTCTCATATATTTTTGCAGTTTGCTCAAAAGATGTGTTGACTAAGCAAATGAATGGACAAATAACGTGCACATGTGTTATTATTTACAGTGTCATTGTGAAACTCTTATTGTTTTTTGTGATGCAACCAACTTGTCATAGGGCTGAAAATTATACAGCCCTTCATGAAAAAGGTTAGCACACTTCTGCTTTAGCTCAAAAGTAAAAATAGTCCTCCTATACATGTCAAGCAGTTTTTTTTTTTAAGCATTTCACCCCAAGCAAGGCGGGATGCCACTAGCATTCAAGGGGTTACAGAGAGTGGGAGTGAGAGTAAAGAGGTGTGATAGAGGAAAGGATGAAGAGAAGGACAGGGAATAGATCAAGGCAATCTAGAGATGTTGATTGACATTACATTTGAATAGTTGGAGATTATAGCTGTCAGGGAAACAAATAATAGGAAGGGAATTCCACAGATGGGAGGTGTGAGACATGAAGCTATTGGAGTAGAAGAGATGGCTACATTTAACTGTTTCAACAGTGAAAGGGTGGAACTGAGATGTCAGCCTAGTTGCACGTTTAAATTCATGCAGTCTGGGAACTATTGAAGGTAGCTCGTTGGAGCAGTTACCGTGAAAGTATTTGTAGAAAAGACAGAGGGAGGCAACAACACATCTGTGAGAGAGTGACTGTAGACGAGATGCTA
Organism: Acanthosepion esculentum; assembly: GCA_964036315.1. NCBI lineage: Eukaryota > Metazoa > Mollusca > Cephalopoda > Sepiida > Sepiidae > Acanthosepion > Acanthosepion esculentum. The sequence continues at coordinate 79,909,393 of OZ038480.1, forward strand.
GATTAGGGCCAATCACATTGCATATCTGTCTCTGGATTTTGTTGAGGACCTTAAGACAAACAGCAGGGACACCGGACCATATATGGCACCAGTATTCCATGCAAGGGCAAATGGTCGATTTATAGATTTGAAGGATGGACTCGGGTGAGAAAAACTTTCTGGCATGACACAGGGAACCAACTTTCCTTGTGGTGGATTGTTGGAAATTAACAAAATCTACATGTGAAGTACACTATATTACTGAGAATCAGCTCGAAACAATATTTGCCCAATAAAAACTATATAGGAATCTATTAAAGATTATGGACCCAATCTGTGAAAGGCAAGTGCAGTTTAGTGGCCATTGCTAGAAATTTAAGCATGAATCTGTGCATCAGCTTATACAGGGTGTTGCAGAAATACCTCCCACACTTTAAAGGTTGACAAAAAGAGCAAAGTAACTGTTATTAAAAATTTATTTCACTTTATTTATTTAAACAAAGTGTTACAGTTTTTATTCATTTGGTTTTAAAAATGACATCCTCCAAAGGGTGGCCACTATTTATCATACATTGTTGTAAGTGATTTCTAAAGTTTTCCATCATCTGAATTTTGACTGATTCCAGGTGGATTTCTTTTAACCATTGAACTGTGGCCTTGAGATTTTCAACCCATAGCAGTATCAATTTTCTATCAAGAACAGCATCATTTGGACGTAACATGAAATGAGCATGAAACATGCTCTGTGTTGCAATTACAGATTCAGCAGTCTTAAAAAAATGTTTCAACAGTAAATGCACAATGTGCACTAGTTCAAGACCTGATAGTCACTGGTGGCATTTGAAAAAATAATAAGACATTAGCTAAATGAGGACACCATTTCCACTTGCCTAAGTTCACTAGCACAAAATGTGTGAGGTATTTTCTGTTGCACTCTTTATTATGGGAATTAAATTGTGGGAAACAATCAAGAGGGTAGAGCAGCAAGAACCTTCATTGATCAACTCATGGATGACATTTTGGAATCAGAAAGGAAGAACTCAGTGGAGCTAGGAATAACAGAAATGGTTGGAAAGAAGTGATCAGAAGTTGTCATTTGAGGACAATCAGATAGATAGATATATTGGAATTTATTTGAAAGTGGGCAAGATTGGCAGTGTTTTTGGACATGTGAGTCTAAGAAAAACTCAGAACTATGAATATTTATAAAATGAAGAAAACTATATTTTTAATCCTTTATTTTAAACCATATATAATTAATAGAGAGGCATGGTGGAGTAATGGATAGGGGCTCGGATTGAGGAATTGGAGAGCCAAGTTTGAATTCCAGATGAATCCATTACATTCACTTACATACTAATACCCTTGGGAAAGGTATGAATCCTCTTCTTCTCCCCCCAGCTATGGATAAATAGCAGGACAGACCAGGTTCTATAGCCTTTGGATGACAATTGGTCTACTGTAGAAACCTACTGCGGGAAAAAATCACTCATGTGTGTATCATGTATGGCATATAACGGATATAATTCATAATTTGGATCTCATAATATAAGCTTATGTGCAAACCTCAAAACACTCTAGTAATAATATTAAAGTAAATAATATCAGGAAAATTTCCTTAGCAACAAAGAAAAGAGTACTGAACTGTTATGTAATATCACTCATCCTGTATGGCAGTGAATACTGGACAATCTAATCACAGTTGAAGAAGAGACTTGAAGAAACAGAAATGGGATTTTACAGAAGGATGCTGAGAATACCATGGACCAAACATGTGAGCAATGATGCAGTTTTAGAGAAAATAGAAACAAAAAGGACACTTACACGCCTTATCAGAAAGAGAGATTTGAAATTTCTAGGGCAGATAATGAGGAAAGAGGGCTTGGAAAATTTGATATTCACAGTCTAAATTGAATGCAAGAAGAAAAGAGGAAAATAATGCATAGCCTGTTTAGTGAGCTTGAATAAATGGATGGTGGAGCAAGGTTTAGGAAATATAATGAAAAGACAAAATTTATTAAGAGCTACAAAGGACAGAAAATTATGGAGAGCCATGATCGCCAGTGTCCTGAAGAGGCATGGCACATAGAAGAAGAAGAAGAAGAAGAAGAAGAAGAAGAAGAAGAAGAAGAAGAAGAAGAAGCAGAAGAAGAAGAAGAAAGATTATTTCATTAGAAACAAAGAAAAGAGTACTGGATTGCCATATGGTATCCATCCCCTTATATGGCAGTGAATGTTAGACAATCTCTCTGCTAAATTAGAGGCAGCAGAAATGTGGTTCTACAGAAAGATACTGAAGATTCTATGGATGGAGCGAGTAAGCAACAAAGAAGTCTTAAAGAAAATGGTAACAGAAAGAACACTTATACTCAGAATCAGGAAAAGAAAACTGAAATTCCTTAGGCACATAATGAGGAAGAAGGGTTTGGAAAACTTAACCCCTACAGGGTATATTGAAGGCAAGAGAGATAGGAGAAGGCAGAGGGCTACTTACTTGACAAACTTGTTTGAATGGTAGGGGTGAGGAATTAGCAAATGAAGGAAAACTGCCACATGTGAAGGAATGTTGTGGAGAGCCATGATCCCCTATGTCCTGAAGGGACGTGGCACATAGAAAAAGAAGCATATTCCATATGGTGTGCAAGGTGAACAAAAATATAGGAGTTAGCAAAATTTGTCCAACCCCCAGATTAGTTGCCTGCATATCTGTTGGCAACCCAAAGTAAAGGCATAAAATTTTAATTTTATCATAGCATATCTTTTCCTCTACATTTTTGTGAACTGATTGCCACTTGGAAGATAAAAACTGAAAATAAAAATTAATGTGGATATTTGTAGTTATTTTCACTTTGGCAATTCCGCATAATTTGGCTCCGAAATAAAGAATAGAAAAGAAAAAAGGAAAAGAAAAAAATGGTTATTATTTTCTTGACAGCTGAGAGTGATATTGTCAACAGAAACAACTGTTGCAGTCCAATCAGTGGTCAGTGTTTCTGGCCACAGCTGAAGACTAAGATGATTGCAATGAAATTTCTAGATACAATTGTTTATCTCAGGTTTTATTTCATGATTTTTAATGAGCCACCTTAATAGCAACCTAGGCATTCAGGTTGAATATTACAACAGTTGACATGTACAATGGGAAGAAAAAAAAACAAAAGAAGATTGTTTAAATGATAAGAGTTTTTTTTTTTTAATCTGGCATTAACCAAGCAACTGAAAGAAAAGTGTGTACAACTTTATTTAAAATTCAAAGAATGATTTGTATGATTCCATGCATTACTTGTTACTTGCACAAGTAAAAAGTAATTAAATGTCATGATTGGTTATGTACTGAAGGGATTCAGGACATAACCAATCATGGCTCTCCACAATTTCCTTTTCCTTATCATCAGTGAATTGCCATGCATTCTTAGGGGAGCGAATGGAGTAGTTTCCCATTTCCTTTTTGATGTTTGAAATTCAGAGTTTTCCTTCTCTTAGATTAGTTGCCACCAATGCTTGAGAGCCCAGTCTACACAGCTATTTAACCTATAGCAATAGGGAGAAGAAATGGACATATATTTCCCAAGGCTACTAGTATAAAAGTGAATGCAACTGACTAGCCTGGGATTAGAACTTGGTTCATTGATTCCACTTTACATTACATCATATCTTTTCAAAATTTACATTTATCGATATATTTGTATTGATTAAATCAGATCAGTAATTGCCCAATAGATTTGTATGTGTCTGTATATATATTTACAATGCCTATGCTTAAATATGTTTGTTTTTATTTTTTACTTATTCATTTTTATTTCAATATTTTAGAATTTTTAGATTTTTATTTTTTATTATTATTTGTCTTTTTTCATTTTTTTTTTCAATTTTTGAATTATTTAATGCTTGTTTTCATTTCACCACATCAGTAAATCACTTTTCCAATAAGTGTGTGTGTGTGTGTATGTGTACATGTATCTGTCTATGTTTACAATGGATCTGAATTTTTAAATACATTTTTATTATTTATTTATTAATTTTCAAATTTAATTTTTTAATTCAAAAAGCTTTTTAATTTCTTATTGTTTTTATTTATTAATTCTTAATTTTTACTTTTTTGAATTAAAAAAATCCTCTTAATTTGTTATTGCTTGTTTGTATTTAATTTTAATTTTTAAATACTTTTATTAATATAGTTGTATTAATTTCATCAAATCATTAAGTGATTTTCCCAATATATGTGTGTGTGTGTGTCTGTATATGTTTACAATGCACCTGAATTTTCTAAATGATTTCATGCAACATCTGTCTAGATAATTTTTTTTATTAAATCTAAACATATCAGTTATAAAAAAAACGTTGCTTTTTGTCTTGACAGCTCGCTTAGCTTTTTTAAAATAAAAACCAGCTATACAAGTGCAATGGGTATGTTACAGTGACATTTTTTTTTATTATCCTTGCCAATTTGACTTTATTTCTTTGATAAGACACATAAATAATAAACTTTTTAATTTGAAGATTGAAACTCCAAATAAAGTGACCCCTGGACCTGTGATCTGCAGCCTCAATCTATAACATGGAGTAATATTCGACTGATTTTGAGAATTCCCAGTAGACAGAGATAAATGAAAAGGGTTCATTAAAAATATCAAAACAATAATAATTCAATTTGTTATCTCTTTTAATAAGTGGAAATTCTTCAACTAATTGTATAAATATATGTTAGCTATGTTTACTTTTTATTTTTAGAATCATTTCACATCAAGCAAGGTAGTAATGTTACTAGTATGCAGGGGATTACAGGGATTGAAATTGGAAGACTGAAAATAGGGAGGATTGAAGAAAGGACAAAAGGCAAATGGAGTTCAAGAAGACAGAAGATGGCAACTGAAATTGCATTTCAATTTTTTGAGATTGTAGCTATTATGGAAGCAAGGAAATGGCAGAGATTTCTATGGGTGGGAAGTGCAAGAAAATAAACTATTGGAGTAGAAGCTACATTTCGCTATTTCAACAGTAAAAGGGTAGGACCTAGATGCCAATCTAGTACCATGTTTAAATTCATGTATTCAGGGCACCACGGAAAAAAGCAGAACAGTTGCCATGAAAATATTTGTAGAAAGAACATAGGGAAACTACGTCATGTTGGTGAAAAAGTGAGATACCAGGTTAGGATTGATTACATTGCCGATCCTAATATAGTCTGATATATTCCGATTATTTGTTGAGGTTTTAAGAAAAATGGTGTGAACCTACCATTCACATCATGTTATCAACCACATTCTACTCTGGCCATGATAATAATTTTTTTTTTCTTTTTAATCATTTCACCTCAAGCAAGGCAATAAAGCCAGTATGCAAGGCTTACTGGGAGTGGAAGAGAATGAGAAGACTTTAGTTTATGAGAAAGGGTATCTAAACTCAATACATTTTTTGTTGCAAGTCTTATAATCCAATGTAAATCTAATATCAATTTGAATCTTTGTTCACTCTTGACTTCAATGCATAATATATTTGTTTCAATAAGTTTTAATCCTTTTTTTTTAATCATTTCACCCCAAGCAAGGCAATAATGCTACTAAGATGCAAGGGTTACTTGGAGTGAAAGAGAATGAAAAGACTAGTGAGAAGTGTGGAGAAAGGACTATAATAGAAAATGATTTTAGGAGACAGAAAATGGTGATTGATATTCAAAGATCATAGATAGCAGGGAAGCAAGAACCTGGAAGAGACTTCGACAGTGGAGAAGTCCAAGAAAAGAAACTATTAGAATAGAAATTCTATATCTAACTATAGATATAGAACTTCTACATCTAGCTAATTCAACAGTAAAACAATGAATCTTATTTACTAATCTAGTATTATGGTTAAATTCATGAAGCAAAGCTCATTAGAACAACTGCCATGAAAATATTTATAGAAAAGACAGAGTGAAGCCATATTATACTATATTTTGTTGATTTTTTGTTTTTGTTTTTCTAAAATCCCTTCACTCCAAGCAAGGTGATAATGTCACTAACATACAAGGGGTTACTGGGAGTGGAAAAGAATGAGAATACTTTAGTGAGAAGAATGGACAATAAAATAACAAAAGATGGCGACCAATGTTGCATTTAAATGTTTGAAGATCATAGGTGGCAGGGAAGAAAAGAAACCGGAATAGACATCCAGAGGTGAGAAGTATGAGAAAATAAACTATTAGAATAGAACTTATAGTTACATCCAACTTAAGTGGATTTACATAGAATAATACTCCTCTTCAGTTGGGAAATGTTCCTTGGACCAATCTGTATTGTATGACAAACATATATTAAATCTGATCTATTTGTTTCACCTCCATCTGTTAAATCTCTTGTTGAGATCAATGATTAGTGAAAGGATATGAAAGAAAGAGAAAAAATATTGATTAGTATTACTTGGGATTTATTCTATTTTGTGAAAAAAGCAACTTGCTTTTGCTTCTTGGATGGGTCTACTTCATCAAGATGACAAGGGTGAGAAAGGTAGCAATTTTGCTTGGATCTTCTTTGTATCTGGATGCCTGATTAAACAACAAAGTCAAACAACAAGTGTGCCCTTGGCATGTGACTAAGAACTTCTTAAAGCCTCAAGCAAGACTCATTTATATTAGGCTTTCAAACAAAGATATAACTACCTGAATCCTTCTGGTTATATTTTTAATTCCAGAATTTCCTTTTTAGGTAGGATCTTTTGGTTTGTTCAAAAACCTTTTGGTCTGATTTCTGGCCCCCAATCATGTCATTTGCACATGGATTGTACAGTCTCTTTTATGAGGGTAGATTTAAAAAATCTCAAAAATATATTGTAGAAAAATTCTAAACGATAAAGGAAGTCATTAAATGATTTTATCTTCAAAAGTTATCTGCTATGTAAACATCTTTTAAAACTGAATTCTGTAACTCTTGTTGGATATTGGAAATTACCAATAACACATATATAGTTGCAATTCAAGGAATGAAACTTTTATGTCAATGCCAGTGAACTAGAACATCTAGAATAGTTTATGTTTAGCTTAGACAAGCAATGTTGAAGGAATTTACCAAACTTGGAATTGTTGTGTAAAATCAATATTTTTTTATAAACTCCAACAAATTTTCTATCCAGAATCTATCTTATATATATCTATAAGTCTACTATTCATCCATGCTTAAAATTTTGCTGCCACATATGGGCTGGTGCTCGTACTATTTACCTTCAGCTCCTTGATAAAATCCAAAGAAGAATCAGCAATATTATCAGTCCTGATCTGGCAGCTTGACTTCAGTCACTTTTCTACTCCCATAAAGTTGCCTGTCAGTGCCTTTTCTATAAATGCATTCATGGTAATTGTTTGGATGAGTTCTTGGTTATGTGTGAATTTAAGTGCAGTACTAGACTGGTATTGAGATCTCATCAATTTACAGTTGAGCTGGCTAGATTTAGCTGTAAATTCTACGCTAACAATTTATTTTCTCACACTTCTTGCTTGTGGAACTCCCTTCTGGCCCTATGCTTTCCAGCCAACTTTAATCTGCATAAATTTAAATGCAATGTCAATCACTATCTACTGTCCTCCTGATTACTCTTTTCTCTTTTCACTCATTATTAATATTTCTCTTTCTAATTCTTCCACACCCAATAACCCCTTGTCCCATAGTGGCTTTACTGCCTTGCTTAGGGTGAAACCAATTAAAAACAACAAAAAAAACAACAACAAACAAACAAGAAAACCATATCACTTCGAATAGTAATTACAATTAAAATGGGCATGCATGTAACTAGAAAGGGAAATAATGATATAATCAAGATGTTAATTTTCCACCAAAAGTTTAGGAAGTAAACTCCCGTCAATACTAGAAAGAGCAAAATGGTATTCTTTTTTATCCTGAGAATTGTTTTAAGAAAATCTTTTTATAAATTTCAACCAACACTCACTCTAACTGCTTGGTTAATTAATGTCTAAAGTTTCTTGCATGGAAACAGCTAAACAAGGCTCAAGAACCACTCAAGGTAGAAGGTTACTGAATGAGGTTATTGGATGAGCATAAGAGGAGGAAGAAGTGCCATTTATCAGGCTATATAAAAAAATAGACTTGAAGAGGTGAAAATTGTTGTGATCATCCTCTCAGGAGTCTGTTTCACAAGGTAGCAGTTCTTGGGAAGAGCCTATCAAAGTGGAACTTCCCTTCTACTAATGAAATACAAAAGGAATGAGGATGATTTGTCCCGGTGTATGTAGCATGGCAGGTCTTAGCTGCAAAGGTCAGACTGATGGAACTAGGGAATGGAGCTGATCAGAACATTTTTGAAGTGTTTGTGAACTGCCATAATTAAACTGATACATGCAATTCTTACAACCTGAAAAATTTTTTGTTACTCAAAATTTGATATTATTTGTTGTGTCATATTTTAATATGGCACAACAAATAATATAAAATTTGACTACTCAAAATTTGATATTGTTGTCATATTAATATTCCGAACCTGAGTTGTGAGTGTTATTCCAAATTTCTTCTATGGTACACTTGATAAAAAACATAAAATATTAGACCCTCTGCTACATACCACAAAAGTAATTCTTTTTCTAATGAACTTTTTTTTCAATATTGGTAATTAGAAGAGCAAAGTTTCTTTCATGGGTTCTTTGATATTTTTGTTGATACTTTCACTTAGAAAAGTTGCATGATTAAGTCATTTTTCTATGTAATGAATTTTCTAATTAGATTAATGTACCCTTGAGAAGCATGCAGTATCTATCCTTTTTCCTATTTTTGATTGTACACATGTATCTCTTTCTCTCTCAGTTTTGCTTTCATCTTTTTTCCCAATTAGTTATTGCCTTGAGATATTTAATTGGACACTTAATTAACATGAATTTTCTAGAGATACCTATTATCAACTCTGTGGTCCTTTCATCAGTTCTGCTTCTGAAGACTGTATTATTTAATTTCTTTGCCTATAAAGGCTTCAATGAAAAATGTAGACATCTTTTTTTTCTACATTTTTCATTTAATTATCACTTTTACTACATCCAAGAATATCAATGTTATATCAGTAATGATGACATTTCTAGTGATATAGTTTTGGAAAATATTTCTTGATTATTCAAAGCAGATAGGTACAATGCTGACAACATAAACTGATTAAGATATATTGATAAAGATAAGTATAAAAGTAGATTTAGTTGCAAACATACATGAGGCTTCCTTAGAGATCCAGTCACTATCGTTAATAATGAACAACTGAAATTAAATTTTGTTTTATTGCATAATGTTGCCTTCTTAAATTAATAAACAATGAAACGTAAAGAACATTATAGAAATCTGATTTCTTGCATTAAATTATGAAGGAAAAAAATTAATTTAGAACATTCAATGTGATGTTCAAATTAGATTAGAAATGGAATTAATTTTCTTTAAGCTTCAAGGAAATAGATTAGAACTATTCTGATTATTAAGAATTAATGTTGAACTGCAAGACATGATATTAAAATAAGTTAAATGTAAGAAAAAAAAATGGAAATTGTCTTTTATAGCAAACAGTCCAGAAAAATAACATAGCTTGTTCCTGATTTATATTACTTCCTAGAAATTTTATTTGATCATTTTGTTATTGGAAACTGTATGTCCATCGAAGTAAAGACATTTGAATAAAATATGAATAAAATATGGTACTTTGTTTTAAGTTAACCGTTCTTTCTTTTTGTATATAAATACTTGGTTTTTACCAGATTTTTGGCTGTTATAAAATTAATTGTATAAAATTAACTTCTGTTTGTGAATGGAAAATTGCTAAACTACAGAGATGTTTCATGAAATTTTAACAGCCAACTAATGAAAATATCTGATTCAAATAAAATTATTGTAATTATTTTTAGTTTTGAAATATGTTTTCATAACAAGACTAAAACATTATACTTTAACTCTTAGGCAAAAATATGTTGTTTTTAAGCTTTTATATGTCTTTTTTATTTACTATAAGAAATTAGTTTTTCTCTTCAATCTACTTAGCATTTTCTGCCGAGCTCTTGGCCGGCCCCTCTATTAAACATAAACTAGAAAACAAATAACACTCAGCAAATACTAAGTTTATTAACTTGTAAATAATGATAGAATACCACACTGATTTCAATCTCTATTGTACCCCTATTTAGCCCCTTCAGAATATGACACTTCATAGATTTCTTTCTATTGGTGCCTACTCTTTTAAATTCCCCACTTCATTTTCATGGCATTTGTTCCTCAATACATTTGCCCAGATTTATCAAACAGGTCACCTGCTGCTTTCCACTGCTTCCCTTGCCTTTGATGAACCCTGTTAGTATTGAATTCTCCAAGCTTTTCATCCGTCCTTGTGTCTCAAATATTTCAACTGTAATATTATGATTGTTTTTGGCTACTTTATCATTCCTATTCTCCTTCAAAACTTGTTGATTCTTCACATGTTCTGTCTATGATATTCTCAACATATATTGCTTCAAGCCTTTTCTTTATTTGTGATCAAATTGCCCAGCATTCACTCCCATATAACAGTTGAACAATATTCATTTATCCAAAAGTGTGTTTTCACTGTTTTCAATAATAATTATACATAATATAACAGGATGCATTAATCAAATAAGACATATCTGTATTTGTCTATCATACTTTAGATAAGAATGGTGTGGCCTGGGCTGTGGCTTTATATATCTCAAAGGTGTTTGACAGGAGTTGGCATGCTAACTTTTTTTTTCGCAAGCTCAAGTGCTCTGGTATCTCTGGCCTAATATTTGAATTAATCCAATTTCTCTTAACAAATTGTGTAATGAATGTCATAGTGAATGGATATAATTCTAGAACATTTCAGATTAATGTGGTGGCCCCCAGGGCTCTATACATGGAGCTACATTGTTTATTATCTTCATCAAAAACATTCCTGATGTTATCCGTTCCCAAATATGTATTTATACTGATGACATAATTTACTCCTGTCTTAATATTAATTCCAATAGGTCTGACAAAGTAAAACTGGAAGCTGCTCTCAAAAATGACCTCCAATTGTTAACTGGGGCAAGAAATGGCTTGTAAAGTTGAACACCTCCTAAACTATCTTTTAATGATCATAGAGAACATTTTTCACCAATTCTAACCCTCAGGAGAGCAACTCATTCCACCTTCTTGATCTCATGTTTTCCACTGCTATGAAGGGGGGAATGATTCTATTGAATTAATTACTAAGTTGGTTCACTGTGTCATGCTGGAAAAAAAGAATACATCTTGCACCATTCGTCTGTACATTGAATATGTATATGGTCTGGTGATCCTGCTATATATCTTGAGATTCTTGACAAAATCCAAAAATGGGTTTGTAATTTTATCAATGCAACCTGGCATCTCGCCTTCCTTTTGACTTTTCTATAAATATTTTCATAGAAATTGTTTTAATGAGCTCTCCATCTTGGTACCTCAACTGCATGCATTAAAGTATACTACATGAATGGCAAATAGGTCTTATTATTTTGTTGTTGAAATAACTAGCTGTAACTATATTCCCACTTCTCATCTCTGGAACTCTCTTCCAGTTTGTTGCTTCTCTACCACCAATATCCTCAAAAAGTTTTAATACAATATCAATAGCCATATTTTGTCTTCCTGAAACTGTTCTTTTATTGTCCTTTCTCATTATTAAAGTCTTCTCATTCTCTTTCACTCTCAGTAGCCCCCTTGCATCTTAGTGACATTATCTCCTTTCTTGTGCTGAAATGACTAAAAAAAATGTTTGTTTGTAGGCTCTCATAGTAAGGTAAGTATATCAATATCTAGGGTGTTATGAAAAAAGCATTTATTTTACACAATGCATATTTATTTTCAACATAATCTCCTTCCTTGCCTTTTAACTTAATGTGCCTTTATTGATTATCATAGATCAAAGATTATACAGTGAAATGTTTAGATAGAAATCAACTAATAACTGACTGTATCAGATTATAGACTTATTGATCCACTATCGTAAGTGCTCAACACTACAGTTTATGATTTTTAACCTGTTGATACTTATAGCTCACAACTCAGAATTTAATACTTGGTAGTTGAGACATATTAAAACTGAATGAAAAATGATATAAATATGACTTGTTTTCAGTAAGCAAATGTCAATTCAGGTAATACAAACAAGAATATATATTGTATACTTCTTGAGAGAGATGGCAGCTGAAGAATTAATATTTGAAGTACTTCTTCACAAAAAATAAAACAGTAGCTTGCATTTAACATGACCAGAAGTGAATTTGTTTGTGACTAATAAGAATTGATTTAGGTCTGTTTGCATAACATATTTCCAGTGGATGCCAGTTAGTGTTAAAACCCAAACAAAAGCAATACTAATTTTCAAGACAGATCGGCCCACCCCACATGGAAAGTTGGTACAACCTTAGCTTTCTACTCTTTTCTGAAAGCCAAAAATCTCCAAAAGTTATTTATTATTGAGGTTATCAGAACATACTTTATTTCTTATTTGTTACCTTGTGAATTTGTGATTCTGAGGATTGTGAAAGTGTCAAAAAGAGCCTGAAATATCTGTAAAGTAAAAGAGTGAAGCAGAAGAGAAAGTGTCTGACATTATTCATACATCAAAAAGTTGTTGCAGAAGCTAATGCATGGTGTACCTTTATTTCATGTTATTTAAGATTATTGTGTTGTAATCACCAGTGTAAAGGACTCAAAAGAAACAGATCAATTGCTAAAATATTATACTGATGATCAGAAATCATTGAAACTCTAGAAAAATGTTACATAGGTCAAAAAGTGAAAATCCTCTTGGAAATTAGGGCTTTAATACTTACTACTTTCGGGATATACAGAGATAAAAAGAAATTCTGAATTCTGAAATTTGTCTGGTCCCAAATGCTTCAGCTAAAAAGTTATGTACCTATACCTTTAAACTAAGTAAAATCTCAGTAAGACTGAAGAAATCACAATAGTCAGTTATACTCTTACTGGAGATTTATTTAGGGAATTAATGGTATGTTAAATTATACTTTTTTCATTCATGTTTTCTGTTATTATTTCAATTATTATTTTGATATGTTTTGTTTGAATTTTTCAGATGAGGAATTATCATGATCATATATTATTTTATAATATTAAAATTTATAATAATAACATTATTAAATGCTATTTGTGCCAGTATACTCATCTAGGTTGTTATACTGAGCTTATTTTTTTTTTAATTTATAGTTTCAGTCATTTACCCATTGGCCTTCTTCAGGTATCTTTGTTTTTATTCAGTATCCTTCTCAGAATTTTGAATGTATTGCTCTCATTACGTTCTCTCTAGTCTTATTCATTTTTGTATCGCTTATTCATTTTTTCCACTGAATCAGAGTATAGGAAGTTTTAGCATTACCAGACCAAGGGATTGAACTCATAACTTCTAGCAAAACACTTTAATACATGTGTCTCTTTGATAGCCTGTGGTATAATTCTGGAGTCTTAAAATTAATGTCTGTTGTCATGTATCTTGAAACAGGTGTTGAAATTCTTTTTAAGTGTTCTTTCTTTCTTTCTTGATCAGAGGCTCCATAATGGTATCTATTTATATGCTTTGCTTAATGATGAGGTTTTCAGTGTCTAACGTGTATGTTCATTCTTTGCCATTTTATCATCTAATGTTGTTCTTTCTCAGTTATCATGACTTGATGTCTACCCCTTTCCATTTTCCATATGATCAGCCATTCTAGATTCCAACATCGCTTCATGGAAAACTGCTTTTTGATGTTTGTCCACCTTTACATTTAGTGTTTCTTCAACTCTACCTTCATGCAATTGTATTGCTTACAACAACTGCAGGGTATGGAATACATACTGTTCTTTGTCATGTTTTCTTTCAAAGGAGACTTGGTTCAGGAGATATATCACCAAAGCCTTGAAATACTTTTGAACACTGTTCTTGCTGTATGAACCACAGATCATTTAAATATTTTCAGAAGCACTCCTTATGTATGGTAAATAGAAGAAAATGATGGATTTTTGATTGTTGTCCTTGATTTGTCTACCTTTATTCATGGAAGCTGATGTTATGTTTGCAGAATAGCTGTTACTTTGAAAGGTGTTTCTAATGGTGATCATCTCCTGCTCATATTTGTCTGTGTGGCTTCTTATTTATTTATTGTCTATTCCAATATTGTAGGTAGTCAAAAATCCTTTACTTAACACTGAATGGCTGGTGGGATATGCACTCAAGTATTGACCAGTGATTTTTAACTTATGATGTCTTGAATTTATACTCTGTGTAAGTTATTAATACATCTACAAAAGCCAGTTGTTCTGTTTCTTTTTCCATTGTGAACTCTATGGAAGGCCTTATTGAGTTCACCAGGTTATTTAATGGGACCACTGTGTACTCTCCTACAGAGGGATCCAATTCTGACAATAGAGTTTCATTGGTTGGAACTTTGGTGAATATATTCACAACATCCAAACTCACCATCCAATTGAACAGAGTGGATTACTTTTAAAAATTCATGTTTTTTCTTCAAATAACATTCTGAATCTGTTCTCTATATTAGTATCTCTCTTTACCGATCTTCTGGAGTTCTCTTATTCTAAATATATCTATCTGTCAAGACAGTGTGTATAAATGTTTTATAATTCAGAAATCAGAACTAAAATACACTGATCAAGAATATACTAAGAGCTGATACTGAAACAGACACAATATGCTTATGTAAGTATAAATAGATGTGTATATGCAAGCCCATATAGTTCATTGTATACATTATAATAAGATATAATTATTCTTTACATACAGACACACACACACACACACAGACAGATGTAACAATTAGGCAATTATTTGGCCTGGTTTATAATGAACCTTAAAGTGCCTGACTCTCTATTAATTAGGATTCATTAATGATGGGACAAATTGCTCATTAGGCTGCTTGCAATTTTTAATCTACTCACACACAAACATTTGCATGAATCTGCAGTTGATGTAGACTAAAGAGTAATTCTAATTACATATCTTTTATCACAGATTTCAGCACATATTAATTTACACAACTTGGTGAGTAAAGACTGTTATTTAGACCAAAGATATAAAACATTTTACAAGGACAAATCTATAAGTATTAAGGAATTTTACTAGTTTCTGATTTTCAGTTAACTTTTGTTTTGTTAGTGACTGTTTTAGGAACAACTGATTTTACAAGAATAAATCTATAAGTATTAAGGAATGTTTTACAAGTTTCTGATTTTCAATTAAATTTTCATTGTTAACGACTGTTTTGGGAATGAGTACAAATCTGAGAAGAAATCTTTTTTTTAATTTCAGAAGTTTCCATTAAAGTGTGTACATATTTATTTTCTTGCTTTTTTATACATTATTTTACAATTAACACTGATTAAATAATGTAGTCAAAAACAGCTCCCCCTTTTATTAAAATTAGTATAAAATTGTAAATTTAATTCATGTAGCAACTGAAATAATTTTGCATATTCATTGGATAATAAGTAATTTTGAAATTTTTGTCTGTACTGATAAGATAGATATAATTGTAATTAAAAAATATTTTAACAATGGCACATCAAAGATTGAGAAAAATCTAAAAAAAATGAGAAAACCTAATAAATGGGGAGAGTGTTCAATAAATGGGATGGTTGAGAAAAGATTAAAAACAAGTCTTTCAAACAATAAGAAAACCTTGAAAAATAAAAATAAACGTCCATCAATGTCTTTAACAAAATTAAAAATATTTCCATGATGTCTTGCCAACATTAAAATATAAATACAAGTCTATCAGTGGCCAACAAGTAATATATCTACAAAAATGTCTCAAAATAATAACTTAAAATTGTTATAAATACATGTATGTTAGCACAGGAGAAGCTACAAAACAACAATACTGCCAGTGAGGTGAAAGAAAAACATTGCAAATATAGAATTCTTTTGTATTTGCTGATACAACAGATGTCAATAGAATGTTTCTGTGCAGGCAAGGTGTGTGGATTTTTAATGTGGGTAGAGTTGGTAAGGCCTTGAGTTGAAAAGTTGGTGGGTCAGTTGACTGAGATTATAGTGGGACGTCGAATGAGGCCTGGACTGGATTAGTGAAGCTGCAAATCTGACTTTGCCGATATAGAGGATGTAAACAGAGTGTCTGTAGGTGAGCATGGTGTGGGTATTTGGAGATGGATGGATCTTGAGCAAATATGTGCATTAGGTTGGTTGACTAAAGTCATGATGGTGATGTTGAGAGCATGTCAGGTGTCGACAGCTGCATGCTGTGTCAGTCATTGTGGGGGGCTTTCTTAAAAGCAAATCTAGTAGGCTCCTGGGCTCATCTTTTTTCTTTGGTAGCAACATTCATGGTTGGCTTCTTTAATGTTGTATTTTTTTATTTTTATGGGGATTTGTTTTGTGGGCCAGAAGTGATGCTCAGAGCCCCAGCTCAGAAGACAATATTTTTATTTTGTGTTTCACATGTAGAATGAATCAGAAAGCAATCTAATTTGCAGCAGTGAATAACAAATGTATAAATTAAATAAAAATATTTAATTTATTTTAAATGTTGTTATGTATATAGTATTTGTAGTTTAAAAGAATTGAATACAAAAGATATTTCATTAAAAGATATTTCATTAAAAGAAAGTTTGCAATGCAAGTTTCTCACCACAATATATTTCGAAACAAAAATTTCCAGTAAAGTTTGTATAGTCATAATTGATAAGCAGGAATGTTGGAAAACAATCTAAAAATGAACAATTAGGGGTGAAAGTAGGTTTCATGGCTGTGGGTCATTTTTCTGTGTGGGTGGAGAACTTTATATTCCCCTGGAGATGACATTGCTGTCTCGGATCCATTGCTGGTAATCCATAATTCTGAATAAAAATAAAAATTGCAATTACCATAAATCACATTTCATAACAATCAGATTTGCTTGAAGCCCTGAAGAAAAATGAAAATTTGGTTCAAAAAGTATTTGACAACACACATTTATTTTACTTATTTTAATTAAGAATAAAATTAGGCTTAATTTTTCAGAAAATTCACAAAAACTAAAGCCATGAAAGACTTAACCAAGTGGAATAAATCAATGTATAGGGTGCTGGACACACAGGAAATCTCATTAACTATATTTGTTTTTACATTCAAAGATTAAACATTGCTTTGTTGAAAGAAAAAAGAATTGACTTCTTTTTCTGGGGTATGCTAAAGGAGAAGGTGTACTCAATGAAAATCACAGATGCAACACACTTGATTGAATATGTAAAGAGTGAATGTGCTAAAATTGATGGCAATGTAAAGTTATTACATTGAGTTCATGGGTATCTTTGTATCACAAATGATGGAAATCATATTAAAGATGTTATTTGTTAATATTCCAGTTTAACAAAATGTTGAAAATTTCATTTCTTTTTGCATTTTTACCTATGTGTAAAAAAACTTTAGGGACACCCTGTATATAATGTCATTAAAATAAGTAGTTTTATAAGGTTTTATCAGTTCCATTTTAATTGTTAATTTTCTGATTGCAACAATGGCCATTGGAAACATTTTTTCTTTCTTTCTAGATGCATTAAACTGAAAATTGATTTGATATCTAATGAAAAATCCTAATCTTGTTGGAATAATTGTTGTAAAACAGAATGTATATAAAGATATAGCACACAACTTTGATTTAATTGCAAATGAAAAGATTTTCATAAAACACATTATAGAGTTATAAATTTCTATATGTTCTACAAAGATTCAGGTTTATTCCTGTTTTTATTACAAACATTTTAATGGATTTCTAACATTAAAATCTTGTTTTCCTTTCTTTCTGATACTTTAATGATCAAAGGGTTTTATTTATTTCATTAATATTCTTTAAAGTTAAAAATGATTCATACTTACTGAAGTGCACATGTCTTTATGATAATGGGCTTGAGCATTTAGAAAACTCCAAGTCAAAAGTTTTCTATTCTATCCTCACTATGATTTTCATTTCATACTAACATAAAACACTTGAGGAAAATCTCATTAAAAACAAAAAACGAGTGCCTCCTATATGGCAATGAATGCTGGACAATTTCCCCACAAAAAGAAGATTTGAAACAACAGAGATGTGGCTCTACAGAATGATGCTGAGAATATCATGGACAGAGCATGTGAGCAATGTGGAAGTTTTAAGGAAAATGGAAACAAAACATGGGACATACTTAGAATCAGAAAGAGACAGTTGAAACTTCTGAGGCACATGATGAGGAAAGAGGGCTTTGAAAATTTGATACTCACAGGACATACTGAAGGCAAGAAATGCATAAGGAAATAGCAAGTAACCTACCTTATGAGCTTGTATAAACAAATGAAAAAAGAGTGAGTGGAAGGACTAGTAAAAAAGCTAAGAGCCCCAATGAATAGGAAGTTGTGAAGAGGCATTACTGCCTGCGTCCTGAAGGGACATGGCTCTTAAAAGAAGAAATGACGTAAAAAGATGTCCAGCATTGGAGACTTGACACATTTGCCCTTTATTTGCGTATATTATTAAATATTTTGTATTCATGTTGTAGAGTTGTGCTTGGAATATATTACATATTGGTTTTTGTTTCTATTTTTGCATTTGTCCTAATGCAATGAAACATGCCAAGTTGCACATACATCATTTTTAGTGGAGCTGTCATATAAAGCAGCCACTCGTTTTTCTAAGCTGATAATTACAACCCATGTATGAATGCATTTTCGGCTGGTATTGGCTATACTATTAGGTATTATTTTGTAGGTTTGGGTGAAAATGTCCAAGAGGAAGGAGCTGTCTAATGTAACAAAGAAGAATATTGTCAAAATGGCTGAATCTTGTAAATCATATTTGGGTATCACACACATGCTGGATTTGACTGATTGTCCTGTTTGCAGAATTATTGCAAGGCATAATTAGACATTGCAGAATGTAAAATATTGTAGCCAGACAAGGAAGACTATCTAGAATTCTGACAAGAAAATTGAAATTATCTCACCATTTCAAAACAATTTCAAAGTCCTGAATGAGATGTTTAATGGTGCGGAACCATTCATTTTGCCTCACACTACAAGACAGCAACAACAAGAGATTGAGTGAAGAATTTGTGCAATGGTAATAGACCATGTATCAGTCTTTTGGTAATGCTAAAACTTTTTTTATAATGTCAAAGGACATAAGGATTAGACTGTGGAAGATTGGAACTGTCTTCCGTCATTTACTAAATCACACTTCAACATGGTTGTGTTGGATAGCATCAAGTTTGTTTCATCATCAGTCAAAGAAGTATTCTGATCCCAAATGCATGTATGGTATTATGACACACATTGTGGAGAGGTTCATAATGATGATGAGAATGCATGTCTGTAAACAGCATTGAAAGTAACTGTAAAATTGTTGATACTTTGTGTAGCAGTCGCCGCCCCCCCCTTTTTAGATGCGCCAATAGTTTAGTTATGGATTCTTTATCCATTTTTTAATTTTAATAATTAGACTTTTAATATGGACAGTGTAAGGGAAACAATTAGGTAAGGGCCCATTTCCATTAGAAACTCCCACAATTCACTGCAACTTTCGCCCAAGCAAGGACCAGTGGAAAGAATTGGAGGGAGTTTTGTTTTGTCAAGAATTAGAACTTAGTAGCCCTTATTACTGGTTACGGCGCACAGGTAAATATGTTCTCTTTAACTTTCCCGTGAAATTACTGGACTTATTAAGACCCCTTTTTGTAAAAATAATTTATGTTATGTTTTAAAACCCTTTTTGTATTTCAGTATTTCACGGTGATTTGAAGCTATAAATAAAATTCAAGCTCAAACATCAGTCGAGACTCGTGTTTTAATTTACGACCAGAAAAAAGCAATAAGGAGCCGCTACACTTTGAAAATTGAAGAATACTTAGATATCTTGCAAAAGTGAGTTTTTAAGATCTGTTTAGAAATTGAATGTATATATTTCAACAGGATAATGATCCCAAAAACACTGCACAAACAACAATTTCTTCATGATGGCCAGTATTTCAAAGTGGCTTCCTCAACTCCTTGACCTTAATCTGATTAAAAACCTTTGAGGAATTTTAAGCCAGTATCATGAGAAGCAACACATTTCTGAAGAATGTAAGGAGTCTTTAAGCTAAAATTATAATCAACATATGGATAAAACTCATTGCGTTAGTGCCCTGAGGAATGTCAGTTGTAATCAAAAACAGGAGAAAGAAAACAAATATTAATCATTGATTATATAGCCATCAATGTAGGAAATAATTCCTCTGAGCTTATTGCTTTTCTATAAATAATTTTGCATATTATTATATTCTATAGGCTTATTTTTAGCCTTTTTGTCAACTAATTTTGTAAATACTTTAATAAAGCTAGCCGGTTGTTTTCTACTTCCCAGTATAATATACTGTTTATATTTTGATAGTTTAATCTGACCTCTAGGGTCATTAAAGGATAAATTTGGACAAATATCTCCTTTGGATACCATTTTTGGCTTCTATCACAACTGAGTTGCAGACAAAGTATATTGTTAAAAATCAGCATCAAGATATTTGAATCGTTAGATGGCAGTTGTAAGTTGCATCTGCTAGTTATGATTATAGATAACAATAACAAATGATTAACACAATTACTTCTCTCAACTTCAATAAGAGGCATAAATTTTAGATTAATACAAAACTGATCAGCCAAATTTACTACATCTGAAATGTTATTTCTTTTTTTTTTATTGGTATCACCCTATACAAGGCCACTAAAACACATGAGGTTACAGGGTGTGGAAGAATTACGAACAAAAGATTAATAATGTATGTGAGGAGGAAAGAGTAAACAGGAGGACAGTAGATAGTGAATGACATTACATTTAACTTTTTGCAGATTAAAGTTGGTTGGAAAACATGGAACTGGAAGGGAGTTCCACAAGCAAGAAGTGTGCAAAAAGAAACTTTTAGCATAGAACTTACAGCTATTCAGGCTTTGTTTGAATGGAAGTCCTATGCATGTCAGATTTGATTTCTTGAATATTCAGGCCAGTAGATATAGTTGGATAAAAAATACTGTTTAATTAAAAAATATTGTTTAATTTTTTTTAATTAAACAGTATTTTTTGAACTTCTACTTGAATACGGGTATCCATCAAAATAATGTTTAAACAAAATAAATTAAAAATAACACACACACACACACATATATGTATGGTCAAATCATGTTGCAGGTACCCAACTCTTTCACTGCATAATTAAATTTCATAGTCATTTTCGTAATTATGTTAATTATCCACCAACAAATTTTAAACAATATCTGCTTCTTACAGTATGAGGAAATGTTTTTTCAAAGCCATGGGGTAAATCCACTTTTGTAGTTAATGGTAATAAAATTTTGAGTGGATATATCCACTTTCCACAACAAAAGGGTTAAATTCACCTGAAGTAAAAATGTCAAGAATCTATTTCTTTTATTCACCTTCTATCGATCATATTTGATGACACTTTTTATTCATTTTTATGAGCATTTCTCTCAGCATCACATTGATAATTACTCTTTGCTGTTTGCACAGGAAATAAAGGTTGGTCTGTCTTTTGTTTGTAACTTTGATGTGATATGGACAGGCCGAGTTCAGATGAAAATCCCTTCTGACTGGGTCTTGAATGCTACCCACATCGATAAATCTCAAGTGAACCTGACATTTGTGAAGGTAGAAATCAAGAGCAAAACAAATTAGGTATTGATATCTTAATCTATGGTAAAATGTACCATGCCACTGGGAAGGAAGTATGGACAAGGAATGATGCAAACGTGCACTCCTGTTGCATCCTTAAAGCGAGGACAGAATATTATGGCATGGCAGAGAAGGGATGCACAAATGAATGCGCTTGCATTCTGATTAGAGTTGGCTGGCATTTCTTCTCTGACTGAACATCTCATATCATTTTTCAATCTCACTGTCAGCCAAAACATAATGTCAAGGAGCTGTCCCTATGAACTTATATCAAAAGTAAAAGTTATTAATATGTAAAATGAACATCAGACACACTTTGTTTAATATTCTTCTTCATCTCTTCCTTCCTCTTTTATGCATATAAATAGTTGTGTGGATTCATCAGTGCACCTTTGATATTAACTGGTCATCTTTCATGGACTTGTGTTGGGTTGGATAAAAGCAATTGCTCCATAAAAGAAAGACAAAAAAATCAACTAAAGAAATCTACACAATGCAATGATTCCCTGTGTTCATATCATCAATATGTAACAAATTCCACATATTCTCATTGGTTTCACGTTAATTCAGAAATTTAAGAAGAGGTAGTTTTCTTTTGTGTAAAGAACAATTTTTATAATATCATTTTTTTTTCAAATGTTATATCTCTTCAGGACATAATTATCACTCTTTACAGTGTTTTTTTTATTGATTTTTTATTTGTTTTTACAATAATATTCACCTTGTACAAGGCCAAAGAGTCGCTCTAGTCCTGTGTATGATGATAAACTACATCCAGCAGTCTCTGATTAGAAGATTGGAGGCTTTGAGGAGCATGGAACCACCTCGTAATTGCTGTTGTTCCCAAGTCCACCCTGACCCTGGGACCCAGCTATGGGTAAATAGTAAACTCCCAAACAAAAACAAAACACTATGAAAGTATAAAAATACATTTTTATATAAAACCATTACCAACAATACATATTTATAGCAAAATTACCAACAATATCTATTTATAGTATATATTGACTTGAAACCCTAAATTGTGTTCAAAATATTTAGATTTTGGCATGAAATAACCCATAGAGGTTAATGTGCCACTAAAAAACATCAACCAAAATCAACCAAGAGCCACTCAAGGTAGAGGGTTACAGAGTAAGAGGTGCAGTATAAGTGAATATGTAGGGTAGAAAACAGTTAGCTTTAAGCTGGAACAGGTTTAAATTGTAATGATTGGGAAAGCATCCACTTGGGAGTGAGTTTCACAAAGCAGTGGTTTGTGGGAAAAAGCTGCTTGAGTGGAACTTACATCTCACCAATGGAATACAAAGGAAATTAGGGTGGTTTGTTACAATGTGTGTAGCATAGCGGGTTTTAGTCATGAAGGTTAGAACTGGTGGAACTAAGGAACGTAGTCCATTTGAACGTTTTCTATGGAAATAGCAAGAGAGCAACAAGTGACTTGCAATGTTTCATATGTGGGAAAAATGGGTGTAGGTTGGAACATAATCACCTACAAGGATGTGGAGAAACTTTCAGACCCTGTCCACACTGGAAAGTGAAGACTCATATATGGCAGCAGTACTCCATATTTGGCGTTGATCAGGCTCTTGTAATTTCTTTCATTTTCTCTGAATTGCCATGATTCATTAGAAAAGATTGCGGAGTAATTATCCTCTGCCTTATCTTTGGTTCTGAATTCAAAGTAGGCCTTCTCCTAGACTAGCTGCCAATCAAGGTATGAAAGTCTAACCTACTATTAAACAAATCGCTGGAGGTAAAAGAGATGGATTCATGTTTTTCTCAAGGGTATTAGTACAAAGATCAATTCAACTCATTAGGCTAACATCAGCAATAATCAAAATCCATATGCCATACATACATTAAGACTGTCGTCTGATGTTGAAAAAGCATTCATTTTACACCAGACATATATATATATATGCATATATATATATATATATATATATTTCAACCTAATCTCTTTCTTTGCTAACCTATTTAACACTTCTCCATTAATCATATCAACTAAACATTAAACAGTGAAAATATCAGATCAAATTTCAGCTATTAAACTATTTCAGCCTTTAGACTAATTAATACAACCTTGTAAATATTATCATATGAATCGATAATATAATTCATGGTACCATA